>JARHVA010001114.1:2755000-2997500 GCA_037957365.1 Torreya grandis | reverse complement strand
ATTATATAGATAAAGGATTACCTAATTAAAAAAATTGTCTCACATAAGAAAGGATCAAGATAATAGTAGACAACCATCATATAATTTAACTTTGATACTCTATACTTTTGAGATGAAACCAAAATTTGACAAGTGAAACACAAATGCTACTTACACTCGTAGTTCAGACAATAAAATTTTTGCATTTCCTACACAAAGATGAAGAATCATGGAAAACACATTTTTCAAATGTAAAAAAATGTACAGAAAAACACAACCTATGCACAAAAAGACATCAAAAATAGTTACATTGATTTGATAATTTGAAAAACCTAATAATTTTTTAGCCAAATCTTCACTCACTTCTCTATTTGCATGAAAAGAAATCAGGTAAGGACCTTCAAAACTAGATCTACAAAAATAAAACAATGGTGAGAAAGATGAGAGAAACATCAATCATAAATAAGAACAAAAAAATTTAAAATTCACCTACAAATATAACTATGAAATATATCTATTTATGTTTGTTATTTGTTGCAATATATGTGAAATTCATTTTGGATTTATAATGCTAGCATTTCTTTTATGGAACATTTTCAAGCACTCTAGAAATTTATAGCACATTGTAATTATTTCAATATAGTAAAAAAGAATATAAATGCTCAACCATGTGAGTCTCACCAAGCCACATAAATCATAATCACTTTTAGAGTAAAAAAGTGTCAAATATGTCTATAAATTCTAGGAAATTTAATTTTTTAGATGAAACAAGGTACAATATTTTACTTTAAATTTTGTTTAGAACATCCTAATGTTTCTATTTTTTTAGGAAACCCTAATCTCATTAGTGTATTATTTACAAAGGTCTTCCAAAGAATGGATTTATTACTGCCTTTGATTATATAAATTTATCTATTAATATCTATAGCCCTTAGTATTTAAATCCAATCCAAGTCACTAGAATTACAATCCATAAGGGAGGTGGCCAAATAATCTAAAAAAATCCATGAAGACAATGAACATAAGATGACTAAGATAAAGCAGTTTAATGTAATTGATAGGAAGACAAATCTTAGAATATCATATTTTAAAGAGTAAAGGAGAACAAATAAGAAATGTCTATAGCAAATTTTAAAGATAATACTGAGTAGTAATGAAGGTATAATTTGGTTGAGTTTAAGCTTCCAGTGGATTAGTAATAAACTACATGTAAGGATTAATAATAATCTTTAACTAAGTATGAATCCTACCCAAAAAACCTTTTGAATGTCTTAATATAAGAGGTTGAGGAGATAAAGGATCTATTCCTTACTCATTAGCCCAAATTTTAATTGGATTTTTCATACTATCAAAAATAGAAGAAGATGATGACAAGAATAGTGCATTTTTATGAATGCTCTATTTTTAATAGATATTTTCTCTAAATAAAGGGAAAAAAATCCATAAATAATAACTAAAAAATACTTACTAGAGAAAATATAAAGCTTACCACCAAAGTTAAGTATTAGAAGCATCAAACATTATTTTACTTTTAAGTGTAGATAAAATGTTAAAGAATATAATGGGTCTTGTTGTTTTAAGTATTAATTATGGCATTATGTATTGCAGACGTTATTCTGATTTCAACATGACAAACATTAGAGCTAGGATGATTTGTCCTCAACTTGTAAATTTGTCCTCACTATTGGGAGCAGTCATGTCTTAGGGTCTCATGTAGGTTCTAATCCATGACCCTAGAGGATATTGGTATTCTATCCCTCATACTAGTATATATGGCCTCCAAGGCTACAAGGTGTGCATAACATGCTTAGAGAGATAATAAATATATTTTTAAACTTATAAATTCTTATGTGTATTTTTATTTGAATTGAACAATAGACTGGATTGAATCTACAAATCAATAGGATCAGATATGTTGACCTTGATAACTGATACACTATCATTGTTCCTTGATATCTCGATCATTTTAATGAAATTTGATCATACTTATCAAGAAACATGCAAATGTAAACCTAAGATACCAATAAATTATAGTTAGAGAAGAATGAAAAGGGAAAGAAAAATTTAATTATTTTTTAACATTTATAGTCAATAAGGAGGTAAAATTCATTTTAATATACACAACAAGTGATTGATTACCCTAGGGAAGCATCCATTTCAAAGTAGTTCTGAAATCTCTTTCAATTTATGTTGCATGAAAATTTTTAAATGGTGCATGAAAACATGAATTTCTAAAAACCAAAAACTATTATAATGAAACAATCAGCCTAATTTAGGTATGGATTCTCATAAAACTTAGTAATAATTTTATTTTATGCATCCTAATAATCAAAAGACATATAATCAAGTGTTGTTAGACATACAATAAAAGAACGAACATATTAAGTATCCTAAGTGAAGATTGTCAAGTATATAATGCCATAATTTATAATTTATAATATTAGAACTCATGAAAAGGAATGTTCAATTCATTTATTTTCATTTATAATATTGTGTGTGTGGAGATAAATTAAAAAAGATTGAAATAAATGCATTATCTTATATGTAAGAAAATAACTTACCTCTGAAACTATTTTAAGATAAGGCCAAACATCAGATCTAGAAACCCATCAATGTAAAACCCCTTTCTCTATTTTCAAGGGTACCCATAATATTTTTGAATGTTATGTGTTAAGAACATTCTTAATTGTTTAACTGAATTTAAACCCGAAAGCCTTGTAGATAAAGTGAGTAACTTATGAAACATAGGAAAGATTATCAAAATTAGGATAACAACTAATACACACTCAAATTTACTTAATAGTTTTGAGACATTAAAAAATAAACTAACATTTTACATCTCGTTTCTTAAACACTCGACTAAGGAGCCATAATTTATTTTATCTGAAGTCCAAAAACTAGTATTTTATGATACATATTGGAAACTTATTAGTAAGATTTGATTTGTAATTTCTATCTCTTGTTGCTTAATTTTAAGAATTACTTCTTCCTCCAATGCCTTGACTTGATCCAAAATATAAACATGTGTCTCGCTAAGCACTAATGTGAGGACTATGGAAAGATTATTAAAAACATTATCTTTAATAACATGGTAAAACTATATTATATCTCTATTATCTGGTGTTTCTTAATATCATGAAAGACTATAGGGTGAGAATCACAATGCATAAAATTACATTTACCATTCCTCTCCTATTAAAAAATGCTTCTAGTGGTTGTGAGCTAAGTTGGTCCCTTTTGTTTCTATTCAAATTTTGTTTTCAGATTTCAAATGATTAAGAAACTAAAGAAAGAATAGTCAAGGCTTGTGTACCTGGATATAGTCTGCGCACCGTAATCCAGATGCTGTGAGTACTCCTCTTTGGCTATGGAGGAATGACACCTGCAAAGAAAAGAATCTTGGACAAAAGAAGATATTAAATAGACAAATGGTGGGTTGTCAAGCAAAAGCTTGATCCCAGAAGTATGAAAACTTCCTTAAGGGATATAAACCCACTAAATCAACAGAAAGAAATGTTTGATAAATAGTTGAATAATGAAGAACCGAAATGATAAAGAAATGGAATGAAAAAGAGAAGTAAAGACTTACTATAGAGAAGCTGTCGGATTGATAATAGTCGCCAGCGTCGGTAATCCTACCGGCGTCGGTTGGTCAAGGTGCCGACGTCGGTTAATATGCCAACGTCGGTTTGGGTAATGACCGGCATCGGTCGGGGTAAAGGTCTTTAGACGAAGTCTGGTTAAGTTTGTGGTCAGTGGACAGAGTTTGGTTAGGGTTTGGGTTTATTTGAATAGTTTGTGGACAGAGTCTAATCAGGGTTTTGGTCTATGGACAATGTTTTGGGCTTGGTTGAATGGTTTGGGGTCTGAGTCTGAGAGTCGGGTTAAATGGACAAAATGTATGATTTGAGAGAGGACGAGAGAAACAGGGAGGTGGATAAATCAAGATTCAGGTCTAGGTTGATTACAGTCTAGTCTAGGGAGATATTGCTTGAAAGAAATAACTAAAAGGAGAATAAGAACATAGATAATATACTTACTTGTGCCTTGTGGAAGGTGTGCTACCGATGATTCCCATACCTGCTGTTGATGTAGCTTATATGGAGAACCTGTCGCTGAGGGAGAACCTTGAAGCTCTTGCTGCACCTGAGGGAAAGAGTGGGAGGTTTGATTGAGAGATTTTGCAGATTGACGGATAGTCCAAGACTAGGATTCCTGATTCGCTTTCAGAGATTTTTTGATTTCTCATTCGGATCCCCAAAAGAGTTTAAAAGACTGGTTAAGTATAACCGACGTCGGCGATTCCGCCGGCATCGGTCGACACTTGGCCGACGTCGGCGGAGTTAGAACGGGCAAAAAGAGCCACCAAGCCCGTTTTTCTTCCGCCAAGTGCCCTATCTATTGGAGAATGCCGAGGGTTGTGCTAAATACACACGAGAGTTTGTTAGGAGGTTAGAAGAATTAGGAATAGATCTTGAGTGAGTCACAGGATAGGAATTAGTCCAAGGTGAGGTGTCCCGGGTGAGGTGTCATGGGTGATGTGTCCAAGGAGGGGGGGTTAATTCAAAATAAATTAATTATTTTAAATTAGTAATTATTAGAAATGGGTTAGGAATGGACTAAGGGAGAAAGTGACCAAGGGTTAGACACTTTTTAGGTGTCTACATTTGCCCCTTTTTGTCTTGTTGGTTGTTCTAAGCGAACTGCAAGACAAAAATAAGAGTCGGTTGCCCCAGGTATGCGATAAGGTTGATCAAGTGAACTGCAAGACGAAAATAGGCGAGAGTTGGTTGTCTTGATTATGGATGAGGTATCCCCCCTCAAAGCAGGAGTCGAGAGAAGGGAACTTAGAATCAGGTGCTGATTTGACAGAAAGTGGATGGATAGGGTGAAAGTGTGAGTGTGAATGCTGCAAAAGTTGTGATTGCGCACATACCACTTCACGGGATGGTCAGGGCAAATTGTCACAGGTCAAAGGTCGAGGAGTGCCAAAATTGAAATAACCGGGCCCCAGCATTAGTCGTAGATGATCGAGTTATTCAATCTAAGCTGAAGCTCTAATAGTCGTCGTGTTTCAGGTATCCCAGGCTTAGGAAGTGCTCCCAAAAACATGAAAAAGTCACAAGTAGTGCGGATCAACTGGCTTGCAATCTTATACTTGTGAAGGTCAAAAAGTTGCACACAATTTTGCTAACAAATCGTGAGGTAGCATACTAGCAAAATCAACCAAGGCAAAAGCTTTGGAAGTGGTCTCGGTTTTAGGAGATAGACATGATCTCCAATGTCTGGTGGTCGATGGATGGATGCAAAAAGTAATCTAAATGTGCCCCAAGGGGCCAAAATGACATGGTCTGAAGGACTTAACTTGATTAGGGACATGATTTTGGTCAATTTGAAGAGGGATAAAAGGTTTGAATGCCACCGACGTCATTTATATAACTGACGTCAGTGTCCAAAAGAGATCGACATCGGCAAAAATCGGTCGATGTCGGTGGCCTAGGGCACGCCAATGCCGACGTCGGCGGCCTGCCAAATCTGATAAAACCGGATTGGTGGCCCACTAAAAGTCATTTGTGAATGTGATTGATAGAGAAAAAAGTTGTCTGGAGTTTGTTGAGTGAAACTGACTCCAAGCTGAGTGGTGCAGCAGCGTGAGGTGGCAGAGAGACATTAGTGGAGAGAAGGAGTTGATTGGACGCTGCAGGGACGCGTGTGGACCAGGGGAAGCGTGCAGAGCCATTGGGATAGAAGAGATGGCAGAGGGGAGTAGAGGACTCGTGGGAGGTCCACCACTAGCGACACCTATCGTGCCACCACGCCGGTGATGCTAGGACGAGGTAGGAGAGTCTTTGAACCTCAATTTGATTGATTTTGGTTTTGAATTTGTTTTTGAAATTTTTGTTGGTTTTAGGCATAAATTAAGGGGGAGGGTAGCTAGGAAGGTGGGTAGGTTGTCTAGGAGAGCTTAGGAGTCATTTAGGAGGGTTTTGGGGGGTGTAGGGAGTTAAATTGGGGAAGCCCTAAAAATTAGGGCTCGCCCAGTTTGGCCCTAGTGCTGAACCAGTCACCGATGTCGACGACCCCACCGGCATCGACCGACCAGCTACCGGCATCGGTCACTGACCTACCGACGTCGGTTAGGTAAGTGCCATCACCGGCAGGCTAGCCGATGTCGGTGGTTGCCTGGTCGAAAATGGTTCTGAAAAATGGTCAAGTCGAAAGGTTAAAGCTACGCCAAGGGCTTCCTGGGTGTCAGGGTAGGCTTAGATAGTCTGAATAGTTGATATAATAGGAAAAGTAGGAACAATGTTAACATGAAAGTGTCTATGGATGGATGCAGGCGAGGCAGACTCTGATGCTGTGAGATCACCTCCTGACCTTGCTGACGCAGATGCGTGAAGGCGTGTCTGTCGAGGAGTGGGCACATATGAGCACAGTCAGACTAGGCAGGTTGAGACGCTACTATAGAGTGGCGAGGGACGTGAGCCTTATGGTGGCCTTGATCGAGCAGTGGGACCATGCCACCAACACCTTCCACCTACCCACGGGCGAGATGACGGTCACGGTCGAGGATGTGTACCAGATTTTGTGACTACCGGTGCACGGAGCAAACTTGTATGCGTGCTCAAGAGAGGCACACGACATCCATATTGTTACGCTGTTTGGATAGCACGTCGTAGAGACGAGCTACCACTCAGCGAGTTTTGCATATGAGCCGTTGTATGTGGTGGATGAGGACGCACATCGACTGGCCATTCTGATGACGATCGGCATCACAGTATATGCATTGCCGGATGCAGAGGGTGGTAGGTTTCTGGTTGCTATGACCGAAGTTTTGCTAGAGATGATAGAGCAGTGGATAGTGTTTGCCTGGGTGCCCATGTTTTTGGCCCAGGTATACAGAGAGCTATGGGGTATCAGTCGATGGCGGCGATACAGTTTATGTGTGGGCCACCTGCTACATTGTTGGGCCTATGAGCACATAGTAGTCACATGACCTCTCGGCCTCCCAGTGGTGATTCAGGCCAGCTTCAGAGTTGGATTTAGGTGATGGAGCGAGGTTATGGCACAGACACAGGTGGATGGAGTGGTCAGAGACATTGACCACTACAGAGGGGTACTGGAGGCCCTGATTCCTGAAGACATCGTCTAGAGACCATACTTGGTCTATCCAGCATTTAGAGACCAAAGAGAGCAGCTAGTTGGAGTTCAAAGCAGGTAATGGATCAGAGGTAGACGAGCTGGTGAGCTTGAGAGGATCCCTGTAGAGAGAGTGTGGTGCTAGTACGGGCTGCTACAAGATGTGCCTCCCACTTTTCCACAGTACAGGCGGGATGACATTGAGGCGCCGCTCCCACTGCCAGAGGAGACAGAGGACCTTGATTTTGAGGAGTTGCCGGCAGGACCTAGGATAGCTGACCCAGGGTGTATAGAGGCCTACACGGTATGGTGGGCAGGGCAGTATCGAGGCATACAGGTGGGTCCCCAGCCAGATCTTCAGGCGGTCACGAGGGAGCGGGATACAGCCCGCATAGAGAGGGACACTGCACAACAGGAGAGAGACGTGGCTCAGGCCCAGGTCTCAATTTTGCAGGGGTAGCTAGCCAAGGTTACAGGGTAGCTGACTGAGATGACAGGTCGGGTAGGAGCGATGATAAGGCAGATTGCTCTACTACAGGGACAGCTGGTAGCAGCCCAGGCACAGGCAGTGGCAGGGCAGAGTTTTGGAGGGTAGGGCCCACTGCAGCAGCTATCTCAGTAGCCAACATTTTCACAGGTGGCGAGACCGTCGGTATCAGTGCATTGAGGTGAGGCACAGCCACAGGGGTCTGGACAGGCCACAGGAGTAGGGTAGATGGGTCCCCCGCAGACTGTATCTATGGTTAGATACACTGATGCGCTGGACGAGATTGCATATTATGAGAGAGCCATCAGAGGGTTCCCTCAGATACAGCGATACTCGGAGATGAGGGTGGAGCAAAGCCAACAGAGATCGATGTCATGAGTGATGGCTTCAGGGTCGCGCAGATGGCAGAGATCAGAGGGAGGAGAGGATAGAACCTCTTCTCGGCCACCGCGACCACCACCACAGCCACAGCCTTGAGGGCAGCCCTAGAGTTGTACTATTTTTGATGTATATACTGGCCTGCGAGCCGAAGATGAGAGATGTATGATGAGAGACAGACACAGATTGTGTCTTTTTGTATAAAACTTATTTTTGATATATATATGATGAGATTTTGGCTATTGATGTGTTTATGGAAATATTTATAGATGTTTTAATTTTTACAGTATTTTTCATGTGTTTCATGATGCATGTTTTGATATGATATGTATGATGATTATGATGATTATGTTATGATGATGTTAATGATTAATGCGATGATGTTGTATGATGATGCTAATGTTTAATGATTATATGATGATGATGCTTGATGAAAATGAATGTGATGATGACAATGTTTATGAAATGGTTATATGATGATGACTTTAGATTAGATGATATTTTTAGATGTGATATGGAATGTTTAACTTGTGGATTATGTGAATGTTTAATGAGTTATGATGGATGAAATTTATGTCTAATGACTTATGTTGTGATAATGAAAATGAGAGTATACTAATAATTATGTGAATATGTGATTGACTGTGTTATGATTGACAGGTGATGAGAGAAGGAGATGGAAGAAAGTGACGAAGAAAGTGGCCGAGCTAACCCCAGAAGACCCCATGTCAACTGAGTGCGGCCTACATAGCCCTTGTCGTTAGGGCCTCAGGCCGATGTAGTTCTCCCAAGAAGGGAGGAAAAAGATCGAAGAGGTTGATTTTTGGTCATGATAAAGATATAGCATTTCCCATATGTCTAAGGGTACATGCTTGAAATGATAAGGAGAAGATGATGCTACAGCATTTTCCAAATGGTGTAAGTTGTAACATTGGTCGGAGTCTTTCATCCCTAGCAACTATCCATATTTGTGATGGATGTTGGCTAAGAATGAATTGAGGTCTATTTATGTTTCAGCAAGTATTGATTTATGCTTAACATAAATTGTGTCAGGTCGATAGTTCCCATGTGTTCGATGTCAATGGAAACCATAATGATTAGGCTATGTGGATGGTTTAAAAAGAGTCGGATTAAGTTGTTTTGACAAATGATGTGAATGAATGTGACCAAAGTATAGGCAAAAAGTAAAAGGCATAAGTGCCCTTTTATTGACAAGGACCAAAAAGACAACATATACAGGGGTTGTTAGAACAAAAAGCCCCATTTATGCATTGCATCATTGACCATAGTTATGTTAGAGCGGTAATCGAATCCCTTTTGACATTTAAAGTGAGCTCGAAGTCCCTTAAGTAGGTGATATGATAAGAGGAAAAGGGTAACCCATTTTAGAGTATGGAGAACTTTGCCCCTTTTTATAGGAGACCCTAAGACAACTACAAGTCAAGTCCATGACCCAGGGTTTTTTTTTTTCCTGAGTGGACTGATCAATGTGGGAAGTCCACATAAAGATGTCATTTATTTGGTGGTCATTTGTGAAGCTGATCGATGCGGGAAGCTTCTGAGCAAGTGTTGTTTGTAGCAAGATTTAGTCATAGCCATCCTTCGAGGGAGTGGTCTATACTTTGCTTTATAAATTTAAGGGTTTTTGAATAGCTGTCCTTCGAGGGAGCAGTCTATTAGTTACAGCAATGATGGTGCAGCTGTCCTTTAAGGGAGCAGTCTGTCTTTTGATTTAATTTTGTGACCTTAGATATTTTGACATCTTGATTTAGTTTTGACAGAATATTGAGTCATGGACAAGACTTATAGAAGATTAAGGGCTCCCTTTTATTAGGACGAAGCATCCGTACATCATAAAAGGGTTGTAGAGGATTTTTTGAAAAAAAGAGTGAAATGAATTAAGGATTAAAAGGACAAGGATTGCTCAAGGGACGAGCTCAAGTTAAATGTCAAGTGGATGAATACTCGACTAACAATAGAATGGTCATAGATGCAAAGCATTAAGAGGTTCAGGTTCTGGTCGGCCTTCAAGAGAAGACAGACGATAAGTTCCTGATCCATACTTGTGCATGATGATATAAGGTCTGAGCCAATTAGGAGCAAATTTGCCTCGTTTACTCCATTCCATATTGGTCACATGTTGGTTCTCTTTGAGGACGAGGTCTCCGATATTGAAATCTCATTCTCTCAGAGTTTTATTATAGGCGCGTTTGATGTGATTTTGATAGACATGGAGATGATTGAGGCCAGCGAGACGACGCTCGTCAAGTAACTCAAGTTGAGCTAATCGATCTTGATGAAAGTCATCATTAAAAAGAATGTCATGGAGTGAAATGTGAAGAGACGGGATTTGTACTTCGAGAGGTAGGACAGCCTCTGATCCATACACTAGAGAGAAAGGGGTAGCACCCGTAGAGGTTCGAATGCTAGTGTGGTAGGCCCATAAAGCGAAGGGTATTTAAACGTGCCAATCCCATCCAGTGTCGTTGACCACCTTCATGAGAATTTTGGTTAGGGTTTTGTTAGAAGCCTCGGCCTGCCCATTTGCTTGTGGGTAGTAAGGCGAAGAAAAGTTGAGTTTGATGCCGAAAGAGTCACAAAGTTTTTGGACGGTCTTGGCTTTAAAGGATTTGCCATTGTCGATGATGATTTTGTGAGGTACACCGAAACGACAGATGATGTGGGTGTTGATGAAGTCGACAATCTTGTCGGCTTTTGTAGAGACGAGAGGGATAGCTTCCACCCACTTGGTGAAATACTCGGTGGCGGTGATGATAGATTGATGACAAAGAGACGAATGAGGGTTAATCTCGCCGATGAGATCTAAGCCCCATTGTGAAAAAGGCTAGAAATCTTGAGCAACTTGTAAGGCGTGAATAGGGAGATGAAGCAAGTTAGCATGCTTCTAACACTTGATGCAACGCCGAACATTATCGCTACAGTTTTGATGAAGAGTGGGATAATAATAACCCAGGCGAAGGATGCGCTTGGCAACCGAGTTACCACTGAAGTGTCCACCACAAATCCCATCATGGGCTTGTTTGGCAGCATGAGAAGCTTCAATGGAATTTAAACAGCCAAGAAGAAGGCCGTCAAAACCTATTTTATAGAGAAGGCCCCCTAGCATGGTATAGCGAGTGGTGCGCTTGATGAAAGCCCGCCGCGCATTGCTAGAGAGGTTGGGAGGAATGAGAGAATGAGTCAAGTAGTCCTCAAGTTGTTTATACCAAACATCTTGTGAACTAGAGTCTATGGTGTGGATGAGATTGATGTCAGTAGAAATGTATGAAGGCAATGGCACACGATGTACCATGACATAAATTCTCGATGAGGATGATGATGATGAAGGAATATGAGAGGCAAGTGAAGCCATGGTGTCAGTAAATTTATTCGTCGATCGAGGAATAGTCTGCAATAAGTGATGGTCGAAAGATGCTAGAAGAGTGTCAACACGGTGCTTGTATCTTTGTAAAATTTCATTTTTACAAAGATATGAACCATTGATTTGATTGATGACAAGTTGTGAGTCACCAAAGATGCTAATGGTCTTGATGTTTAAAGGAAGGGCGGTTTGAAGTCCCAAAATCAAGGCTTCGTATTCGGCCATATTATTGGTACATTCAAAGTCAAGTTTTAAAGACAGGGGCATGGGTTCACCTTCATATGGAACGAGGATGACCCCCGCACCCCCACCAATTTGACATTTAGAGCCGTCAAAAAACATCGTCATTTGGTAGAATGTGTCATCAGTCGAGAGGGTGGTGATAGATTCATCAGGAAACTCGCACTGAGAAGGTTGATTTTCGGGAAGAGGGGCATCTGCTAGTTGGTCAGTGATTGTTTGCCCTTTGATAGATTTCTAATGAACAAATTCTAAGTCAAATTCAGCAAGAAGCATGAGCCAACGAGCCATACGCTGGTTTTGATATGGTTTGGAATGCATGTATTTAAGGGGATTAGTGTGGGTGACGACAAAGGTTTTGTGATTGAGAAGATAGTGACGGAGCTTGGTAGTGGCAAAGACTAATGCTAAACAGAGTTTCTCGGTATGAGTATACCGAGTTTCATAATCGACAAGTGTTCGGCTTATGTAATAGACTGCTTGCTCACAGTGTTGGTCGTCTCGATGCGCGATCATGGCACCTAATGAATGATTGGTTGCAGAGATGTAGAGGTAGAAGGGTTGGTCGTCTTTTGGTGGAATAAGGACTGGTGGAGAAACCAAATAGCTTTTAAGGGCTTCAAAGGCCTCTTGGCAATCCTTATCCCATTTAAAAGAGATGTCCTTCTTGAGGAGATCATGAAAGGGCTGGCAACGATCAGAAAGCTGTGAAATGAAGTGGCGAATGGATTGAAGCTTTCCTTGGAGGTTGTAGAGTTGCTTGAGATTAGTTAGAGGTGGCATTTTGAGGATAGCACAGATTTTGGCAGGATCTATCTCGATGCCACGAAAAGAGACAATGAATCCCAAGAGCTTTCCTGAGAGGACCCCAAAGACACATTTCTTGGGGTTAAGACGGACTTGGTAATGAAGAAGGTGAGAGAAGATGATTTTGAGGATAGTTAAATGGTCACGACGAAGCTTGGATTTGCCAAGCAGGTCATCGACATAGTCCTCCATGATTTTGTGGAGGAGATCGTGAAAGATATAAGTCATGGCACGCTGATATGTGGTGCCTGCATTTTTCAGACCAAGAGGCATGACTCGATAGCAGAAAGTTCCCCAAGGGGTAATGAAGGTGGTTTTGTGCTGATCTTCTGGCACAATTAGGATTTGGTTGTATCCTGAAAATCCGTCCATGAGCGATAACTTCTCATGGCCAGCCGTAAGATCAACAAGTTGGTCAATGTTTGGAAGAGGAAAGTCGTCTTTGGGATAGGCCAGGTTAAGGTCACGATAGTCTGTGCAGATCTGGATCCCCCCAGTTGCCTTGGTGATAGGAACGATGTTAGAGACCCACTGCGGATAATCGATGGGTTGGATGAAGGAGACAGAAAGAAGGAGCTGAAGCTCTTCTTTGACAAGAAGTGCAACACGAGGATGCATTTTGTGAAGCTTTTGCCTAACAAGCTTAGCCTCTGGGTTTGTGACAATGTTATGAGTGGCAATGTTAGGGTCGATGCCAGGCATATCGGCGTAGGTCCAAGCAAAGGCTTTGCAATTGTCAGAGAGAAATGTGGTATAGTCGATTTGCTCCTGAGTGTCTAAAGATTGACCAATCTTTAAGACTTGAGGAACATCAGAAGATGAAAGGTTAATGTCAATGGTTGATTCATTTAACATAACATGTGTTTCAAAAGGGAGGGAGCGCTGAATGAAAGAATCGTCAGCATCCATATATGTAAGAATGACATCATTGTCTATGCAGTGGACTGTGTTGATGGTTGATGATTCATCGTCTATCATGCTAGGATAAACGAGAGGGAGAGACTTAGGAACCCCGTTGAGCTGATAGGTTAGAGGTTCCAAGCGGATGGTGATTATACAAAAAAAAAACTAGGAGGGATGGAAACCACCGACTCCGTAGGTGAGGAAGGAAGAATAGGTGAGTCTAGAAGAAATTGGTTGATGTCTAGTTCAGGGGAAAGGTTTGTGGAAGCTTCAGTGGGTTCTTGGAAACCCAGTCCATACCGTTTCTTTGCATTATCGTCATTGGGTGTTTCGACAGGCTGATGGGAGCCTTGTTCGTAACGTCCAAAGCCGAAACCCTTCCATGCACACCTATAAAGATAGGTATGTGCAAAGGTGGGATTGCTAAGAAAGGAGAAATCGGATGTGAAGATTTGAGGCTAGGAGGAAGGATTTGATTCAGTAGGAGCTTGATCCAACCCCCCATAGATGAGATTGGTGCGAAGGCTAGGAGGACCATAAAGAATGACCATCCCAATCTGACAGTCATAGTTTGGGTTTTGATGAAGTTGTCCATACTCTTGAGGAGTTTAGAACATGTCTAGAGTAAGGAGGCGATACTCTCCTAGTGAAAGTCTTTGGAAGATGTCGTCCATGGGGTCCTTGGTTGGTAATTGAGAAGAGGATGTGATGGCGATCGTTGTTTGTCTACTAGTTGACGCTTCCATGGATGGAGATGATGTTTGGGTTGATGCCTTGAGCGGGATAACAATGTCGTTTGGGCTATAGGTCGTGTTACAGGTCTTAAAAGGGGATGGGTCGGTGGGAATGACATGGACTTGTTTGTTGTGTTAAAATTTGACACAACGATGAAGTGTTGAAGGGACGCAAGCCATGGCACAGATCCAGGGTCGCCCTAAGAGGATGTTGTATTGGAACTCTCCCTCGATGATGTAGAAGAGCTCCGAGATTGTGTGTGGATCGACGCGGATGTGGAGGACAATAGTGCCGATAGTGTTAGCGGTTGTGTCATTAAATGATCTAAGGATTGAGTCAGTTTTTGATACACAATTCTTTGGAAGGGCCAATTGGTCAAAGGCATGGAAGAAAATGATATTAATGCTAGCACCCCCATCGGTCATAACTCATTTAATACGGGTTCGATCAACGTAGGCTGTGATGAAAAGGGCGGTGTCTTGATCTTCCTCGGTAGAGGTAGGAATCTCAGAATTACTGAAAGTGATGGAGGCATTGGGGGATAAAGAATGGACTAGGGCAGCAAGTGGCTGAGGGTATTCGGGTTGAACCTCAGCTGCCTGTAAGGCTTTGATTAGAGCCTGGCGATGTTGGGGGGAACTTTGAATAAGGTCATATAGGGTCATCTTCACAAGCGTTTGGTGAAGTTGTTTTATCATAGATTTTGTGATTGCCTCTAAAGAAGTGGGTTGGGATGCACCTAAGATGGAAATCTTGGGTTTTGGTGGTTGTGGTGCCTGGACAAAAGGATAGGTCCAAGGAATAATGGCTTTTTCTTTCGCTTTGTCCTTCTGTGACCTAGCGGTTACATGAATGGCATTGATTTCGAAGATAGTAGGTGAAGATGGGGTTATGGTCTGTTGGTGAGACGTTGATGTGGTTGATGAGGTTGGATGGGAGGGTGATGAGGGTTGGTCAAGAGTGTCCTCAAGGAGAAGAGTGTCTTTCTCCATAAAGTGGTGAATGACTATCTTGAGGGCACAACAAGTCTCGGTATCGTGTCCTGGTGTGCGATGGTATAAACAAATCTTTGTATCATCGAACCAAGACGATTTTGACCCAAGAGGTTGGAATGGCTTGATGGAAGGAAGGGTCATGCTAGAAGTTTGAAAAAGTTGACGTAATATCTTCTAAGGGGTCTGCGCTTGTTGATGCATGATGCGCTGGTGACTTCTGCTTGGGGCATGCTAAAGAAGGTTTTCATACCACCTTTTGGGTTGGTGGTGCGGTGACAGGTGAAGATGACACTTTCTTTGTGAGAGGTGTCAAATTTTTGAGAGGGGGTTGACTTGTTGTTGGCAAAGGAAGTAATGGAGGCAATTTGTGTTGGTTAAGAGTCAGAGTAGGAAGCACGCTGAGTAGGGTAGAAGGATGAGGACCTAAGATGGAGGGTAATGTTGAGGGTGGAGGAGGGGTTCGTCTTTGTGGTTTGGCAGTCTTCTTTGGCTTGGTTGGAAGACCACTTTTGGTCAAGGTTTGGTTCAAGTCCACCTTCACTTGCGGGTGAGTGAGGGTAGAGAGAGGACGAATGCCAAGTGACTTGATCGGTTTGGATTGCATAGATGCAGGTTTAGAAGTGGGGGTTTGGTCTTTGTTTGGAGTCTTGGACGATTCTGCCTTGGGAGGATTGGCAGCATGAGATGAAAGGGTATGAGAATGTTAAAGAACTTTAAGATGTTCCCACAATCCCCGATGCTCCACTTTCCTTGAAGGGAGAAGTTCTAATTTCTCCACTATTCGATAAAATGGTTGGGAGGACATTGGATGAAGTTGGGATCCTTGAGAAGATGTATTAGGTGTAGCTATAGTTTCAGACCCAAGGCATGTGGGAGTTATAACTGTATTGTCGTTGGTCGAGGAAGATGGAGAGTCAGGTTCTTCTCTTGGTGGAGAAGGAAAAGGAGAGTGTGACTCCTCAAGCAGATAAAGGGTAGGAATTATGGTGCCGTCCACTTGTGGTCGAGGAGTGGGTAAGGTCAGGTCCTCCATAGGCAGAAGAAAAGAGGATGGTGAGACCGGTGGTGCCGATAAGGTTGAGGCGTCCTCTAGGATGAGAGAGGTTGATGGAGAACTGACCGGGGAAAGAGGTTCGTCCATACGTGATGGACTAGTAGATGGGTTAACCTCTTGAGATTGGTTGGGGATGAAAGGTGAGACCGTATTGACCGTTCGAATATCATGTTCATGCGTGTTGTCAATTAAGGTCTGGACATTATTTTGGGTCAGTGGATGGTTGGGGAATGGTTGCTTGAATATGTCGATGCCCTGGTTTGGAGGTGCATTAGGATTATCTAGAATGAGCTTCCCCTTTTCAAGCATGTCCTGGACTATGTTTTTGAAGGTTTTATAGTTTTCCGTATCATGACCTTTGACACGGTGGAAATTATAGAAGTCATTTTCCCTATACCACGCAGGGATGGCGCGTGAGGGATCAAATTGTGGTGGTGGTCAAATTTGGTGAAGGTTGAGAATCCCCTGTTTAACAAGCTTTTCTAGTATAGATGCATAAGATTCTCCAAGAGGAGTATATTGTCTTTGCACGTATCTTTGCTGGAATTGACGGGTGGCGCTCTGAGATGTTGATGGCTCAGGTTGATTAGATGAAGAGGATGAAGGTCTAACGGCCACAGCGTTAGCTGAAGTTTTAGACTTAGGATTTGATGATGAAGGCTTAGAAGAAGAAGAATCATTAGTCTTAGAGTTGGGGTTCTTGCTCTGCAACTTGACTTTGTTCTCCTCAATGGCACGTAATTCAAGTTTACGGGCCATCGTGAAGGCTTCATCAAAGGTACGAAAGGTCTGAACCCTTAAAGTGGAAGAAATGTGTTTGGCGCAAGCTCAAGAGAATAGTTCAATAAGCTCAGTTTGAGGTAAGGAAAAGGAGAGTTGATTGATAAGGCCTCTCCAACGAGCAACGAAGTCAGCTACTGATTCGTCCTCAAATTGACGAATAGTGTAAAGGTCTGTGATCAAAACCTTTTTGGTGATACTAATGGATAAATGGTCAAGAAAAAGCTGGGCCAATTGTGTAAATGAGAAGAGGGAATGGGTGGCAATGGAGCTATACCAGTCGAGTGCAGTGCCAAAAAGGGACATAGGAAATGTGCGCAAGAGTAATGTGTCATCATGGGCGATAAGGTAGCAGGCATGTCTAAATGCTTGTAAGTGTTGTTGTGGGTCTTCCTTGCTTTGAAAGCGAGAAATTTTGGGAAGCTCCCACTGGCTGGGGTATGGTCTAATTGGAATGGAAGGATGAATAGGCTCATTGCAAATTTGCTCGTATGATAGAGCATTGCGTGAGCCAGAAATAGAAGTCTCTAAGCTAGACATTTTATCCATCAGCATTTTGATGATATCTGCTGACGGATTCGTGGGTGGAGCGCCCCCTAGATTATAAGGCACTTGAAAGATATTTGGAGGGGCGTATGATGTGGATGGTTGCATAGATGCAACATATGAATAGCTGGTTATGGGAGCAAAAGTTGGGGCCAATGGCACTTATGTTATGGGGTTCGTTGGCACAAGTTGGATAGGAGCCGTCAAGGATGGTTGAGGCGTGGCTATGTTTGTTGACGGGTAAATGGTTACTCTTGTATTTATTGGTGCAAGAGTAGGGGGAATAGAGACTAAAAGGTTTTGGAAAGGTGTGGGGTTTGGTTGAGTGACTTGAGGTTGAGGGAGTATCGGAACCCCCATGGAGGTAGGTTTAGATGGAGAGGTTACGTTCTGAAGGTAAGATACGGTTGGGTTATTGGTGGAGGTGTTGTCTAATGGTTGAATGGTAGGGGCAGTTGATGTGATTCTTGTGTCAACTAAGAAAGTCAGCATCTCATAGATTGGGTTGCCTAGGGAGTCTCGCGTTTGGCTATTCATGAGATAGTGTTGTAAGGCTTTGACGTTAAGGTCCAAGAATCGTGCAAAGTCTTGGTCCCCTTCTGGAACAATAGGAGTTTGAGGCGGGGTTGGGCAAGTAGGAGTTCTTTCAGTCTCCGAGTTGAACTCCATTATAGGACTAGTTATAGATGGTGAAGGTGGAAGCGGTTGTTGGCTAGCGTGGTCAAGAAGGGCCTTGGTTTGACTGCGTGTCAAAACCATTCAAGGCAAGAAAGGGTTAGGTTTTAGAAAACTGTGTTCTGTCAGTCTCAGAAAACCAGAAAGGATGTTTAGATAGTCAGAAAGTTGGATTTTATGCTTGCTATTTTTTGGAAAAAAAGAAAATAGACAGAGACCGACGTCGGTATAAAAATTGATGTCGGTAAAGAATACTGCCGATGTCAATCAGATGACCGATGCCGGTACAGAGAAGTTGCTGACGTCGGTTACAGGACTGATTTCGGTTACTGTGTTTTCCAGAAACTCAAAAAAAAAGTTTTTTGAAATGGAGAAGATGTCCTTACCAGCTCAAAAAAGATAGATAAAAATAGAAAATATGATGATGACAGACAGAGCCTAGCGTTAAGTCCCTAGAAACAATTTTATTAAAATCATGTGGCTTATGCATTAATATGAGTTTGAGGAAGTTGGTTGTAAGAAGGGTCCTAGAATAGGCAATCTAAAGATGGTTTTAGGTATGTTAAGGTGCTCAAAAATCTGTATTAGCTTCCGTGCAGGCCTAGTGCTAAGGAGCAAGCTCCCCTCACTTCACGATTCTAGTGGTTAGCTAGTTTCGCTTAGCCAAAATATACTTTCACTATAGTTTAGACTCTGCCAGAGAACAGAGTTGGCTTTCCCCTTGGTGGTGAAATCCAAGTAAGATTGTCGGGTTGGGTAAGGTTGTCCGTGGGTGATGAAATCCCAGTCGGGCCTTGTCTCAAGTGAGTTTGATGTTTTATTGAGTGCACATGGTCTGGTAGTGTAACATCAAGTATCTACGGTTTATTCAATATGTGTTTGACTAATTACTAAGTGTGGACTAGAAAGATGCAAGAAAGTAAGAAATGGAATGCAATAAATTTTAAAGCCCAAAATCGAAATATTGAATTGGAATGAAGACAAGTTGGAGAAAGGGTTGAAGAAAATGATTTTCTTACTAGACTAGAAATGCAAGAAAAAGGAAGAAAGAGTTCTTTTTATTTCCTGCTTATGATTTTTTTTAGAAAAGAAGAAAGAAGTGAAGGTTAAGAAGCCTAATGCAACTAAATGAACAAAGAAGAAAGGGAACCCAAGGAAGGCCCTAAAGGGGTCCCACCGAGCATGCCAGAATGTTTCTATTCAAATTTTGTTTTCAGATTTCAAATGATTAAGAAACTAAAGAAAGAATGGTCAAGGCTTGTGTACCTGGATATAGTCTGCGCACCGTAATCCAGACGTTGTGAGTACTCCTCTTTGGCTGTGGAGGAATGACACCTGCAAAGAAAAGAAGCTTGGACAAAAGAAGATATTAAATAGACAAATGGTGGGTTGTCAAGCAAAAGCTTGATCCCAAAAGTATGAAAACTTCCTTAAGGGATATAAACCCACTAAATCAATAGAAAGAAATGTCTGATAAATAGCTGAATAATGAAGAACCGAAATGATAAATAAATGGAATGAAAAAGAGAAGTAAAGACTTACTTGAGAGAAGCTGCTAGATTGATAACAGTCACCGGTGTCGGTAATCCTACCAGCGTCGGTTGGTCAAGGTGCCGACGTCAGTTAATATGCCGACGTCGGTTTGGGTAATGACCAGCATCGGTCGGGGCAAAGGTCTTTAGACGAAGTCTGGTTAAGTCTGTGGTCCATGGACAGAGTTTAGTCAGGGTCTGGGTTTATTTGAATAGTCTGTGGACAGAGTCTGATCAAGGTTTTGGTCTGTGGACAAAGTTTTGGGCTTGGTTTAATGGTTTGGGGTCTGAGTCTGAGAGTCGAGTTAAATGGGTAGAATGTATGATCCAAGAGAGGACGGGAGAAACATGGAGGTGGATAAATCAAGATTCAGGTCTGGGTTGATTACAGTCTAGTCTAGGGAGATATTGCTTGAAAGAAATAACTAAAAAGAGAATAAGAACACAGATAATATACTTACTTGTGCCTTGTGGAAGGTGTGCTACTGATGATTCCCGTACCTACTGTTGATGTAGCTTGTATGGAGAACCTGTCACTGAGGGAGAACCTTGAAGCTCTTGCTGCACCTGAGGGAGAGAGTGGGAGGCTTGATTGAGAGATTTCGCAGATTGACGGATAGTTCAAGACTAGGATTCCTGATTCACTTTCAGAGATTTTTTGATTTCTCTTTCGGATCCCCAAAAGAGTTTGAAAGACTGGTTAAGTATAACCGACGTCGGCGATTCTGTCAGCGTCGGTCGACACTTGGCCAATGTCGGCGGGGTTAGAACGGGCAAAAAGAGCCACCAAGCCCATTTTTCTTCTGCCAAGTGCCCTATCTGTTGGAGAATGCCGAGGGTTGTGCTAAATACGCACGAGAGTTTGTTAGGAGGTTAGAAGAATTAGGAATAGATCTTGAGTGAGTCACAGGATAGGAATTAGTCCAAGGTGAGGTGTCCCGGGCAAGGTGTCATGGGTGATGTGTCCAAGGAGGGGGGGTTAATTCAAAATAAATTAATTATTTTAAATTTGTAATTATTAGAAATGGGTTAGGAATGGACTAAGGGAGAAAGTGACCAAGGGTTAGACACTTTTTAGGTGTCTACACCTTTGTCTTATAATTATTACAAAAAATACTGGAGGAAAAAAATCACTAGGGTTACGACTACTCATAGAAGTCATTTTGAGATGACTTAAATGCACAAATAAACTATCATAAAAATTAATAATTTAATCATTAAAAAAATTATTTAAAACCCAAAAATGGATCTTCATGAAACCAATAATTTCTTTTGAAAGACAATAAGCTATCTGACTAAATTGAAGCCAACAATACAACCTATAATCATAAAAATGTCAACATATATATGATAAAAGTGATAGTTCATGTCCACCAATGTCTATTTATCCTAGACCATCTGATTGACTAAAGTAACTATGATGTGAGAATATTACCACACTAAATAGAGTGGGTATTTTCCCCAATAAATTTTACAAAGTAATATGGTCTAGAGCTTCTAGATTCTCCAAGAGTAAATGTATCATATCAAGTTCATGATTTGAATTATCTCCCCATATCTTTTCTATTCCAAGGTCCTATAACCTATAAATATTTTTTAGATGAAAATTTTGAGCAAAAGTAAAATATCCATAGCTTTTTTAGAATTGGGTAAATGGAAGTATATCTTGCCTAGGATTACTTCCAAAAGGAACTCTGCAAAAAATGTGTAATCTAATCATGTCTTTATAAGCTCAAAATGATAATTTATCTTTATCAATAATAGCATAATAAATTCCCCATTTTTTTTTACTACAGGTAGGTATAATTATTCAATTACTTATGAGAAAATTCCTCATACAACATGTCCTTTTGGAGGTTGGACAATATATCCTCTACCTTGAAAAATGCTTCTTAAAGCTTGGGCATGGTATTAATCCTTTTACTGACCACAAGTCTTTGAAAAAAAAATTGTGAGATATAACTAAAAATAGGATCTAAATGGTGTAACATGAAGATTTAAACCAGAATTTTAGATTATGCATTTCTCAATTTATGAACTATTGTCAAAATCCAAGACAATGGAGATTGGAAAGAAATAATTATGTCCATCTCTTTTAAAATGACATAGAGAATTTAAATATCTTCCAGTGTAAACTAAAATATGTTTTGTAGCTATGAATTTAAGAGAATCCTAATTATAAAATATAGACCAAAATAGTCATTTGAAGGTAGTTCTAATGCTAATAAGATATGAAACTCTACTAACATGAAAAGGTAGTGTAATTTCAAACACATTTTAGAATGAATAATTTATTTAGGAGTGAGATGTAAATAATGTTGATATTATTAAACAATAATACTAGATGAAATGGCACAAAGTATTGCGTATAGTGTAACAAACAAGATAATTTTATCACTGGGCTTAATAAATCCTTAATTAATTTGACCTAGACAATAAGAGAATAGCCTAATAAATAAGAAATAAATAAATAATTTACATTAATGTCCATGAATTAAAAATATATTAAGTAAGAAACTAAAATTAATTCTTATTATTACCTCTCCATGATAATTGTATGCCTGGAAGAAATCCAATAATGGTTTCATGCTTTCTCCATCATTATTAAGTTGTGAAGATAAATGTCTAATCAAAAATTGAAATCCATTTCCTATTGATGAGGGCCTTTTTATATGAGTAAATGATGTATTAAATGGATCACAATCTAGTTCTAGTACGTAGTCATCCTTGGCATTGAACATGAAATTTTGTATGGTACTATGAGAAGATCAAAATGCACTAAAATAAGTGAAATATGACAAAACAAGGAATGATTCATATCTAATATGCATCACTATTTTCATATCTCAAAATCTTTAACCTATAAATTTGTTTTCATCATGCATCTAAGAGATTGAACTTGATTTTTCATTGACGAGGCTTAGGGATCAAATGTTTAATCCAAACATAATAGGACACCCAATTTCAAAGCTCATCAGAAAATCCTCAATGGGGGATATACAGCCATACTGGTCATCGAAGGACTATTTTTGAAATACCTATCTAGATAAATTTAATTATGTGTGATTTTTATTTTCATGTGCCATTATTTACTATCTTAAGCATACAAAATATATATCCATAAAATAATAGAATTTTTTTTTTAGAAATTTACCATCTTTTATCATGACCTATAGGAGAGATTTATCCCTTACAGAAATTGTTAATAACCTCAAATTATCTACTTCTTTTACACTTATTTTTCTACCTTAGACTTGTATCAACAATAATACTTATCATATGCCTTATTTATAGTATATTTATTTAATCTTCTAAGGAAAGATATAGATCGCTAAAGTATTTTACACTTTTATAAATTATTAGTTTACCTCTACATATTCATATTAGGAATAGGTGTCATATATTAGCATTCCTTCTTATTTTACAATGGTTATTTTCAAATTTTTTACTAAGCTAACACAAATATTTTCTTATGTCACAATTTATACAATATTATACTACCCAACATGGATACGGAGGATTTGATTCCCTTTTAATGACCAATGTCTTCTCTAGAAATGATAAAATAGTGTATATAATTTAGATCATCTGTAGAGTTTGAATGAGGACCCTTTCATGACCAAATGAAAAATCTAGATTAATTTTGGAATTGTCTCGTTTGTAATGTATAAGAATCCTTCAATTTAAATATGTCAACTAAAACCATAAAATTTATTAGAAACTGATTGAGAAGAAATTATATTAAATGATAACTACAAAGAGGGGTTAATGGAGGCACAAGGGAAATCTAGGAAAGTAAGAGTAGAGGAAGTATGTGAAAATCATAATGGAGAATATGATTGAAATCTCTATGTAAACTACCAATAGAAAGGATCAAAAAAAAGGTATATATGTCAGCCTCAATAAAGGAGAAATAAGAAAATGAGCATCGATGGTGACTTGAGGATTGTAAATTACACTATTCAGAATATAATCATCCCATGTTGGAATTTACATATAATAAATCCTCTAAGATCCTATCCTCTAGAGTCTAGTCATGTGTAGAGTAAAAAATAGGGCATGCATTAGAGAATAAACTAGTGCTTTATTTTTTTAAAGTATATAAATCAATAGATGGAGTTTCGAAGATTAAAAATTTCATAACCCATACTTAATCCCATCGATAAGATTGATTTGAAAGATAAATATTTTAACTTTTAGGAATTATATAGTGGCATCCAAAGAGGAGGATATAACTGTGTTTACTAGGTACATACATGGAGGATACAAGATACAAGATTGTGTGTCCACATTAAAACAAAAACAAATTAATGGACTTAGTGATGTCAAAATACCAGATATCATTATCTCTAAATTGAGATTTGGTCCATATTTCCACAGAAATAAGGAAATGAAAAGATCCATCATCTAAGTTAGAATATTTTGGGTCCTCTAATCTACTTACATTTTGTTTACTCTAATTTTATCCCTCACTGACAAGGAAACAACAATAGTTTGAAAGTTTATTGCTAGGGTCAATGCCAGAGATATCATGAGACATGTTCAATTCTCAAATCCTTGCTCACAATTTTTTACATATTTAAGAAAAATAGTCTAAAAGTGTTTATTATAGTCAAAATAAGTGTATGAGGGTGTGTTAAGGCTTTATAAAATTCAAGATAGACCTTTGATTGCAAGATATCTATATATTTTTAGCCATTATTTTCAATACTAACTATAAACACTCAAATATTGTTTTACAAAGCATGTTATATCTTCTAGACAAATGAAGTAATTGTCTTATAAATTTATATAAATTTTCTCAAGAATATATGTAAAATGTGGAAGGTGACTCTAATATTATAATCCTCTAATGAGATAGATAATACTATTTTTTAGTTTATATGTCTACAACATAGTGTAAAGCATTGATAGTCAAGGACAAAAAAAATATATTTTATTCATTTTAAGATTGTTGAAGGTCTAAAGATCACTTATAAACAAAGATAGAGGTGTGGAAGACTATGCTATCTAAAACATGTTCATAAATAATTCTTTAAATTTGAAATATCTGTATTTTCTATCACTCGGCTTATGTGATAGTCAAGCTAGGGTTTAATGAACCATAACCTCTATATCTTCTAATAAAATCATGTAAAATTCATGACACTTCATATAATGATTAATCAATAAATAAAATAAGGTTTGAACTTCATTTTAAGGTATAGAACCATATTAAGGATACATGGGAATTTTTTTTTGGTGACCTATATATGGACATACAAAACCCTAATTAATAATCTCTTATTAAATTTGAACCTAGAGTTAGGTGTTAATGTATTTATTGGTTCTGATAAGATCGAAATGGATGAAATAACATGTTTAATTTTTGAAGTAAGATTATAGGAAACCATTCTTAATGATAAGTGTCTATGTTCAATTAAGAATCCCCTCAAAGAAATTTTAGGATTATGTATAAGAGGAAATGAAGTTTGTTTTGAATGAGTGAGACATTTATATAGGAATGTGATAGAGATAATTGGAATTATAAAATTTATGACTTAGGGATAGTAAAAAATCTCTGAAGAAATAATAAAAAATCTAATAAAAAAGACTATAGGCCTAAATACTACAAATCCCTATCTAAGATTGTAAACAAAGTGAAAATTAAAAGTTTATATTTAATTTAAACTAAAATGATAGAATATTTATAGAGCATCACAAGTGTATGTTAGACCTAGTATCAAGATTGGTCTTGTAAATATCAATAGACATGAAATTAATATAGATATAGAGAGTAAAGGTATTTGGCCTAAATCATGCTCTCTCTATTTAATGTATCCATAAATAATATAAAAAAAATTCAATGCAATGATTTGAAAAAGATTGAATTTATTACTACTCATATCTATACAAATTATTAAATAAATAGTTTTTTAATATATTCTAAATGTTTAAAACCCTGTATATAATCATCATGAATTTAAGGTCAACATAAAATATATTAGGAATTACTAGTACATATAAGGACTAAATATTTAAACTCTAGGAGTTGAAATTATGAAAATAATTATATCCACTTTTTGAAAAAAAATATTGTCACCTTCTCAACACTTTTGAAGTATGACCTTTCAACCACATTCAATTATATAGTCAAAACTTGATATACAAACACCTACAAAACCAAACATTTAAAAGCATAAAATGTAGCATATTTAGAGCCTATGACCATTTTGAAGAGCTAAATATTGATATATGTGTAACTATTTTTTATGTGGAAAGTATGCCTATTCATTTTTTTCCTCTTTCGATGAGGAAAATACTAATAAATGATAAAACCACATCAATATTTCAGGTTATCTTGAATAGTTTGTTAAGTATGTTTAAACCATCCTTGTCATTCACAAAAAATTACATAAAATATTATTTGAATTATACTTGAACATGTATAGCAATTTTTCCTATTGTTATCTATTTTGATTCAAAATTTTCTGGCATTTTTAGCTATATCCTCATCATTTCCAACAACTAACATTTTCTCATCTTTATTGTATACTAAAATATTCTCATCTTTATTTTCTAATATAATGTAGCACTATTTTTTTATAAAATGATCCACTGTCATTTCTAGTTAAGGCCCACTAACATACTCTTGAATTTGGTTAATAAAGGTAAAAATTGTGAACAATATATATGCCAATAAATCAAACATCCCCTAATGGGATTCTAAATGAGATTTGATACCATTATACTTGAATAACAATATCCATGTTTTTAGGCCATTCCTGATATATAAATATCCAAGAAATCAACTAATACTATCATATAGGCAAAGACCCTAGATTTGTTGATTATGAATAAAACATTCAACACATGTTGATGGTAATTGATCAAGTGCTTCCACTCTCAGTTATTTCTTTTTAATCAGTATTCATTTGTTAAAATAAAAAATGTCTCTCACTCCCCTTCATTATAAATTATAAATAACATCTTTCTTATAAGAATTTTTTACATTAAAATTTGGTCACCTAAATAAACATATGTATATCAATGTAAAAAATAACTTAATTCAAGATACCAATAATTTAAATTATAACTAGTATGGTTTATTGACATAAAATTGAATTTGCATTTTATTCTATTTACAACCAACACATTACTATTACCACCTCTGGTGTCATCTATTTTTATTGTAACTTTTATTTCTCATGAGCTGGTCGAATCTACAAATGAAAATCAAGATGTTAAGTCTAATAATAGTCAATATTCATTGTCATACTACTATTCTTACTTCAATCCTAGTTTTATGTCATAAAGATCAGTAGACAAATTTTTATTTCTCTATGAATATAAATTTAACAGTCTAATCACAAAAGAAATAAATTAGAAACATTAGACACTACTAATATCAAAATAATTTTTGTATTTCTTTAGATAATTATTTTATTTCAATTTCTAATATCTATAAAAAGCTTTTTGTTGCATATGTTTCTTGAAGATATTATCTTTTGATTTTAATGTATTTACTTGTTTCCCATGAACTACTAATAACAACTATTTTTTTTGTAAAGGATAAAGAGGGGGTCAAACCCTAGAAGATAAACAAACAGACAAGGAGTAATATGCCTAGATAAAACCTTAAGTCTAAAAATATAATAAATCAAGCCAAAGGAAAATAACTAACCAAAAAATAGCCAAAAAAAACATCCACCCAAGGGATTTTAAGGATCATACCCTCAAACCCATTAATGAAACTAGTTCCATAAAATATAAATAAACAAACAATAGTGTCCAACAAGTTAGATAAGACAAAAGAACTACTATAACAAACTATTTTATTAAGAGCCTCTCTTTCTTAGTTTTCTATTTGATATCTAAGAGACATAATTAATGTATATATTTCCTTTTTACCTCTTCCTTTTTTCCCCATCACTAACGTCCACACATCCCACTCCTCTAAATTTGGCATAATGGGGATGGATAACTCCAAATCAGTAGGTGGTATTTGAGTCATTAGAGGATATATTAATCCTTCCCCTAAAAACAACATAAGAGCTATCAAGCATTTATCACTTTTATCTATAGGGGTTTTAAAAACTACCACTAAGGTTCTATCAATAGTCTTTTAGTTTTGTTTTAATTCTTATTTTAATGGGGGATTAGAATTTGGCTCCTTCTTATCAGGGTCTATGGTCGTGGACTCCCCACCCTTGGAAAAGTGTTCCACCAACATTTCTATAATCAGTTTTAGTTCATCTTCCCCTAAATCTAGATTTGTTTCCACTATCATATGTTCTACATCTACATCTACCCACCAATTTTTTACTCTCTTATGTTTCACACTAAGAAAATCAATTAAATTATATCTCATAAGGAAACATTTGTGACATACAAATGGTATGCCCTCATAATACATCACCTAAAACCAAGTTATATTAGTCACTACCAACTCCACCTAGGTTGGGAGTTATTTTGAGAGATAACCATAAGTGATAAATCAAGCATAAGTGGAATGACCCTATTCATTATTTACTAAATCTAAACACCAAAATTTTCCAATAACATCACCATTAACGTAAGACACCAAGATTCCAAAAATGTAGGAGAAGGTTTGGCAATCAGATCCATATAGGCTTTCTATTAAACATTTCAGTGTGGCAATTAAATTTGGAATGCCAAGGCTTCAATAGTAGCCAATGCTTATCGCAGTCCTAGGAAGGTTTGAAAAAAATATTTATTTTCTACAAAAAAAATTAACAGTGAAATTAACTTTTTCATAGGGGAAAATGTTAATTTTGCCTTCAACAAGGGTTTGATATATAGCAGTTATCCAAGTGTGAAGATCTTGAAGGGATGGCCAATAACCCTCAAACTTGTAGATCATTTTATCTTTGGCTAGATATTCTTTCATACCCATAATCACTTTAAAAACTTTTTTTTCAAAATTAATAATGTGTTGAATATTACTAGGGGTAAATACTTGACCCTTACCTTGAGGTTGCATTACCACCACATCCATTATCATGGGGTCACAACTCCAACATTCCTTACGAATCCTAGGAAGTATTAGATTCCTTGTTTGATCCACCATATCTACTTCTATGGTTCTTACCTCAACCACCAAAAGAGGAAAAATAATCCCATATATTGTCAAATTAGGAGAGCCTTAGGTTGTGACAAAGATAGGGTCAAAAACCCCTACTATAGTTCCATTCTTTGTTATAGCTTTCATCATCATCATGGAAAAAGATGTTGTCATAGAGCTTAATACTACCTTCATATCTTCATAGTGATTAGGATATTACTAATAGACATTGTTACTAAAAAAAATTATACATGGATACAAAGAAGTCTAATAGTGTGTACATACTCTAGAATCCACTAGCCATGTCATGTTTGGCTTGAACATTTCACCCTCTAGAGTCCTTACAATTATACTAAACATATCGTGATTAAAATACAACTAAAATTTGTTACATCTACCATATATAAATTTTTTAATTTAAGAGCATTCACCAAATGAGTAAAATCATAATATAAATAGTTTTCAACATGTAGAAGTACTCTTATAACAATAAATCAAGAAAACATAGATAAAAAAATTAAGGATTATAAGGACAATGCAATCAATTGGTAACACTTTACACATTACAAGGATTATGCATTACTTAAGCAACCAAAGTGAACATAAAATCCTTTCAATACATTAAAAGGAGAAAGGTTCCACCCAAATTATACTAAAAACTAAAAAAGGTACACATGTATCTATAACATAAAGTAGATAATGTAAGTATAAAATATATGTATTCATGTAAAATCAATACATGAATACAGTACACAATATTACATAAAAAAATTATTTATGTCAATAATTCAAAGATTAATTGCTTTGTCATAGTATATGAGAATTTTATTTTTGATAATGTCTACAAATTGTATATATTTATCTTCATTTTCCTCTATCTATTTGAAAACAAAATGCATAGGTACAACAATACAAAAGTAATTTCATTCTTAATATTTTATTCCTTAGCTTTTGGAACAATCATTATTGATACACATGGGGATGGTAGAACTGACAACAAGTTATAGCAAAAAATCATAAGACCTAAATGAAGTAAACTAACATGAACATTAGCAAAGTTATAGATTATATGGACAAAGGATTACCTAATTTAAAAAAATGACTCACATAAGAAAGGATCAAGATAATAATAGACACCCATCAAATAATTTAACTTTACTACTCTATAATTTTGAGATGAAACCAAAATTTGACAAGTAAAAAATAAATTCTACTTATACTCATAGTTCAGACAATAAAAGTTTTACATTTCCTACACAAAGATGAATAATCATGGAAAACACATCTTTTAAGTGTAAAAAAATGTACACAAAAACACAACCAATGCACAAAAAGACATATTAAAGTTAGTTACATTGATTGGATAATTTGATTAATTTAATGATTTCCAAGCCAAATATTCACTCACTTCTCTATTTGGATGAAAAAAAAACAGGTAAGGACCTTCAAAACTAGATCTACAAAAATAAAAAAATGGTGAGAAAGATGAGAGAAACATCAATCATAAATAATAATAAAAACATCTAAAATCAACTTGAAAATATAACTATGAAATATATCTATTTCTATTTGTGATTTGTTACAATATATGTGAAATTCATTTTAGATTTATTATACTAACATTGCTTTTATGGAAAATTTTCAAGTGCTCTAGAAATTTGTTAGCACATTGTAATTATTTCCATATAATAAAAAAGAATATAAATGCTCAACCATGTGAGTCTCACTAAGCCACATAAATCATAATCACTTTCAGAGTAAAAAAGTGGCAAAGATGTCTAGAAATTCAAGGAAATTTATTTTTTTAGATGAAAGAAGGTACAATATTTTACTTTAAATTTTGTTCAAAAAATCCTAATGTTTCTATTTTCCTAGGAAACCTTAATCTCATTAGTGTATTATTTAAAAAGGTCTTCCAAAGCATGGATTTATTTATGCCTCTAATTGTATAAATTTATCTATTAATATCTATAGCACTTAGTATTTGAAATCAATCCAAGTCACTAGAATTGGAATCCATAAGGGAGTTGGATAAAGAATCTACAGAAATCCATGAAGACAATGAGCATAAGATAACTGAGATAAAACATTTTAATTTAATTGAAAAGAAGATAGATCTTAGAATATCATATTGTAAAGAGTAAAGGAGATCAAAGAAGAGATGGCCATAGAGAATCTTAAAGATAATACTGAGAGCAAAAATGAAGGTATAATTTGGTAGAGTTCACACTTCCAATGGAGTAGTATGAAACTACATGTAAGGATTAATAATAATCTTTAACTAAGTATGAAACCTACCCAAAAAAATATTTGAATGTCTTAATATATGAGTTTGAGGAGATAAAGAATCTAGCCCTTGCTCATTAACCCACATTTTAACTGGATTTTTCATAATATCAACAATAAAAGAAGAAGACGATGACAAGCATAGTGATTTTTTTATGAATGATCTATTTTTAATAGAGATTTCCTCTGAACAAAGAGAAAAAAATCCATAAATAATAACTTGAAAATAATTACTAGATAAAATTTAAAGCTTACCAAAAAGGTTAAGTATTAGAAGCATCAAACATTATTTTCCTTTTAAGTGTAGATAAAATGTTGAAGAATATAATGGGTCTTGTTGTTTTAAGTATTAATTATGGCATTATGTATTGCAAACTTTTTTCTGATTTTAGCATGACAAACATTGGAGCTAGAATGATTTGTCCTAAAATAGTAAATTTGTCCTCACTATTAGAAGTCATGTCTTGGGGTCTCATGTGGCCTCTATTCCATGACCCTAGAGGATATTGGTATACTATCCCTCATACTAGTATACAGGGCCTCCAAGGCTATAAGGTGTGCATAACATGCTTGCAGAGATAATAAATATATTTTTTAAATTTTAAATTCTTATGTGTATTTTTATTTGAATTGAGAAATAGTCTGGATTAAATCTAGGAATTAGGAGGATCAGATATGTTGACCTTCATATTTGATACACTATCACTATTCCTTGATCTCTCAATCATCCTATAGACTTTTAGCCATGTAATCCTTTAAATATATCATGGTTAATATGAATAGTTTTAATCTACTATCAGATGGCTAAAGCTATAGTGTTAAATAAATGTCTTGTTAATTTACCTACTCTTCTTGTATTAATTGGAAAAATACATTAGCACTATGAATAGTGTTCATGTAATTTTATATGATACGTATTTTTTTAAATAAAAAATTACAATGTTTGCATATTGGAGTAATTCCATTTCCCTTTTGACATTGTAAGTAATATGACGTTGGTGAAATTAATTTATTTTTTTCCATTTGAAACTATTTGTATTGAGTTAAGCTAGTATAAAAGGAAAAAAAATTATCTTTTATTTACACTGAGTTGAGAAAAGGTTTTTTTTTTTATTTTTTTAAAAAAGTAATTTGTGTCACATTTAATGCAATTACACTTTTAAATGATAAGAAAATGATTATAATATAAAGAAAAATAAAAAGGAAAAAACCATGATGTTTTAATAGATGTCGAAACATATGAATAAAAACCAAAGTCATTGCTTTCCAAGATTGATGATGCTTTAAAATATAAGCACACTTTATTACTTAGTTCATTCAAATACAATGTTAGTGACTATATTTTTGACACAATTCAAATTTTACTTAATTTTTGATACACATCAAATGAAATACTAAACAGAATGATATATTACTTCAAATTATGTTTAAATAATGGGACATTAGATGCAATATGTTCATATGAACATGGAATGCATTATGAAATATTTTGCAATTTACATGGAATATATGACAAAATCACATATTTACATAAAATGAAGCTCTATAAAAATAGCAACATCAATTCTAGGTGAAAATATTCTATGGTGTAATACATTTTACATTCAATGTATATATAAATGGATAAACATATTTATTTGCCTATAATCATTGACAAAAAATGGAAATTATTTACATTTTAATAAAAAATCATTAAATCCTTCATATTCAATATTATTTGATGATAGGAACCCTTTTTCTAGTCATTATGAACCCTTGTATGTAAAAGAGTCAATGTTGAGACTACTCCAAGTAGAGAAATATAAATTTTGAATACATGTACTAAACCTCCACATGAATGGAATGCTATTACGAATGAAATAGAAAATTTTGGCCTTTGCATAGTAACTCCACTTTCCTACAATTATGTATAAAGTTTATTTAATTCAATAGTTTTATTAAAAAATAAAAATTTAATGGAAATCTCTTAGACATTATATGGCTCAATCAATTTCTATTACATTTTTTATAATGAATAAATATGCAATGTATTTTTTATAATTATGTAATTTGATATGGACACAAAACAACACCGGAAACATTTTAAACTAGAAAAACTATATAGATATTGCTGGAATGCTATATAAAAAGGGAAAATAAAATGTGGGGATTTATGCTTGCTAATGATTTCAAACATTTTATAAGTTGAAATTCAAAAATGCTTAGAAAAAATTTAAAAAGCTTTAAGGTATATACAAATTTCTTGAAATAAAAAATTTAAATAAATAAATAAATAAAGTCAAAATTAAAAAAAGACCACTTTCACTACAAGCCCTTAAAATAAACCTATGCCCAATTAATTCCAGGTCATTTACCTCATGTGTCTACACATTCATTAAAAATTTATGTGCTTTCCAAATGCAAATAAAATAAACATAATCAATTTAATACATCTTAAAATTGTTACGGTGTGGAGCTAAAAGCTTCACCAAGGAGCACACTTTAATAGGTTCGGGTCTACACAATAGTCGGCATCAGTCAGGAGCGATCGATGTCAGTCAGGGCAGAGGCGCCGGCGTCGGCAGTGGGTTGACCGACGGTGGTCACAAGCAAGCAGCAGGAACCGGCGTCGGTTACCTGTGCATCTAGAATGTTATTTTTGAGGACAGAAGCGAGTGTTTGCATGATGAGTTTAAGTTGTAGTCTTAAGCTCGCATCTCTATTATTAGTAATATTATTTTTAAAGCCCTTGTTCAAGTGGCTTAACTGTTTGTTGTAAGTGCATGCTCAAGTCTCCTAATTCTATATGTAGAATTAGATCTTCCTAACTTATTGTGGTAGTAGTTGTAGAATTGGTATGTTGAAGAACAGTACTGAATTGAATCAATCCAGGCTTGTTGGAGTTGATTGTTCTTGAGAGAGAAAGCTCTTGAGGAATAGAGATCTAGTGAGAGATCTATACATCTAGGAGAGGTGTGGAAGAAAGAAGTTTCTTCAATTGTATTCCTTTTGTAAAGAGTTTGTTAATACAAGTTTTCAGGGTGGTTTATTGTATCTCTTGTTCTTGTCATTTATCATTCTAGTTACTTGTCTATCTGATTTAATTCTGCATTTATTGCTTTCATAAGTGTAATCTATTGTTGGTTGATCCCCAACAAGTGGTATCAGAGCTCAGGTTCACTAACAGGTGGTTCAGATTGGTGTAGTGTGTATTGATTACAGGTTCTCACAGGGGTTTCTGCAGGGATTTCTGTTTGAGTGGGAGAAGCAATGGCAGATGAAAGTAAACTGAGAATGGAAAAGTTCAATGGCAAAAATTACCAACATTGGAGAATGCAGATATAGGATTATATGTATCAGAAAGATCTCTACTTACCGTTAGGTGGGGTTGCAAAGAAGCCCAAAGACATGGAGGATGAAGAATGGGATGTTCTTGATAGAAAGGCTCTGGGGTCTATAAGACTGAGTCTAGCATCCACTGTGATATCCAATTTATCACAGGCAAAGTCTACGGTAGAGTTGATGACTACGTTAAAAAATTTGTATGAAAAACCCTCAGCTTCTAATAAGGTATATCTTATGAAGCAGTTATTTAATTTGCATATGAATGAAGCTGGATCTGTTTCTACTCATCTAAATGATTTCAATGGAATTGTGAATCAATTAAGTTCAGTCAATATAGTGTTTGATGATGAAATAAAATCTCTTTTAATATTATGTTCTTTGCCCGAAAGCTGGCATGGCTTAGTAATGGCAGTAAGTAATACGGCATCTGCATCAAATATTTTGAAAGTAGAGGATGTTGTTAGTGTTATCTTGAATGAGTAAATACGTAGGAAAAGCACAAAAGAGACATCTGGGAATGCTTTAAGTTTTGAGAGTAGGGGGAGGCAGAAAGATAAGAGTAAGAGGAGATCAAGATCAAAGTCTAAGGTGAGAGGAAGATCCAAATCCAGGAATGGTAGAAAGCCACAATGCTGGAATTATGGAAAGATTGGGCACATAAGCAGAGATTGTTGGTCAAAGCCTAAGGAGGACAATCATCACGAAGGAAAGGAAGAAGCCAAGGTTGCAGGTATTGCATAAGATGCTTTAATTTTCTCTATGCATAATAATATAGAATCTTGGGTGTTAGATTTTGGTTCATCTTTTCATGCTACCCCTAACAGGGAATATTTTAGTGACTATAACCATGGAGATTTTGGAATAGTGTATCTAGGGGATGATGAGCCCTGTAAAATAATTGGCAAAGGTAAAGTGCAGTTGAAGATGCAGAATAGCAACACATGGGTGTTGAGAGATGTGATGCATGTTCCTAGCTTGAAGAGAAATTTGATTTCTGTAGGAAAGTTAGGGGATGAGGGTTGTACAATAACTCTCACAGCAGAATCTTGGAAGGTGACCAAGGGTGCACTTGTTATGGCCAGAGGTAAGAGAGAAGGTACTCTCTATTTGTGTAATTGTGTTACTAAAAAATCTCCTTCTGTATTATCTACTTCAGATATGGATGCTAAATTGTGGCACTCAAGGCTTGGCCACATGAGTGAGAAGGGGATGTCAATTCTTAAGTCCAAAGGTATGCTTTCAGATTTAAAAGGCATAGATCTAGAGTTTTGTGAGCATTGTGTATTTGGAAAATAGAAAAGGGTTAGTTTTCTCAAGACTGGGTCTACTAAGAAGAGGCATAAGTTGCAGCTTGTTCACACAGAGGTGTGGGGACCAGCTCAGGTTGCTTCCATTGGAGGATCACAATACTATGTATCTTTCATAGATGATGCTACAAGGAAGGTATGGATCTATTGTATTAGAAGAAAATCTGATGTATTTGAGACTTTTAAGATTTGGAAAGCTATGGTTGAGAATGAAATAGGTAAAAGATTGAAGTGCTTGAGATCTGACAATGGCAGTGAGTTCTGCAGTTATAAGTTCAGAGATTATTGTTATATGCATGGAATCTGCAGGCAAAGGATGGTTCCAAGGACACCTCAGTAGAATGGAATTACTGAAAGGATGAACAGGACAATAATGGAGCGTGCAAGATGTATGAGATTGCTTGTTGGTTTGCCCTTACAGTTTTGGGCACAAGCTGTTGACACTGCAGTATACCTGATTAACAGAGGACCCTCTACAGCTCTGGATGGTGGAATTCCAGAAGAGGCATGGACAGGTAAAAAGGTAGATCTCTCATATCTCAAATTTTTTGGTTGTGAAGCCTTTGTACACATAGATAAAGAAAATAGAAAGAAGCTTGATGCTAAGTCTATGAGGTGCACGTTTATCGGCTATGGCTCAAATGATTTTGGTTACAGATTGTAGAATCTAGAAACTAACAAGGTAATTAGGAGCCATGATGTTGTTTTCAATGAAAGAGTGATGTATTATGATCAGCTAAGGAAGCTGAATCAATCTGAGCAGAGCAATGGTGAATCGAACGAGGTGAAGGTCCAATATGAGCTCGCGAGAAAAAGAAATAATCACTTGTAGGAAAACATAGAGACTGATGTCAGTAGATTAGGAATCGGCGTTGATAGAACAGAAACCGAGGTCAGTCATACAGAGATCGATGTCAGTAGGACAGGAACCGACGTCAGTCAGGCAGAACCGACATCAGACAATAACAGGTCTGGAGGTGACCAAGGTCGGTCACTGTCAGAGAATTTGGGTGGACACCATGTTGTGAACGAGTCTCAAACACCCATCAGGAGGTCAGAAAGGGTGAGTAAGCCTCCAATTAGATATTCTCCTTCATTATTTTATTTATTGCTAATTGATGGTGGAGAACCAGAGAGTTTTGAAGAAGCAATACAGGTGGAGTCCAAGAGTCAGTGGGAGCGTGGCATGGTTGAGGAGTTGGAGTCCTTAAGAGAGAACCAAACATGGGATTTGGTTGAATTGCCAGCTGGTAAGAGAACACTCAAGAACAGATGGACCTACAAGTTGAAAGAAGGTGAGAATGGACAAATGAGATATAAGGCCAGATTGGTGGTAAAAGGATTTGCACAAAAGCCAGGTATTGACTTTGGTGAGATTTTTTCTCCTGTTGTTAAAATGACTTCTATAAGGGTTGGATTGTCTTTGGTTGCTTTTGAGGATTTGCATCTTGAGTAGCTAGATGTTAAGACAACGTTTCTTCATGGAGATTTGGATGAGGAAATTTATATGGAACAGCCGGAAGGCTTTGAGGTCAAGGGTAAGAAGAAGTTAGTGTGCAGATTGAATAAAAGCTTGTATGGCCTCAAGCAAGCTCCTAAGCAATGGTATTTAAAATTTGATAGGTTTATGACCGAGCATGGCTACAGTAGGTGTCAATCTGACCATTGTGTGTATTTCAAGAGATTTGATAATGGTAGATATATTATTCTATTGTTGTATGTAGATGATATGCTGGTTGCAGGATCACACATGCAGGATATCTCTGAGCTTAAGGTGAAATTAGCTCAAACGCTTACTATGAAGGATTTTGGAGCAGCAAAGAAAATTCTTGGCATGAGCATTAAGAGAGACAGGAAAAATCACAGGTTGATATTGTCTCAAGAAGATTATGTGGACAAGGTGTTGAAACGGTTCAATATGCAGGATGTTAAACCGGTAAGCACACCTTTGGCTGGACATTTTAAGTTAAGTAAAGAACAATGTACTAATTCACATGATGAGGTAGAGTACATGAGTAAGGTTCCATATTCTTCTGCAGTAGGGAGTTTGATGTATGCAATGGTGTGTACTAGACCAGATATTGCCCAAGCAGTGGGAGTGGTAAGTAAGTATATGGCCAATCCAGGTAAGGAACATTGGAAAGCAGTTCAGTGGATCCTTAGATATCTGAGAGGAACTAGTAGTAGGCACTTGTGCTATGGAGGTTCAGATACTTCTCTACATGGTTATGTAGATTCAGATATGGTAGGTGATTTGGATGGCAAGAGAAGCACTACAGGTTATGTTGTCACTGTAGGTGGAACTGTGGTTAGCTAGATATCTAAGTTGCAGAAGGTTATTGCCTTGTCAACTACAGAAGCAGAGTATATTACAGCCACAGAGGCTAGCAAAGAGATGATATGGATGACACGATTCATGGATGAGCTTGGTAGGGAGCATGAGAGTTGCAGATTGTATAGTGACAGTTAGAGTACAATCCATTTGGCTAAGAATTCAGCCTTTCATTCAAGAACAAAGCACATACAGCTAAGGTATCACTTCATATGACATGTATTGGAAGATGGTGAGTTGAAGATGGAGAAGATCCATACAGATAGGAATCCTGCTGATATGTTAACCAAGCCAGTTACAAAGGAGAAGTTGAATCTTCATTCAACTTCTGTTGGTCTTCATGATTGAGTTGAAGATGGAGGGGCTAGAAGATGTTGCTGTACAGGTACTGGTGCAGCTGTTTATCTCCAAGTGGGAGATTGTTAGGGTGTGGAGCTAAAAGTTTCACCAAGGAACACACTTTAACAGGTTTGAGTCTACACAGTCGCTGACATCGGTCAGGAGTGACCAACTTCAGTTAGGTGCAGTTGTAGAGGTGCCAGTGTCGGCAGTGGGTCGGCCAACGACGGTCATAGGCAAGCAGCAAGAACCGGCGTCGGTTACCTGTGCATCCAGAATGCTATTTTTGAGGACAAAAGTGAGTGTTTGCATGATGAGTTTAAGTTGTAGTCTTAAGCTCGCGTCTCTATTATTAGTAATATTATTTTTAAAGCACTTTTTCAAGTGGCTTAACTATTTGTTGTAAGTGCATGCTCAAGTCTCCTAATTCTATATGTAGAATTAGATCTTCCTAGCTTATTGTGGTAGTAGTTGTAGAATTGGTATGTTGAAGAACAGTACTGAATTGAATCAATCCAGGCTTGTTGGAGTTGATTGTTCTTGAGAGAGAGAGCTCTTGAGGAATAGAGATCTAGTGAGATATCTATACATCTAGGAGAGGTGTGGAAGAAAGAAGTTTATTCAATTGTATTCCTTTTGTAAAGAGTTTGTTAATACATGTTTTCAGGGTGGTTTCTTGTATCTCTTGTTCTTTCCATTTATCATTCTAGTTACTTGTCTATCTGATTTAATTCTGTGTTTATTGCTTTCATAAGTGTAATCTATTATTGGTTGATCCCCAACAAAAATTGATAAAACAATTTCTAATATAATAAAACAATCTAAAATAATAACAAGAACAAAAACAAAAATAATAATAATAATAAATATTATGTTATTTAGAACAACAAATACATGAATTCAAAATAATATCACAGAGTATAAAAATAGATAACAATAAAATTTGATAGAATAAAGATTGAAAAAAATCCAATACCTATGATAATGAATAATAGAATGCATGCCATTAGAAAACAACACAATGCAATGTTAAAAAAAAACACATATCATTGCATTGATTAAAATCAATAATACATTAATTTAAAAATAATGAACATGAAATACAAATACAAAGTCATAAATTAGAAGAATTAAAATAACTTACAATCAATTAAATACACACTTGTGTGTGTGTGTGTGTGTATGGGTGGTTGGGTGGGTGCGCATGTGTGTGTGCGTGTGTGTGTGTGTGTGTGTGTGTGTGTGTGTGTGTGTGTGTGTGTGTGTGTGTGTGTGTGTGTGTGTGTGTGTGTGTGTGTGTGTGTGTGTGTGTGTGTGTGTGTGTGTGTGCGCGCGTGCGTGTGTGTGTGTGTGTGTGTGCGCGCGCGCACGTGCATGTGCATGTGCATGTGTGTGTGGGTGTGTGTGTGGGTGTGTGTGTGTGTGTGTGTGTGTGTGTGTGTGTGTGTGTGTGTGTGTGTGTGTGTGTGTGTGTGTGTGTGTGTGTGTGTGTGTGTGTGTGTGTGTGTGTGTGTGTGTGTGTGTTTTCACTTTTTGGGATTTAAAATTAAGAAATACCTATTTGACATTGATGACATGATTGTTGACATTTTCCATTCAGTTACTATTGATTTAGAATTTGAGGAAAAAATAGCAAAAAAGATGTGTAAGAAATACAAAACATCACTTGAAAATTAAAAACTTCATATGTTTTTTGTTCCCTTTCAAAAAATAATAAATAAAACAATGTAATCAGTTCACAAGATATATTCTAGTTTCTATGTGCATTACTTCATATGTTTGTTGATTTTGACCATGTTCAAAAAGCATTTCCAAAAAAATATATAAATTATAATCAAACAATTATAATTAAAGTCAAATAAAAATTAGAATATCAAAATTCATATGTAGTCAGAAATATAAGACCCACATATGTGATAAATGTATTAACCAAGCTATGAAAAATTCCATTGTATATGAAAGAAAAACTCACAATCGAGAATAATTAGTATCATACACATTAAAATACGATAAGCCAAATCACAAATGACAATGTCATTGTAGAATATATTTACTAGGAACCTAATCAAAAGAGGAACAAAGGCAGTTATAGAATAATTTAAGTAGGGATTTTAAAATTAAAATTCAATAAAAGAGATTAAAGAAAATAATAGTAGAATTACACCACCTCAATATTTTAAACCATTAGATATTTTTAAAAATATGGTTTCAAAGTAAATTAACTCTCAAACTTTATACTATGGTTATAGCCACATTAATTATATCATGAAAACATTTCCATATAAAAAATAGTAAAAAGGGAAAATTTACATAAAAAATGACATTGTAAAGCATATTACATTTTTTTTTCAAGGCAATTAATATTATCATACAAATGTTAGCATAGTTTATTACATTTTTAGTGTATTTTATTACTGATTTATTATTATCTATATTAGATGGTTGAGTAGTATAGCAGTTAGGTAGTTAAGGTTATGTAACTAGTTTCTATGTTGTATTTAATCACCTATTATAAATAAATAAAATCATAGAATCATTCATTGATCCTTAATCTAGTATTAGAGCAAGAGCAAGATATTCACTAAAAACCAAGAGTGCAGAAGAAGATGAATCAGAGCTGATCCCTAAATAGTGGAAGCACGTACAGAAGGATTTGATTGACACTTTTGACCATTGTTAGTGTATAGGTTTTACGATCATGACACAACTATTGGTTTGAGTTGTATTTGTTCAATATGTGTATAATTACCCTGTAAGATTAACATTCTTGCCATAGAAACCATAGGTGGAACTCAAATGTCTCAAAAGTATTTGGAATCACATTAAGCTTGACCAAACCTATGACTACCATCATTCTACTTGGGGCATTGGTGTCGACAAAAATTGTTATAGACATCCATGGACAATCAAAATGAATTTAGGCTAATAGAAATCATATCTCACTTGGTGTATAACATTTAATCAGTTATTGGCAGCCTTGAGAATAAAATCTTTATAGCAGTTAGGAATACTTCTATTAAGAAGAAAAGTAGGAGAATTAGAAGCATGGATGTCTATTGCAAGAGTTCATAGGCTGTGAAGAATACATTCTATTTTGAATGCTTAATATGCTCCATCAACTTCACTATATTATATTATTCTCTGCATGCTTCCATCTATAAGATTGATGATCTTTAACTAGACAAATTAGTTTTCCAAGGCCTACTAGAATATTATTTGTTCAATATAAAGTGCTAGGAATGAAAAATTTGTGTAAAGCTCAATGAAGGCTATGATACAAATGATGAATAAAAATAAGAATGCCCATATAAGCATCCATGTATAACTACAAAAGTATATTAATCACACTTACATGCTACTTTTCATCCTTGAAAAATGTACACTTATTTGTAAATGCAACAATTTTGAACCAATAAAACACTATTTTGATTGCAAAATATTGTACAAATTTTTTTTTTTTAAATGTCTACATAAAACATACTATTATTTTATGCCCAACTTCTCAAAGGACTAAATTTTGTGACATCAAAGATGAAGATGAAAATGATTCTTCAATTCAAATAATTATTGGGCTTCGTCATTGGTACAATGATACATCCTATTGGAGCTAAGGAGTAAAAAAAATATGAAACTCAAATGCAAAATCCCTGATGTTGATCACACTTAGTGTCACTAATGAGGTTCAACCTCATATTCAGGATACATCAACATCAAAAGATGCCTAGGACATTGTGCCCATCATTTACAAGGTAAAAAACTAGATGAAGATATTCCATTTCCATTCTAAGCTTCATATTCTTAGTATGAAATATGGAAAAAATGTTGAGTTCTTACTTTAGGTGGTATAAATTCAATAAAAATTAGTTTTTATTGGATAAATGATTGAGGACAAGCTATTGGTTATAATCACATTGAGTTCTCTTCCATCTCAATTTTGTACATTCATCACGATACTCAATATTACAAACCAAGTAGTGTCTTTAGAATAATTAGGCAATTTTCTTTAATAAGAATAAGCCATCCAATCCATCTAAGATGAATTCAATGATAAATATTTAATTTATAGGTAATGTTGTTCAAATTTATCGAAAGGACCAACAAATTAGTCACAACAATAATATAAAACTAAGAAGACAAAAATATGGTGTCATATTTATTACAACAATACATAATACACTAATTACTACTGGAATAGTGCCTTAACACAAGGTTCATCTAGTCAAAAAAGCACATCTAATAGAGATGATTCACATAAATACAAAAGATATCCTCAATGATGGAAGTAACATAGACATAGAATGGTATTGCATTGACATGATGATTAATATAAATATGAGGTACCAATAAAAGTAAGTTATGATGTTGCATATAAGAATATAGTTCTTATTTCCCAAACCTCATACAAATGAGTAATGTTTGATTAATAAACTCTATCATCCAAAAGTATATGATAGGATGCAAGGATATCTTTGATTAACAAATGAATCAACCCAGTGGATATCGAGTTTAGATTGTAGATGATAAAGAGTATTTTGAAGAATGAATTTGAACTATCACCATTGCTCTTGGGATGGGAACCTATACTCTCACAAGGGTATTGTATGTCCCTATATTGACAAAAAATCTCTTATCTATATGTCATCTCTTGAATATTAATGTTAAGGTGGATTTCATGATCATTAATGGTATAGAATCATGTCTCTTCTCATGATAAGGTAAGGTCACTGCTAGATTTTTTTGAAGGATTGATTATTTACCCTAGATACATTTTCATCTAATTTTATTTCTCTCTACCTCTATAGTAGAGTCTAATGCATTATGGAATTATTGATATGGGTACCTTTCCATTGGTTCTTTGTAATATCTTAGTTTTAAGACCATGGTATGTGGACTTCCTTAGTTATCCCATTCTTTTCCTATATGCCATATATGCCTTATCTTTAAACAACATAGGGTTTCATTTAAGCCAAGATCCTCACAAGCCAAGGATCCTCAAGACGTGATACATAACAATCTATGTGAACCCCTACCTACTTATTTACAATGACTCAAGCACTTCCAGTTTCTTGTTGATGATTTATCTTGCATGACATGGGTGTTCTTTAACTTTTGGGTAGAGGTAGTTTAGACAACCACATATCTTCTTAAAAGGGAACCTATAAATATATTACAAGATAAGACACATGAATAGGTATGGAGTGGTTATAAATATTTAATCTCACATCTAAGAGTGTTTAGTTGTACATCATATATGTATGTCCTAGCTAAAAAGAGGAAGAAGAATGAACCAAAGACAATCTAGTGCCTTCTATTTGGATATAGTACTACCTCAAAACTATATCATCTCATGGATCCTAAGACATAAAATAATTATAAAATTTGAGTTGTGGTTAGTGATGAGTCATCATTCAAGTCATTGTCATAAAAGGAGTTAAAACATACCACCTTTCATAGACTATTCCCATAGTTAGATGATGAAAATGAAGAATCTTGTCACAAAGAAGGTCAGATGTCAGGAGAATTATTAGTTGATCTTGGAAATCTAAAATACAATTCTTCATTAAGTTAATAATAGCATTGATGTCTAAAATGGGTAGGAAGCAACATCAAAGACTCACACCTAAACTCTAATCTAAATACTTTATCGAGTGTTTATACTAGAAAATAGGTGAGAAATGAGGTTAGTTTTGCACTAATAAGTTTAATAGTTAAAAACATAGAACTAGAGATAGTTTAAGAGGATTTATGTCAACCTTGGTGGTAGAAGGCCATGGATGTTGAATATGATTCCCTCATCAAAAAACTTATGTTTAAGCTTGTCAATCCACCTATAGTAAATAAATGAATTAGCTACAAGTGGACTTTTAAGATAAAATACAATGCGGATGGATCTATCAACAAATATAAATCATGACTTATTATAAATGGATATGTTTGTCAAGAATAAATTGATTATGAGGAGACCTTTTCACCCAATACTAAGATCAAGACCATTAGAGTTATTTTTAAATTTGTATTATAAAATGGATGGAAGCTTCAATAGATGGACATTAAATGTGCTTTCTTGAATGGTGATATCAAATAAAAAGTGTACATGATCCACCCAAAAGTCTTCATTGATGAACAATAGCCATAAAAGGTATGTCATGAAATTGAGTCACTTTATGGACTTAAACAAGTACCATAGACATAATACATTAAGATAAATGATCATCTATTAAAGAATATATTCTTTCATATCCCATCAGATTCAAATATGTATATCAAAAAGGTAGGTATAGATATTATCATTCTTATTTTATATGTGGATGATATTGTGATCACATGAAGTTTAGAAAATATTGTTAAATGAGTAACAAATGACTTGAAGAAATCCTTCGACATGATAGACTTGGGGATACTTCATTATTATCTTGGGTTGAAGATAAGGTAAAATAAGAATCATATTTTTATCTCACAGATGAAATGTTCTAAAATTTTACTTGATAAATATGGGATGATAGATTGTAAAGAAATGTTAGATATGATGGTGAAAGGTTTACAACTATCCTGATTGAAGGATTCACCTCAATTAGATGAAACTCATTATAGGTAACTTGTTGGGAGTCTCATTTTCCTGGCATATACAAGACTAGACATATGTTTCATTATCATATACTTTCAAGATTCATGAAATATTGAAAGAAGCGTCATTCGGTTGCAAAAAAACATGTTTTGGTATATTTGTGAGGTATAGTAAATAATGACCAAGAGTATAATAAGAACTTAAACTTCTTATAGGGTTACACAAACTCTGATTATGATAGATCTATTGATGATAAGAAATCAAATTTAGGATATATATTTTATCTTAGAAATAGACTGATTTTATGGATTAGTAAGAAGCAATGTATAGTTACTCTCTCAGCCATTGAGGTAAAATATCATGTTAGACAAGGATCTATGTGTGAAGTAATTTGGTTATGTTTTATTTTAGCTGACATAGACATTCATGAAGATAATCAACCAATCCTTTTGTATGATAATCAACGTGTGTTAAAACTTACCAATAATCTCATTTTTTTTTAAAGAACCAAACACATTGATGTTTAGTGTCATTACATTCCAGGACAAGTCTTGAACCACCACATTTAGCTCCAATACCACTAAACAAATTTAGAAATAGTAGATGTACTCACTAAGTCACTTGGCAAGTTGAAATTTGATTTATTTTGGGGGTATGTTTATAAAAATAATGTAATAAAGGGGGGATTTTAACATAATTTATTACATTTTTAGCATAATTTATTACCTATTTGTTATTAGTTATTTTAGAGAGTTGGGTATCATAAGAGTTAGTTAGTTACATTGATGTAACTGGTATTTATGTTATATTTATTCAGCTATTGTCAACGAATAAAATCATCAAATAATTAATTACTCGATACAACAAGTTTATGATTGTGCATGGATATGCATACAAAAGGGGAAATTAAACAACAAAAAATATATATATAGAAGTTATTAAAAGCAAATCAAACCTAAAAATAATAATAAAATATCCAATAGCTTTTGAATCTTTAACAAGTATTTAATAATCACTTGACTATCTTTAAAACTCAAAGAAGAACATGTTTGTAATGATAAGTCAAGTAGGGATGCTAACATTTTTTGTTACATTAATAAATGCAAAACACGTTTAGAGAAAAATATAAAATGAATTAGAGAATATGTCTAAAAAAAACTCAAAACAACATAATGATAATATATATGAAAATGATATCGACACAACAATAAGGAAAAATCTCATAATTTATAGTCATTACTTCAATCATATAATAAATATATTTTTAAAATGATGATCCAAAAAAACCAACTATTTGGTATTTTTTTATGCTACTTCTTTGTGATGTAATTCCAAAATAGACGAAATGAACATGTTCATTTTATGCTTTGGATACATGATGCACCTATATACATCTATTATCCAATTATTGAAATTGAAGCATTTGTCGACAACTATATATCTTGTAATTTGTCATTGGTTAATGAATGCTTGACAAAAATACAAACACATCACCATACAGACATTTGTAAAAAATTAAAAAAAAATTGTAGATGCAATTTTCCATTACCACTAATAGACAATAAGCTATACTACAACCTTTGGAAAATACCAAAAATGAAACTAGAAATTGTGTAATTTTATTAAAGAACTTGTAAATGAGAAATATGAGAAAAACACAACATTTAAAACATTTTTAAAAATGAAAATTTGACTAGATAAAACTATTTTATACTATTGCAATCATACATTGCATATCTTTTCATATTGTTAAAAAAGGAAAGTAATAGACACGTGGACAAATGATTTTACAAATCTTATTCCCAACCTCTAGTATACAAATATAGATACACAATGTATTATTAATGAATATGATGGTGTAACATATTACACATCATATATGAATAGATTATACCATATGTTGACAATTTATTTTTTTAAATTATGTGATGAAATATTTAAAAAAAATATAAATAAATTCAAAATTATATGAAAACTCGATAACACTCTCCTTAACTATCAAAAAATGTTCATTCATCAAGTAGTACATATTATGTTGTCTTTTACACTGCATTATGGTTTAATAAAAATAATTTTCATAATCAAATCTCCATTTTCATATAGAATGTGTATTTTTAGTTTTTAAGTCTAAAAATATTGGCATAAGAACATTGTGAATCTGAAAACATAATGTATGCTTTTATAACTAACAAAAACAATGTAAGACATATGTCTTTAGAGTATGTATGCCTAATAAAATATGTAGTGTACTATCTAGGAACATTTAAATATATAAAAAAGTTAAAAGTCACCGATTTAACAATTTTGATGATATTTATATATTATTCCTAATTTAGCTAGAGGGTTTGAGTAGTAAAATTAGTAAATAAATATGAAATAATTAAACTACTAATTTGTTTAATTTGATTGTAATTTTAACTTTTATAAAAATAGTAATAAAGGAAATAGAACAAGACTTAGCTAGAAACTGATTGATATAACTAAGACAAAGGCTAAAATTCATTATGAAGGACTGAGACACTATCACAAATTAGGATCTAGCCTTCATTTTATAATAGGATAGGATTGCCAGAAATAAGACAACCTAGGCTCTGACGCTATATTTCACTTCTACCACTATTGTCTAGGATACCTGAACTTTCTAAGTTTTATTTGTTGTGTATGTGAGACCCTTCTTATGAAATTTTAACTGTTATATGTATGTGAAACTCCCTGTAAAGATGATTTTATCTTCAAACCCTAGAATACATTGTGCTTTACCAATTTTGAGAAATATGGGGGATTAGTGTGTATAATATTCATTGAACATGTATCCACACCCCTTGTGTAGGCACACTACTTACATACCAATACTTCGAAGAGGAATCAAGCTATATGTGGCTTTCCTACTCAATCTGCTTTGTGAAATAGTGCGTATGAAGATGAAAAAAGCTAAACTAGTTGTAATTGAGGTAATTATGGCTAATGTAAGGATTTAAATAAGCTAAAAATGGTATTGGATGGCTGTATGTAGAGAATAGAGAAGTATGCTTGAGTAGTTTTCTTTTACTCTTGTTTGCCTTATGATATTTGCCAACCCATTCTAAGTGAAATTTAAATGGGATTTTATAGGGATATTATGTTCATGTATTGAATGTATTCACATTAGTCTGATAAGAAGGAGGTTAGGAACCAGAAGGGAATTACCATTTGGCCTTGGAATGTGATCGGATAAAAGAACTAAAAATAAGACACTCTAGGGTCCACTGCTATAGTCCGAGTTGGTTACCATATTCCTAAGTTGATGAGACTTGTGGGAATGGATCTATCATAGAAAGAACAATTTGGATAAGTTAAGATTAGGTCTAAAAGGCTATGAATGACTGGGTATCAGTGAAAAGATCCCTATGAGGGTTATGAAAGTGAGTAGAAGGCACCTATGCAATGGATGTCATAAGTCACACTCAATTTACCAATTTTCACATTTTATATGACTACATTTTCCCCCCTTTTATTCTAGTGATGCAACAAAGTGAAATACTAAGATAAAAAAAATAGAAAGTATAACTAAACTTACTTGTAAGGGTGAAGTGCATGGAGCTATGTGATGTTGGGTGTACATAAAGAGCATGTTATGAAGCATAGATTTTCAGTATAAAAAAATAATATATTAGTTATTAATAGATATGCTATATCTAAAATAATAATGTACAAATCTAGGTAGGAGAGAGAAGAAGAGAAAGGAACAAATACACCTCACTAGGTATGCAAACCAATATAAAACCTATTGTGATACTAAGTGATACTATGTAATGTTGGATGATGCTAAGTAATATTAATATTTTTAATGAAGCTAAGTGCTCAATTCCCTGAGAGTGGATCAAGAATGCAAAGTTTGGCCCTTTGGCTCCATTATCACTCACTAAGAGAAGCTATGTGATTGTGCATATGCCAATCATTGTTTGGATTATATGTCCAATCCCTCTAATTAGGTGGCTCAAGAATACAAATACTAGTTAGTCCTTTAGCTCCATCGTTGCCCCATGAAGTGAAGATATAAACTGATATCGATATGAAATGTGTCATATGAGATGGTTCTTGAATCCCATTAATGTTGGCATGAATAGTTGAATGTATGATAGAAACTAGGCCACTCTTGGACACTCCAAAAGATGGAGATTAGGCTTGTCTAAAAGCCACTCCCAAATTAGTATACAGGGCTTATATGAAAGCCACTCCAAAAGGTGGAAGTTTGGCTTATATGAAATCCACTCTAAAATTTTGTAAGCCATCTTTAGATAGAGTATGGCACATAACTACTGAGAATACCTAGGTAAAATTCTAAAATTGAAATGAAAAGAAAACAAATGTGTCGTGGACATTACCCCCAATCACTGGTGTCTAAAGCATGGATTCTAATCTATGAATTATACCAACTACCATATCTAAAAGTGGAATTGAAATCCATCATATTGTACATGATGCCCGCTCAATCTAGATTTTCTAAGTAAAATTGTACTAAAAATTGTTGATTTTGAACTAGTCTAAATGTGCAAAAACTATAACTAAACCTAATTTTTTGCTTACTTTTGGAAAATCTAGTTTTCTTTTTAGTTTTTAGATAAGAACACCAAAAATAGAAAACCCCAATGTCCAACATTTTTGTCCATGTTTGACATTTTTTTTCCTTTGTTAAAACTAAAAACTTTTTTAGAATCGTCATTATTTTTTTAGTCTATTATGTCTCATTTAACCTCTGATTGTTATTATAAGTTTTTTAAAATTGGTTTTTAAACTATTAAGAGTTTTGATCTTTGTGACAAAACCTCTATTTATTTCCCCTTCTTCTAAGGATAGGAATTAAGACCTTGAAATGACTATCCTAAAAATATAGAGACCTACAAGTGTGTTATGTTGTGAAATGCATCATATAACAACGATAATCGAAAAGATATCTCAAGATATAACATAGTTTATAATGGAAGATTCTTAGATAAACAAGGGTATGCCTAGATAAATATAATAATGTATTAATATTTTTAATCTACTAAATTAAAACTATAACTATAAGTCTAGCTAGTTGTTAGTTGGAAAGGAGGGATGGAACATGATGTCCATCATGACATCCAAGATATGAAGATAATGTACACTATAGATCATGGCATTGAAAATAATAAGAAGAAAATAATCAAACAAGAATATAATTAAATATTTAAGAAGCATACAAGAGTGGCCAAGGGGCTAAGTAAATAAGGGACATGGCACATGTCAATCAAACTAAAAGGCAAACATACAAGGCATGTTCAAATGCCACATACACATACAATTGGAAGAAGTGAGGTTAGCATGAAAGCCATAATCACATAGAAGATTACAAGAAAAGGACATTATAAAATGTTCTAAGGCACACCCAAGAATAGAAGAAAAGGACATTGGTAAATTTCCTATGGTGCATACAAGAGACAAATAAGAATTCAGAAATGCAAAAATATACCTAAGTAAAGCAAGAAAGGAAAAGAATGTAAAAACTATAAATATAATTACATCTAACTAATCAAAATAATAATGTGAAAGTATGCAGGATATGGTAATAGAAGACTAGGTATATGCTAAGAAATACAAAAGTGATATATACTAGAGAAATGTCAATCGAGAATCTATATAAGGTAATAAATAATGTATATCAACATGAGAACTAGAGTGTGTGGTGTAGGAATGAAATAACCTAGATGATATATTCATGTAGAAGATGCCCTTATGGGTATATGTAGAAGTAGGATGCTGCCTCAATGGGTAAACTGAAGCAATTAAAGAACTGGATGTCATTGCACACACTCAAAGGATATTAAGTGAATCTTGGTAATGTAGATAAATTGATAAACAATAGAATAAAACATCAAATGTAAGTCTAGCATAGTATTACAAATTTAAAGCATGGATAATGCATATAATCAGAATAATTTTAGTGTTTTTGAATTATTTGAATGTTTTTATAGTTTTGAATATTTGAATGTTTTTAGATTTTGAAATATTTGAATATTTTTTGATTTTGAAATAAGCTATATACAATCAATCATTAGAAAATTATGTATAAGAAACTGAAAAGAAGCTATGTACAAGTAGGTTAGGAATGCACGATACTAACTGATGAGTCTCATGTGAGACTACCTATCATGTTGTCCTATATCAATGAGAGGAATCATGCGTGATTATGAAGAATGATGGAAATGTTGAGACTGTGGCTCTGAAAGCTGTATATACTATAAATGCTATAAAATATCTAAATTAGAAACTAATTATGGGGTCTCCCTGTAACTCTAAGAAATGGATGCAACTATAGGGCTCTTAGGGACCCATTCTGTAGTAGGAGAATTTCTCTAAATATGTGCTCTATGAGTAGAGGTATGAGACCTCAATGATACTTCCCTAGGTTTGAATACTATAGCTAAACGTTGTCTAGAATATTAAAACTATGGTTGTTCTAAAAGACACCTTTGTGAAATTATAATAACTATCTATGTTGATGATGGAGGCCTCAACTATGTCTAAATCTGAACTGGAGGAAGAACTAAAACTAGAGTAAAAACTAAAACTAGTGGCTAAACTAAAAATAGTTAGTACAAAAGAGTAGATGACTCTAAAGTGGGGAGTGATCGCTCATATGAAACTCCACTAATTGTAATATCTTGATTAGTGTGAATTATTTTCATGCATCCATAAACTATAAAAGGTATTGCTTCAAGTTTATGAATCCATGGTCTAAAAAATAACATATCAAAATCTTTTACACTGAGAACTATAGTAAATGGTGTGGCTATATGTATTAGACTAACCTATAGAGTAAGTAAATCTAACCCACTGAAATCTATATGTGCCCACTGAATCTACTGATAACTATGTCCATCGAGGTAATATCTTACTCTAAATATCCTAAATGATCTATTAATGTCATGGTATACATGTTCACACTAGATCTATTATCTTTGAGAACAATATGAATAGGATGATTATGAAAGTAAGATCTAATGAAGAGTGCATGATAATCTAAATCATCCTCAATGATCTCATATTCTGAGAAGTAAATGGAAGGTCTAGCTAAAACTCTAAAATTGTATATACCAATCATGTTTCTCAAAGGATGTGACTCAATTGAAGGTATCCTATTTATATATGGTGGTAAATCTCCATGATATGCATGGTGAACCACTGATGTGTCAATTGTCTCTTATTTAGATTGTTTTGAAAGGGATTTGAGAATATTTTCAAAGCTTTATCTTGTGTTTTCTTTTCTTGAGGAGGCTCAATTGAAGTGTCAATATCAATAGGATTATCATCTATAAAATCTTGTGTCTTGTGTCTCAAACTGATGCATCTATTTATGTATGGTCTAATGCCATAGGAGATTTGGAAAATGTATGATGATCATATCCCTATGGAAGATGCTTTACTAGGTTAACTTCCTGAATAAGAGGGAGAGATATGATTTTACATTCCAATAGTTGATGTAAAACTTTGACTAGAGAAAATGGTAGATTGGCAAAGATTCATCAAGGAACACTGATAAAACCACACACTAAGAGAGCTTGGAAGTTACACTAACTATGAGTTGATTCTAACTCTTGCTATCATTAACTTTGACTTTGTATGGGACTTTGATGTTAGTTTTATTTGTTTTTTTAGATCCTTGTGTACTTGAGTTTTCCGATTGAAATTAACTTGACTTCTCATTCCTTTAGTGTGTGACACAATTTAGTGAAGGAAGAGAATCTTTTGAGCATAATTGATTCATGAAAAGCTAGTAAAAGACTCTATTTAAAGAGATATTGTAACTCTTAATCAGCCATGGGGATAGTCATCTTAGACAAAATAGCCTTATATCAAAGAATATAATCTTTGAGTTGTTCATTTGACCTTAGTTTCTATTGTGAAACTTGGGCATAGGAAACCTTATCACCAATTTTAATGATGAAATGAGCTAGGAACATGTCAGATAAATGACTGAATACATTGACTAATTGATTTAGTAGACTGTAGAACTATTGTAAATCATAATCTTTTAGGCTTCATGTAAATAGCTTGGTAAGTAGTCAGTCATTTTGTACATAGTTTAAGCATGTTGTGTGAAAGGCTCTCAAATGTTTCTCTGAATCACCCTTACCATCATATAGAATAAGATTGGGTTGAATAAAACCTTATGGACAGGGTTTAGAATCAATATGATGTGCCAATGGTGTATGTAGTAAATCAAAGGAATCTAAATCCTGCATAGGTTTAGAGGTACCTTGCTCAAGATGTATCAATTTGTATTGAAGACATCTTATCTCTTAAATAAGGACTACCACATTAAGATACAAAGATATACTAGTTATATCTAGTGGCATAGAGGTAGGTTGGGATATTATAGGGGGTTATTGAGACATAGTAGCCTCTATAGTGTAATTTACAATGGCTTGCTTTGAAATAATGGAATACTCAACTTTTTAATCCTTTTTATTTCCATGATAGATTTTAAAATAAGAGTATGATCTTAGTGTTACTCTAGGAGTCTTTATAAAAAACAATTAAGATCAAATCTTTGTTGAAGACAACTTCATTATTAATAATTAGTGGAACTTGATCAAGAGTTTGATGTGGTAGATCATGAACATCATTATTTGTATCATCATTATTATTCTCATACTGCTCATCATCAAAATTATCCTCATTAAAATTGTTGTAATCTACATGTGTAAGATTTATAGATAGAACCTGACTTAGTTGTTTATCCATGGTATATGATCAGGTTGAAGGAATATGGCTGAATTCAAGAGGGTTTCCAGTATGTTTTGTACTTATTATCAAAGGAAGAGATGTAGGAAACATGGGTGGCATAAGGAAACAACATGAATAATAGGATAATAGATTAAATAGATATAATCTAAATAAAGAACTGGAATATGCATAAAAAGGATACAAAACTCACAAACATGTAAGGTGATACCCCAAGAAGCAATGGGACCTAGTATATACAACTAGGGTTTTGAAAGATGATTACTTTTATATTACTATGAAATTTTAAAATTTAACCTAAATTTTTCAGTGAAATATACTAGTAAAAAATTAGGAACTTATTGGAAAAAAAATTATTTAAAGAGACCTAGTAGATGCAATTAGGGTTTTTAGAAATAAATATTTTAGAAAATTACTATTGAATTTTATAATTTAAGATGAATTTATGGTTTTAAAATGCTATTAAAAAATCAAAAAATTATTGGAAAATTACTAGGAAAATATCGGGACCAAGTATCGACAACTAGGGTTTGAAAGAAAATTATTTTAAAATTACTACAAAATTTTAAAATTTAATGCTAGTTTATTTAATTATTATGCAGTTTAAATTTTTGAAAAAGATAGGAAAAATTAGTAGGAAATTTACCCTAGGGTTTCTATGGTTTATATTCATAAAGAAGGTAAGTCAGGTTCACCAAATGATTTTACAATTTTTGGAATATTTATATATTATTCCTAATTTAGTTAAAGAATCTGAGTAGTAAAACTAGTAGATAAATATACAATAATTAATCTAATAATTTGTATATTTTGATTATAATTTTCACTTTTTAAAAAATAGTAAAGAGGGAAAGAAAATAAGACATAGCTAGAAACTAATAGATACAACTAAGAAATAGGCTAAAATTCACTATGCAAGATTGAGACACTATGAAAAATCAAGATCTAGACTTCATTTTATGATTGGATAAGAACACTAAAAATAGGACACCTAGGGCTCTGGCGCTATAGTCCACTTATGCCATTATTTTCTAGGAGACCTGAGCTATCTAGGTTTTATTCATTTTGTCTATGAGACCCTACTTGTGAAATGTTGACTGTTAGATGTCCATCAAAATCCTTGTAGAGATGATTTTGTTTCCAAACCCTAGACTCTATTATGATTTCACTAGTTTTGAGAAAGAGAGGGGCTAATATGTGTAATATTCACTTAACATGTATCCACACCCATTATGTGGGAATTTTGGCTACATACCAATACTTCCAAGAGGGATCAAGCCATATGTAGTTCTCAAACTTGATGTGCTTTTTGCAATAGCATGTATGAAGATGTAAAATGCCAAACTAGGTGTGTTTAAGGTAACTAAGGATTGTTGTAAGCACTTGAATAAGTTAGAAATGGTATTGGATGGCTTTATGTAGATAATAGGGAAATATACTTGAGTATTATTTCTTGTAATCTTTCTTTATTTGTGGTATTTGCCAACCCCTTGTAAAGGAAATTTGAATGGGATTTTATAGGGGTTTGTTGGTCATGAGTTAAATGTATTCATGTTAGCTTGACAAGGAGGATATGAACTAAAAGGAAATGACCATTTAGGATTGAAATATTATTGGATAGGAGCAACAAAAATGGGACACCCTAGGGTCAAACACTATAGTCTAATCTAGGTGTTATAGTCCTGAGCTAACAGGACCTAGGATGTTGAATTGTCATGGAAAGAGTAGTTTGTCTCAATTGGAATCAGTTCTAGAAGGATACAAATGAATGGGAATCAGTGAAAAGATGCCTATGAGGGTTATGAAAGTAATAAGGAGGGATTTATGGGATTGATGTCATAAATCAAACACAATTTACTAATGTTTGCATTTTGTATGACTACAGTCACAAATAATATGATATGTTAGATACAATTAGCATATTAATCTTGAAAACCATTAAAAATAAAAATTGATCTTATTTATACCATACTGATAACCAAATGAATCATTGACACAACATTTTTAAACTTAGTCATTAGCTTATGATTTATATAGAAAATCTATAGAAAATATGCAAACCAATTTCATTGTAGATTACAATCGAAATGGGGAAATATTGACATTATAATTTTAGATGTTCAATATAAATGTAACACAATATTTTGATTGTGGTAATCAAAATACCTTGAAAAATATTTTATTAAAATTTACAAATATGATATAAATGCTAATATAAATCATATTAAAAATAAAATGACATTTAAAACCCAAATAAGAAATAAATAAAAATAAGCAAATAACCATTTCTGTTAAGCAAAGAAGACTATTTCAATTGGAAAAAAATAAAAAATAAATAAATTGAACAACATGATATTGTAAAAGACATCAAAAAGAAAACATTTTTGGTTTGGAAAAATCAATGCATATATATTATTAACAAATGGATTACGAATAGGGAAAACATATACAACAAAATTAATATATTAAGCAACATGTCATTTTTACAATAAATAAATTTAAAATGACCCTCATAAAATAAAAGGGATCACTATTGTATTCATTGGAAAAGTTGTATACAGTGCAAATGGTGCAAATATAGACTCTATTTCCTAATTGCCCAATAAAATGTTTGAAATGATCCCATTGGATTCAAATACTTCATATATAATGAACAAAATACATGAATAACTTTGCATAATGTTTATTGATGAAGTATCTTTAATAAGAAGTTGTATGAATAATAACATACATAAAAGACTCAATTAAATCATGTATGCATATACAAATTCATTTGAAAACCTAAACATAATTTTTTTGGGTGATTTATACCCAACATAACCTGTTCAAGATAATTGGATCATTAGAAAGCCAAAACTTGGTAGTCAAACCATACCATATTCATTCTAGAAGGACAATGTCAAATGCTCTAAACTAAAACAAACTAGGAGACAATTAGACATCAAATTTTCTTCCTTTCTAAATTGTATAATAAATTGTAACCAAATAGTAAAAAACATTGATTTATTTAATCATCATTTCCATAAAACTCCACCTAATCCAACATTTCCATATTTGTTTTGTGGATACATACATGTCAAATTTCACAATGAAAAATGATTATTATTTTACAAGGTGAAACATACACATTAAGTTCAATTTACCATACATAAAATAATGAAACTAGCAATGATTATGTATAAAATACAAAAAATATTACCAAACACAATAACTATTAAAAAAAATTCTAATAGAATTGATTTGCATAAATTACAACATACCTAAGGGTTTACTTAATGTTGCATATGGTATTTTCAAATATTACACAAATAAGTTAATCACATTATGTTAAAACATATCTAGGATATAAACAATAGAAAAAATTAACAACAAAAATGAAATGTTTATATACTTAAGACATAAACAAATATTGGATTCCTATAACAATAATTATAATATAAAAAACATTAAAAAAATAATAATTATGTGATAACAATTCCTTGTGGAAATAGAATGTGTAATAATTATTCATAGATCACAAAAACTAACAATGAATGCTTTAGATTTTAAAACTCATTAAGTCAATTATCATGGTCTTTTTACACTACTTTATCTCAAATCAAAAGTATAAAATAATTTTACTTTATTTGGACTCAATGGAAATTCTTATATTACCTTAGCTTTAAAATTCCTAATTATTTAGTTATATGTTCTTTGAACAAAATTAGTTTAGAATTACACATAGAAAATATATTACATGAATTTTTTATATATTACATGGAGTCACATTCTTTATGTTTACAATAAACTTAGACTAATGAAATACCAAATAAAACAATACTCATAGATAAATTCCATTTTTATCCTACAATGAGTATAATGATATCATTACATGTTACCAAAAAAAAATGTTTTAAAATAAAACATTGTAACTTTTAGTACAAAAATATTATAAACAATCACATTTGACATAGTGCATTTAAATATGTGCATACGCATATCAAATATCTATTTCACACCAAATCCTTCTCTTACAGAGCTATTAATTTTTAAAGAAATATTAAATTCAACTATAAACCTAATATAAATGTTATTTTAATTGGTGACTTTAATATTGACATGACACAAAAATAAAACTTCACAAAAACATCTACACTAATGTATGCAAAAACACAATTTGTTTCTTATCCCAAGTATTCCAACAAGAGATACAAACACCATGATAGATCAATTATGGGAAAATATTAATTAAAAAAATACATTTCAATATCTTTCATGCATATTAGACTTCAACAAAAAAGAACTTTTCTTTGCATTTACTCTTTGAAAGATAAATAAAAAATTTTATGAAATTATTTTATAAAAAATTGCAACTAGGTAAATATGCCAAATGAAGAAATGCCAAAAAATAAATTCCAATGGAAATATAAATATAAATTTAAAAGGTATGAAATAGATTTATTTACATTACCAATTTCTATATGTATCTCAATTATGTTCATTTCATAAATTAAATAATAGGAAATTGAAGAAAAAACATAATTTTATTTCTATTTTTTTATACTAACAGATCAATTGAATAGAGATAGAAGAAACACTCAAATAGAATGACTATATATTAAATAAGATAGATATAAAAAGAGGTATGTAAATTTATAAATTTACTATTTATTTTAATTTTTAACATTTTTAAAAAATAATCCTAACTATAAAATAAGTTGGAGATAAAATAAACAAGTGACATGCAAGTAACAATTGATGATATCAACGACTATAAGTATAGAGAAGTCTTCGAAGGAGATATCGTTCTTCCATAAAGAACAATGTTTGATAGACACAAATCTAGACAACTCATGTGAATTTATTATAAATCATAATATCCTTAATCAAAATAGACCCTCTAATCTAAATCTATGTAAAATACTACCTACCACATAGAGAAATATGTGTTACAAATTTTATTTATTGCTTTTGAAACTGACTATTACAATGGTAACTATGATTTTATATTAATACTAAATGAAACCAATAAAATAAAATCTATATATCTATTTTTTTCAAAGTATATAATCATTCCAAACTCAATAATTCAAAAAATTCTCAACACCATAAAACACTATGCAACTAACATCGTAACAACCATTTGTACATCTACAATAAAAATTGACAACTAGTCTATTATGGAAATAATACGATGGAAACATACTAATCCAAAAAGCCAAAGTAATTTTAGTTACCTATATTTTGTATACACTCTCAACATAATATAAGTAAATTAAAACCAAAATATGGAAAAAGGACCCTATAAGTTGTAATTTGCCTTTTCAAAAACTTATCCAAATGGGTCGAGGCAATAGACATAACCTTGCACATAACACTCAATTAACTTTCACCACCTCTATACATGCAAAAAGAGCCCTGTATCATATACAAATACTATTGGGTACAACTATTGAGGTAAACACAAAATGTTAATTTATATAATTTTTTATTCAAATGAAATAAATACTAATCAAATATTTCACTTCATTTTGGAAAAAATGGTATGTGAAATTTTGACAATCATAAAAATGCATTCCATCCCCTTTGAACCTATATGTAAAAATTATAATCTCCTGGTAGATTAGTTTAAACATTCACATGTAATAACAACATATTATAGAAATTGTAAAATTCAATGTCTATATTAATATACCCGCCTCCTGTTATATAACATGAAGACTATAAATTAAAAACAACTTCCAATGAAATTATAAAGACCATGTAATCAATAAGTTACTACCTTCAATAATGAAAATGACACATGAAAAATATGTCACTAACAAAGAAATCATAGCTCAATTATTATCAATATACACAATTAAAGGCACATTTATAGTATATAAGAACAACATCATCAAGCATATTACAATAACAAATGAAGGTTAAGGTATATGAACTATTTAAAACAAATCATTTATAAACTACCATTGACTATTGATTTACATGTGCACACTTAAAAAGTTTTAAATTTCAAATTATTAGAAATGGTAACACTAAAAAAATATTACAACTATCATAAGGCACTTGACTTCACAAGATATCACCCGTGCATCAGCTAGCCACACCATGAGTACTCCATTTTTTTTTAATGTGCACCCTTCACACTAAAATCCTATACAATAACAAGAAATAAAAAAATCTAATACAAAAATAAAAAAACTATAGCTAAAATCTATTGAACAATTTATAATAACCATTTCCTCTTTTCCATGGTTTTTAGGTCTTTATGTAAGAGTTCTCAAAAGCACAATGCAATAACTACATGCCATAACCAACCAAAACAAAAAGTAGATGAACATAAAATTAATCAAATTCCGTGAAAAAATAAATGGGTGAGCCATAAAAAGTACACAATTCTATAAATAACATTATATTTAATAAATAATATCTTGTTTGTAATTTATGTGTTACCTCTGAAATAAAACTACACCCTTTGAAAAATATTTCCACAGCTCAACAACAACATAATGGACATTGTTAATATTTATAATCTCACATTAATGAAAATTTATTAGTTATGATTTTATTTTATTTTTTTCAATAGTGAGAGGAACATGGTTTGATTTTTAACATCTCATACCTAATTAAATTACCATGCAATTATGAAAATGTTATTGCCAATTTGCATTTATGTAAATAAAATTCATTTTTAATTATTTATGAATATATAAGGTCTACTAAAGATACAAAATACATCATAAACATAATTACTACCATTTTACTTCAGTTCACTCTTTAAAAAATTCAAAATTGACTATAGTTATTTGGTGTTCATTTCATAAAATGACTATATTGATAAATTGGTAAGCTAACTAATATTCCACATATTATTTTTCCATATCAATTGTAATTAATATTTTTAATTGAAAACATTCTAATTTATTAGATTTAACATATAAAATATATCAATGACATTAAAAATTTAATGGCTATCTTCACATTATTTCTATCATCATGAGTGCCATGTTTTAACGATGGGTAGTGGCTCTCACTAGCTCAATGAGAAGGTATTACACTCTCAATACACAAACTTTCCACATTTACTAAAATGGTGTTATTTTAAATATTATATAAATTTTATTTTATATTAACCCCTATTTCCTTACACTACATGATATAAATCACACAATTACAAAAGAATGACTTTTATTCAAGAAATTAACACAACAGATATGTTTTGCACTTCTCTTAAGATAAGTCTTTGAAGTTTTTACTACCACCACCTATTTTCCCCCTATAATATTTACCCTCCTTTAAATCTATATTTATGCATGGATCAAATATAATATAATCATGTCAATGGTAATTAACTCAAATTACAGGTTATTGACATTGGATTACATATTCCTCATCATCCAATTAAGCCTTCTTCTAGCATCATATTTTAAATTGTTCTTTAACTATTATTAGGACTTAATATTCTTGTAAGGTATTGATGATATTTGGTTACAAGTCTATATGTATTCATGCTTCATGGATTTCTTGAAATTTAGTATTCATGGCATCATCACATGATTAAATTAGTAAATGAAACAATTCATACAATTTCACCTAACATGAGAGCCTATGGACTATTTGAGGTCAGTGTTCAAAAATAGAGAAATTAACCTTTAGGGATCATCTGGAGTACATCATTTTACTCATGTATTTTGAATTCATGAAGTTAGTACCTATAATGTTATCTCATAAATTTACAAGACCATGATACAGGGATTCCCTAATTGCTTATCTTAAATATATATTAGATGAATTTTATAGATATTTATTTTAGTTAAAATTTTTGATAAAATGATTCAATGTTATATATAAATATTGTACCATAATATAGTGACAAGAATTATAACATGGTATGTACCTTATATGATACACATCTCACAAATGGTTTAGTAGTAGTTGTTTCCTGTAGGGTTTTATATCATACATTGCAATGTTTCTTTATGTCCTTATATAACTTAATAAAACAACTTATATTACCTTATACCTTAATATATTTTTCTTCCTTTTATGTAGATTTACCATAACATGTAATTCACATATTGATGAATAATCTGCATTAAATAGATAACTACACAAACCTGGAATATGCAATGAAAAACTTGAATTAACTAAAAAAACTCTTATAACCTACAATTTTGGCCAACCAATATATTTCCTAATAATATTATATATATATATATATATATATATATATATATATATATATATATATAATACCCTAAATTATAGGTAAAGAATATTATTACATTGATTAGACCCTAAATTATTGTGTGTGTGTGTGTGTGTGTGTGTGTGTGTGTGTGTGTGTGTGTGTGTGTGTGTGTGTGTGTGTGTGTGTGTGTGTGTGTGTGTGTGTGTGTTCATATATATTTTAGAAAAAATGTGATTTTAGAATATTTTTTATTTTAGTCATATTGTTTAGCATATTTGACTTAGAATTTTTATTTTTCAAGTTCATTATTTTAAATTATTTAAAATGAATTAAAAGAATATGTTTATTATTAGTTAGGTCATGTCTTAGTGGTTAGGTACGACCCTTATTAACATAATGATCTAGCTTCAAAACTTAGTGGGAATGTTCTATATGATAATTTATTATTTGTATTAAATGCTAATTTTATCTTGTTGTGATCCAATGTTATGATGGATGTGTGAAGAGTTAGTTAAGAATAATAGTTATATTTGAAATAACATTTCATCCACATCAGTCATGATTTTATTTAACATTATATAAAAAAATCCTATCCAAATATATATAGCCTTTTAAAACCACAATATATTATCATTTTTTGAACATTTAAAAACATATGAATTGAAATAGATGAATATTTAAAATAACTCTAAAGATCAATTCTTCCATAGTTTGGAGATTTTTAGGTTGCTTTGTTTTTGCAATATTTCCCTTAATATGTAGTATAAGGATTTTCTTACAAAACACAAAACATGGGTTTTATTCACTATAAGGGATATTCTTAGTTATTTGAAATGAATTTATAAATATTGTTCTAATTGAAGTAATCAACTACGCTATGTTTTTCCATTAAAAATAAGAATTAATCTTTCATTTTGTGAACAATAAATTTAATTTAGCACTGATAGTACTGAAAGAAGTGAATGTTTTGGGCACTAGCTCAAAATTTGGATTTTTGTTAAAATGGGCAATGAATTCCACATTGATAAAATGAATTTGAATGATCATTTGATTGGGTCACTTGACACTCCATATTATGGATCATGACTCTTCGGATTTCATGTTAAAATAGGTTATGTACCTTAGCTCATGTTCACATAGGTACTTTATTATTTCCACCCACTTATATGTAGATATTTCATTTATTTTATTTTAGATATTATGAGATATTACATATTTATCTCTTAGATATTATGGAGATAATTTATAGTTTTTTATATCCCTTAGGGATAGAAATATCTTAGTAATAATTTTTATCTCTAACTTGATATTTTAGTTATGATTGATTTATAACTTGATCTCTTACTTATGATTGATCACTTAACTTGATCTCTTAGTTATGTTTCATCTTATTTACCTATATATGCAAGACTAATTCATTATATTTTATAAAGATTTGGAGATATAGATGATTTATCATTGTAGGATCTATTTTTGTATAATAGATTATTTGAACAATTCATCAATGGATTTTATTGTGGTAATGGTTTGTAGATTTGATCTTGGGTGAGATTTTTAAAAACTCTTTCATGGTATTAGAGTAGGAGGTGTTATAAGCATCCATTTAGAGTTTGTATAAAGAGCATATAGCCATTCCATAGATAGTATTATTTAAATATATCTTCTTTCCATACTAAGTATAATCTTATCTTTCATCCTCTTTGGATCGTTCTGAGAATCAAATGGTGTATGAGATATTCTAGGTTTTAGAAGGGTTTTGTGTTTTATGTTGTAGGCACATTTTTGGAGCTTCATCGAGTAAATATGAGTTATCCATTACATTTAGGGTGTATAATAAAGTCATATATATATTTTATTTTATCATAATTTGATATTTAAAGTAAAATTTGTTATTTACAGGTACATGTTTATATTTTCTATCAAAAAAATGTGTCTTTTCTTCTATAAATTGCTCTCTAATTATATAGAATCACATTGAAATGTATCTAGGTTTTGTGTAGCATGTTTTTAGTTTTCCATATCATTTAAAATTTTTGAATTTTATTAATAGATAAAAAAATTATCCTATTTTTTTCATTGTTACTTAAAAAAAAAGAAATGGTTAAATATTTTTTAAATAAAAATAATATATTATGGGTAGATTATTTGAGACTTTGTAATGCTGTATAACTTAGTTGTAGTTCTAATGATTGGATGGAAAGCTATGTTCACTCCATTTTTTGTCATAGTTACTTTTTTTGGTGTCATGTTTACTTATTTGATGCATTTAATGATGTAAAACTTGAAAATACTATAATCTTTCAATTGTGACTCGAAACCAAGTTCTATTTTTTTTAAACATGTACCTTTTAATTTTTAATCCATTTCAGTAATTTGTCTTATAAAATTCATTCAATTATAAATTATCAAATTCTAGAGGGGTTTTACATATTTTTGGGTGTTTATTTATTCCTTATCAATTTTGGAATCAATTTTTTTTCTTTTAGGGAATCATTCTTTCTTCTTCCCAACTTCTTCCTTGTATTTAGATAATGGAGCCTACCAACACCTTGAATTACATTACTTGGAATATAAAAATGAAGATACACCTTCAAATGAAAATATTTTAGAGAATTGTACTTGGTGACCTTCCCAAATTGACAGATGAGGAATGTCTTGATAGATTGCATCCATGCAATATGAATCTCTTAGATTGATTCAACTTAATTTTTTAGATAAATTACACAATCATATCATGTATGTCATGTCACAAAATAAATATTTGGATGTTATTTCAACTTCATTTGAGGAGGATATTGAGGACTTCAGGTTTTCTAAACTGTCTATTATTTCACCTCATGTTCTAGTTATGTCTCCTATTAGTGAGGTTTTGACTTTTAACAGTGACATGGATGTTATCTTTCCATCCCCATTTCCTCATATAAATGATGTTTTATAATCTAATTTACTCTCTCCTAATACTATATTTTCTTTTGATGACACATTCTTGATGGATATTGTTCTTATTTTTATCGATCAACTTCTATGGGATGATTTTTAGCTAGTATTCAAACATCTATTTATAAAACCCACCTTTGTTCCTATATAAAATTTTGAACTACCATATATTATCACTTTGGATGAATCTATTAGTTCTAATGAGATTTTTTTTTGAGAATTATGCTTCACTTTCAATGGACATTCTTTCAGTAAATGTTCCATGTATTTATTCTAATTAGTTCACTTATGTGGCATTGCATATAGTTCATGTACATGATCTTTCTAGACTTATGGTACACTTTATATTTGGACTTGATTCAAATATATTTGCTTTTTTACTCCATCTTCTATTTTGGAATGTGAAAAATTATAAAATACCATTCATGTTCTTCCTTAGGTAAAAGAAAGAAACATTATCTGATGCATATGGAACTTCTAATGTATTCTAGTTGAGAATTTGGATATCGATAATAGTCATACTATGAGCTCAATATGAAGTGTCAGAAACTTCAATATTATTGGAGGTTGTCATTGGTGGGATTCTATATGAATTCTTAGCTTCCTTCTTTTACATTATTTTGATAGATATTTTGTTTTATATTGATTTTCTTTCTTTCTCTACTTCATGGATATATTTTACATGAGTACCTAATCAGGATTTATTTCTAGGACTCATATCATGTTTATACCACTTTATTTTTGACCCCTAGCTTCACTTGAGGGTGTTTTAGAGCAGGTTATTTATGCAAGCTCAAGTTCACCTAGGTAATTATGTGTAGATATTTCATTTATCTTATTTTTGATATTATGAGATATTACATATTTATCTCTTCGGTAATATGGGGATAATTTATAGTTATTTCTTTTCTTTAGGGATAGTTATCTATTAGTCAAAAGTTTTATCTCTAGTTTGATCTCTTAGTTATGATTGATTTCTACCCTGATATCTTAGTTATGATTGATCACTTAGCTTGATATCTTAGTTAGGATTGATATTCCTTTCTTGTATGTGCAAGGATCATTTATTATATTAGATGAATCTTTAGAGATATAGATAATCTATCATTGTATGATATATTTTTTATAATAAACTGAGATATTATTTGAGCCATGCATCAATGAATTTTACTGTGGCAATGATTTGTATATTTAACCTTAGGTGATATTTTTCTAAACTCTTTAACTTCATGTTGATTGTAAGATCAAAATCAAAATATATGGTTGAAGGATATTTTTTACATTTGAAATATTTTCTTTGGGGATAAATATGGGAATGAAATGTATATATATATATATATATATATATATATATATATATATATATATATATATATATATATATATAGAACATAGTTATGGGGGATTTACTTATAGCAGTGATTGGTTTCTTATTATTTCATAAGACTTATATTCGTGAAAAATATCCACTTACACCAAATGTTCACAATAGTCTTGGTCTTTTTGAAACACTATTCTTCATATTTAGTAATTTTTTTTCAAAATATGTTTTAAAATAATTTTTTTTGCAATAGCTTTTAAATTCTAATTTTTATGGAGGAAAGTGATTTGTTTTTTTTATAGTTATGAGGAAACATGGAATTTTTAATTTTTTATATCATATTTCCTTGAAATGTTTTTAATATGTTGTTTTAGTCATTGATTTCCTTAATGCTCGAGTTATTAGATTATGAATGAAGGAGACATTAAGAAATCATAATGAGCATAGTACACACCTTAATAATTATAAAAAATAAAATAAAGTTTATTCATAGGCAAGAAATCAATATAATTTTTTTTCCTATCAACTTTTATTCTATGTAATGAAAAACATCTTGCATTTCAACCTTAGAAATAAAATAAGTGATATTTTTTTTATTTTATAGGGTAAAAAAATGGGTTTTGGAAAGTCTTATAACCTTATACAAAATATACAAAAATTAAACTCAAATGGGATGCCACCGCTAGTGGAATGTGAGGGACCAAACATCCAACAAACATATAAATTATATCATGCCAAAGGAAACTCTTGAATATATCAAACCTTTTATAATAAATAGATAGTCTTGACTTAAACTTATGTCTCTAAAAATCAATAGTACATCCTAGAAAAACAAAGGAGCCTCTACTAGTTAACCACTAAGTATATATTATCTTCCTCTATAAACCTATATGCCATCCAATAGACTTCAATGATGTTTTTTTTCCAATCTTAATGAAATGGTTAACCCCCTTTACACATGTCTTTTAAACTTCCTATCAAGGTCCCCTTGAGTGGGGAAACATATTAGAACATTGAGCAACTAATTTTTAACAATTTTGCAATTCTGACACATCAATACATCTTCCCTTGTCATATTTAGATTTAATTTGTAAAGTATTTTAAATTAAATTATAGGGTTGATATTTGTCTTCTCCAATTGTAACATCACATGATTTTTTCCTAGATGGATCAATCACTTGGTCCAGCTCTGTGGAGATGTATAAAATAGAGGGGACCTAAGTAGAGTCTAAAACCTTCCTAGGAGTGATTAAATATTCATTAAAAAATATCATCTAAATATGAAGTTGAATCCTCACTTCTAGATTCAGCCATCACTGCGAGGTTGGTAGGAAGGGAATCCTTCCACTAAAAAGAATCCTTATTTCTTCTAACATTTCTAAAACTTTTAGTGAGGTGTCCTATTTTGAAATAGTTACAACATCATAAAAAAAGGCCTTCAGATTCAATAGGTTGAGACCAAGAACATTCTCCTACTTTTAAAATATTTTTTTAGGTAGGTCTTTGGAGGTGTTTATATTAACCTAAATCTTGTCAAAGGTAGTGTGGGTAAAAAGTTTATTTTTGGGTGCAGAGAATTGATGATGTATTTAAGGCTATATTATGTATATAACTTAAGAGGGAGATAGGATAGGTGAACCCATATGGGTTTATCATTAAGTGGTTTTGTGAGAGGATTGAAGATAGGGGACTAGGGTTTTATGATCAAGGGGTGTTGATTCATGCTCAAAACTAGTTTTAAACCTTCACCTTATCCTCAACATGATGAAATATAAAAATGTTTTGTCACAAGGATAGATTTCAACTCTATCTTTGAATAAGAGTTTACAGTTCTTTGAGATCTAAGCATGAAGTTCTTGGATTTTTTGTCAGTAATCCACAAAGCTATAGATAGCTCCTTAAGAATGGAATTAATATATGTTTATGTTCGTTACTAAAATTAATCTAGACACATGGACTATAAGTTTTCTAATTAAAATTGCCTTAATAATATTTTATTATGATCTAAGAAACCCTTCTAAATAAAGATAATAAAAATGATTTACCTATTTTGCTATATTATATGGACTTAGGAATCTTGAAAGTTATTAATAATATTTTCTTACATGTCTAGATGTATTCCTACTACATTGATTTCCTAAAATTTGGTATTCATGGAATTATCACATTATTTCACTAGAAAATGTACCAATTCATTCAATCACACCTGACTTTAAAGCCTATGGACTATTTTAACAACCTTTTAAAATAGAGAAAGTAATTTTTATGGATATTTTGAATCATATGGTTAGCCTTATTTATGCATTTTTAATTCAAAAAGTTAGTAACCATAATGACATTTCAAAAATTTATAAGCTCTTGATATATGGATTACCCAATTCATTTTCCCTAAGAAAGTTTCCTGCATTGCTATCTTAATCCATGCTTTTCATTTTGGAATTTAGCTACAAGAACTACAACAAAATTTAATAATTTATAGATTACACTATCAAATATCCCACCTTTGATTTTATTGGATAATGAAAGAATCATGTCAAAATTAAGAGGCTTAATTCCAAAGTGCCTAATTTGAAGATAAAATTATTTGTAAAAAGAAGTCATCTCATTTAAAACCAATTTCTTGAGGAAATGAATAAACTTATCCTTGGATTCCTCAATCAACAATATCAATGCCCAAGGTAATTGTATGAGATCAAAATAATTTTATTTTCTTATAATTTGGGATAATGGAAAACTTTTATCAACTGAAATAACTAATCTTTGACATTGAATTTGTAATAATATTTTTATATTACCATCAAGATTAGTTCATTTTAAATTTGTAATTCAATTTCATATTATCCAAGATAAATATCAAGGATCTTAGTTATAGTCCAAATATTAAAAATAGTATTATAGCAATATATGGATCCAAATTTGATGATGGTATACCTTGATTTTGATTCTTATGTTGGAAAAAAATCAATTTGAATCTAGAAAATATCTTCCAAACAAGTTATAGGTAACCACATGCAATAATAAAGATCATTAAAACTAAAATCACACATATTATTTGCATTTAAAATTCATACTCTTGGGAAATATAATAAATATACCACCTGTAAACATCTACCATAAAAAATTTAGGTATTATAGCTACATCGTAATACTTATATTTTTATCTATTAAGATTTAGATATTGTTTAATTATTATTTATAAGTTATTAGCTTTTATCGTTTATATTTTATATTTAAGATAAACCCATAATTCATAATTGGTGTGGATACCAGCCCTTGACACATCATGAGGCTCAGGGCTACCCTAGCCAAAGACTATTGGTGAGGATTCAGAGAGGCCCTAATACAAGAATCCACAAAGGGGATCAGGGTCACGTCCGGTAAAAAATTACTGATTGGGATAACAAAGAATACCCATCCAAGAGAAATAGTTTCAAAGGATGGATACAAGGGTCCTATAGAGGAAATAGAATAGTCATCACAAAATCATAAAATACAAAAAACCCACATTTGACTAGTGTGTGTGCTAATCTCAAACAAATATAGAGTTTTGTGTCTCCCCAAAAAGTACAAGGGGGATCAAAAATAGAACAAAAAAAACATAGAGGAGAAAAAAATGGTCAGAGAACAAAAAAGATCTTCCCATAATCTGACTATCAGAAGTACCACCTAAGAGGGTCTAATCATCCAAATGATAAGTTAGTTATGATAAGAATTATAAACAATATAATTAAATAATTCTTTGTTCAATATTTAGATCATCAATATTTTCCAGAAGGTTCTTGGGAGTGTTTCTCAATATTTTCCCATAAAATTCCTATAGAGAATATTAGAGGTATAAAAATTGAATGGTGTTATCAAAAAATTCATTTTATTTGTGATAAAATTCTATTGAGTGATTAAATTTCCTACTAACATTTCTTGTAATTTATTGTACCCTAGTACATGAATCCCTATAATGACCCAACAACCTGCAGCATTTACAATTTTTTTTCTTTGTCAAATTGAATAGCTTGATTCTAGTATCCAATTGAGGACCTAAGTTGGATCTAAGTGGGAATATTGTTTTCCTATTTGACAAGGACACACATTCTAGCTAAGTTCATTATTTTTTTGTACTAGTCATTGGGTCTATAATTTCTAGTGTGCCAATGATTTTTACAATGTTTTGAAGGATTTTACTATCCTAGATTGAAGGAAGCAAGCTAGGAAGCTCCATCCAGATAGGGATTCTATCCATTTTAAAATTTGAGGGGGAGTAGTCAAGATTCCATTGTTGGAGAATGATAAATATATTTCCCATGAACCAATGACCTTTATTTAAATTTGTTTGGCAATTTTCGTAGCTATTAAAAAAGAATATCATGCACCCATTGGCCATATCCATATTATTCATAGTTGAAGCTTATTCCCACTTTTTCATTCTAATTTACTAGAATGTCCATGTTGTTTTATCCTACACATAGATTCTTGACAAGAAATCTATTGTACTTAGATTTGAATTCATTTGAATCTTATGTGGGATGTATAAAATTAGGGTCCTATCCATGTCTTCATTGAATGGGTTCAAACAATTGTGCTTATGCATGTTATTTTAATTTTATATGATCTTAGCATTTTACATCCTACTAGTGAGGAATAATGAACTTTCACTATTCCTTGCACCTTTTACTGCTCTAATAGTTCATAAATTATATATGGCCCACTCAAAAACTAGATTTCTCCTACACAGTGAATCCATTGAACGCGTCTCCCACCAAATTTTTTTTAAGAGTGAAGGACTCAAAATTTAAATTGTAACAGGAAAGAACTCATAATTAATTATTTAATGTCTATTATTTTTAGTGATAGAGAGATCAAGAATATCTTTTTCAAATGTGAAAGACCAACTATCATAAGGAGCTTTGATATCGTGAGGAGACATGTCAGTAAAAAGATAAATTTTGCCATAATTTGAAAACCTCAATACCTAAAGAAAATTAAATGAGATAGATATTTTAGGAAAATACCTAGATATAATATAAGGAAGCATTGAGTTATAAATTTTTGGACTATCTAAGGATCCTCGATGATCCCAGTGAAGTTATTTTTCATGATTTTGAAGCTATTTACTTGTGTTTATGTGGTTTTCTCCCTCTCTTGTCTACTCTAAGGGATATATTCTTCTTTGAATTTTCTAAAATTTTAACTTTTATCCAATTCTCCTCTCTCTAAATGGGGGTTCCTAATTGGGTATTTTGGACCTTATAGGGGGAAGCAATTTTACTCAAGAGGATTTGACCAAGTGGTAATCCTAGTTAAAAGTAGTGACCTTGTGGGTCCTCATCCATCTTCTCCAAAGTGGGATTCCTAAAGGATTCCATCAAATTCCTCTTTTCCAAAAGAGGGGAAGTCATGGGATCTTGTCCCTTTCTAGGGGAACCCTTCTCAAAAGGAGAGGCTTCTCTTAAATTTCCTATTAGGATAGTGGATCCTTAGGTTTTTAGATTGAGATCCAAAGGTTACAAACTGTACTCCTTTTTCATATCTAATCAAGTTTCCCTATTAACTACATGGGAAAAATTTTAAATTGTTTTGTTTCCCATTTTGACCTCTTCTATCCTAGCCTTTGAACTAGGCAAGGATTGATGCAACATTATTCCTTCTTTTCCTTTTTTATGTCTGTGTTACTTATGTGGTGTCTTGTAATTATTCATTTTTTAGGCAACAACTTACTTTATGTCCCACAACATCTCACTCTTTACAAATGAGGTTATATCTTTCTTAGATAATCTTTTGGGTCCATTTGCCAAATTTAGACTTGAATAGGATGCTTTTAAGGAATGATTTATATGTTTGGACATAAACATTGATCCTTGAATCAATTAATATTTTTTTATCATGTCGTAACATGAACTAAGATTGGTTTCCAAATGGATCTTCAAATTTTTACAGTTACCTCCCTCTAATATAACTCTAAATATAGTTGAGGGATGAAAACCCACATAGGGAGCTCTATTAACATGTCACATTAAAAATTCAAACCTAACTTTTATTTCCTGAGTTACAAAAAAGATTTACCAGCATACCATAGTCATCCCTCTATAGCTTTCTCACAGTGTTCAAGTGAATAAAAGGAGATCAAGAATTAATTTTTTTCCATGGCCACCACCTCCACATGTCACACACCTTTCTATTTCTTTTTAACCAAATCTCTAAAATCATCATTTCAAGGCTGAAATCCATAGAAATACACCAATAAATAACTCTCAAAATAAGCTATGGTATTCTACACTATGGCATCTAGGACATCTTGAATGACCTTATTTTCTTCCATTACTAGTTTGATAACCTGTCCAAAAGCTTTCTTAGTTATTACAATAATGTCTAATCAAGAATTTTTTACCTTTTCCTTGTCATCAACATTTCCTAAGCTCTCCTCCATTATACTTTTATTACTTGTTAAAACTTTGGTAGTAATAGTCAAGGATTTATTAGTGAAGTGGGACATGTGGGTGGGTTTAGGTTCATAGTGTCCACCAAAAAATATATATCCAAAGTCACCCCATTGTGCATCATGTGAAATATATGAAGAAATGCAACCCCAAGCTCAAGGTGCCCACATGGCCACTTCAAAAACAACTACCATCATAGATTCACCATGGGAATTGAACTTGGTTTGATGAGTACAAACTACTTTTACCTCAGAAATACACTAAGGCCCTTGTGAATTTCACCATATATATGTTATTTATATGCAATAAAGAATAAATAATATGTAATTTTTTATTAAATTCACATTTATGTGAAACACCATAACATGTAAATTATACCAAAAATGTGTATGGGATGATATTAAGTGAATTTTGTAGTTAGTATGACCTAACATAAATTAAATTTAAATTTTATTTGAATATTTTAAAATGGTTTAAATAGGTTATTAATTATCATGTGTATGTATATATGTGTGTGTGTAATCATCATGTGTATGTATATGTGTGTGTTTATGTCTATATATGTATGTATGTATGTATGTGTTTAAGTAGTTTTCATTTTATTTTTAAATTTAATATTAGTTACTAATAACTCAAATAAAAACATGGTTTATGAGGAATATATGTGGACTAGAATATGTTGTGCACTGCATTGAATCTAGTGATAGTGAGAGCTACTTTTTGGTTCAGAAGGCTAACCTCCACACAAATAAACACTTGTAAAAAATGGATTAATAGATAATTAGGTGGACTACCTAAAATAAGATCAATTTTAGGAAGTGGTACACTTCCTTAGAAACATGTCAATCCACTATTTATGCAATTAAATGAATAAAAATCATACGAAATTAAAATAGACAAAATATATGATAACAATGCTAGTCAAGATTCAATAATAGAATAAACTATCAATGTAAATTAAATATTCTTCCCAATAGGCTAAAGTAAAGTCTACATCATCTTGTATGATAACTAATTGGTCTTTAATGGTTTTGTGAGAGGGCTAATAAATGATTATGTAGAGATTTATCTCTATGTCTATGCCAATTTGATCAATAAACAAGGGTTGGGAAACTATGGGGAGATCAATGGTATTGGTTATTTCATGTACTAATCTAGGCAGAGTCATATACAAATAAAGGCCATGTTCAAATTATAATATTTAAGTAAATGATTTTAGATAGCCGCTAGGATTACGGTCTTGACATCTATGAATTAAACATAGTGGATCAATGTTGATCCTGATAGGATTTGAGCCGATCAATAAAATTGTTGTTAATTTAGAATGAATCCAAATCGATTCTATTTGTGACTAAGTTTAATTAAAATAGAGACCAAACAAGATATATTGGCTAACAAAGGTTGGTGAATAGATATAAAGGTATGCAAATAATATTTTAATGATTAAATAAATAGATAATAGAAGAATAATTGACAAAAAATGATAGAATGAAAGATGATAACTTACCTTCAATTGGCTTCTGAGTAAAATGAAATTATTCCATAGACTAATGTATTTTATTTAGATCCATAGAGGATATGAATTTAACACACTAAAAATCCATTAGAGTGCCACTAAGAACGTCACTAAATCTCCATGAATTCTAACAAAAATTTGAGGTTCTGAGTTTTCTTTATCTAAAATGTAAAGGGTGGCTGAGTATTCATGAGTCAACATTGATCCAAAGAATTGGCACCAATCATAGGCAAACCAATGTTGATTCACCCAAGATGGTTCCTTGGTATCAACTATAGGTAAAAATGTCTTCTATATGCATGGAGTTGTTAGTAACAACTCCATATGGGGATAAAGTAGTTAGTAGGATAGATTCCTAGGTTAAAAATGGATTTAGGAGGTTAAGAGGGGTACAAAAGTAAAAGTAAAGGCCATTTAATAAGACAATAAATAGTAAATAAACTAAACCTTATAATAGGGTTTATTTAGGAAATTTATATAAATAAGACCTATGACACCTATTTAATCATCCCTAGGGTATAAAATTATAGTGTCTAAATTTTCCCCTTTTTGTGGAGAAGTCTGAAATACATGTGATGAGACAAAAACGATGAAAGGTCCACTACCCCATGTTTATATGAGGAGGTATTCCCCCTTAAACTGAGATTCAATAGAGGATAAGGAGTGGGAGATAGGTTTTAAAAATGGAATAATGGATGTGATGGATAAATAACATATGGGATTTAATAAATGTAGATACATAACATTAAGTGTATGATTTGTACTAAAAAGATGTAAGATAATATAGGTAGAGATGCCCCAAGGCAAATCCTATAATCAAATGCCATAACTAAAATGAGGTTAGCTTAGTAAAGGACAAAAAAAAGAACATGTGATAGGGTTAGCTAACAAAATCATCTTGTGTGTGATATTATGTGAGAACTGCCTATAGATAGTTTATTCTCAAGGGAGAATGCACTCTCAAGGACCTACTGAGGGGAGATACCTAATAGATTACACACCTTACAGAAGCTATGGGACCGTTTAGGGGTTAAAATCAATGAACCTAGAATTTTATAGTTCAAATAATAGGGTAGATGTGGTAAACAACCAAGAATAGATAAAGAGCAAGGTTGGATGTACGTAAGAGTATAAGTAGTGAAAAAAGGGGCTAATCAATGTTGATTAAAAATTAATCAATGATGATCCACCCAAACTATGTTGATCCAAAATACATTAGCATCAATTCAAATTCAAGTATATAAGCAATTTCAACATGTAAAAGGGATCATTTACTATTTGTGAAACCCAAATGATGCTTGAGAACTCAAATAATGAATGTTATACAAAATGATATAGAGGCTAGTGGCAATAGATTACTATGACAATAATGCTCATCAGATGAGGTAGGTCAATTATTTTAGTAATCTTGGATTTTTTTGAATTTTTTAAGATTTTGAGGCTTTAAGGAGTTAGGATTAGTCTAGGATTATAGGGAGATATCAATGGAAAAATTGGCATTGATTCCCTAATGAATTGATCCAATTCACATGGAATCAATTTCATTACACTAAAATTACATTAATCTAGGAAAATTGGTGTTGATCTATAAGGGATCAATACTTATTAACATAAAAGATGGAAGGCTTAGAATAGATTTAGGGTTATGATAGATGATAGTTCTAGGATATTGTAGGCTTATAGGCTATATTGGTTGATAGGTATGAAGGCTACTACAGATATAAGATCGAGTGTCACCCTTACTAAAATAACTATAATTTTAGCTCAATGATGATGACTAGACCCATGTACTGGCTGTAGGTGTAGGAGGGGTGCATCACTACCAATGCATCCATCAAGATATGGGATTTCTAGTGTCATTGGTGGAGTGATGAGATCTTATGACTAGGACATTTTAGATCTTGATCAGGGAGATTACCATTATAGAAGAGGACATCTACCAGATATTATGCCTTTTAGTGTAAGGATCACCCACAGTACCAGTAGAAAAGTAGGGTTAAGGAGCAGCCTTAACATGCTTATATAATTATGATGTATAGGGTATTAGTTTTATTTCTAGTGGATTTAATTTTGAGCCTCTCTATTAGGCTAACATAGTGGGGAGAGGCATGCTAATTATGATAATGCTGGTGATATCACACTACACAATCAAAAACATAGGGGGATGTAGATTTTAGTGGAGATTTATTGGATTTATTGTAGACATTTTAGATCACCACATTGTTTTTACATGGCCATCTATTTTTTTTGCACATTTTTATAAGGAGATCTATGGTAGGAGGACCTAGAGGTGTTATGGATTAGATTTTATAGTTATCTTAAAGTGTTGGGCCTATAATCACATTATAATAGTGTGAGTCATTGGTACCCCATGGATATAGTGATATTATATAGATTATAATGTAGCCTTCCTATGGTGGAAGGATGATCTAGCATGAGGATTTATAGTTGGTGTTGTCAGGGACTTGTATTACTATAGATGGGTTATAAAGTGTTTGAGGACTACAGACATTATATGGAGACCTTGTATAAGATTTACTACATGGATTGGGGTGGAGGAAGAGATGAAAAGGGTATGGATGGAGAATTGGGTAATGGAGAGGAAGATGGATTACCTATAGTACCTTCATTTTTCCTAAGTGTAATAGCAATTAAGGCTAGTGTAGGATATTACCTGGGCCCCAAACATATATAGGTAAGATGAGATAGAGTGGGATATGCTAGGACGAATTACTAGAGATGTCCCAATATAGAAGGAGTAGGTGTTGGAAAATGATGACATGGGGGATACAAGATGTACTCCTATGTATATAACATGTTAAGTCAAGTAGTGAATAGCATGGAAGGATAGGGTGGTGCATCCACACCAAGGGATAGGGGATAAGGAGATGGAGGAGGTAGAGGAGGAGGTTGAGAATGAGGAGATTGATGATTATATGGGAGATGAGGTGATTGGAGGAGAGTATGGGGGAGAGGAGGAGATAGGTGATGAAGAGAGAGATGTGGTTAATCTCATCATAAAGAGGGATATAATGAGGGATCAATGTATCACCTTATAGGAGTAGTTATCTATAACACACGAGGCATTGACTATAGTGTAGGTTGAATGAGATACCATTTAAACTTGATCAAATTATATATATGTGGGGTTTGACTCTTTGTAGCTACATCATGACATGGTGGTGGAGGAGCAGGATGGGTACAAGTCTAAGATAGACACTCTGAAGAGGGAAGGGGAAATATGATCCCTAGTGTAGATTATTAGAGACGTGGTAGGGCAAAGGACTAGACCATCATAGACCATGATCATTAAGTGATATAGGGAGTTAGCATTATATATGATATACTATGAGTAGAACAATTTAGATAAGCTCCCAGAGAATCCACACTATGCAACCCACATAGACACATATGACATGTCCTCCATGTGCAAGCACATAGGATTAGTGAGCATGGGGAGAATCTTTGAAAGGAGAGATAGGGAAAGGATAGATATGGATATGGGGGTGGGAATATATCAAAAATTCACCTCATTATCTTATAGTTTACTTAATAGATTAACATGTATTTATATTCATTGTACTGGCTAGAGAGCCATGGACATGTATACAGAAACTTTTATGTACATTGATATATATATATTTCATAATTATGGATTTGTTATTGTTATTTATTTATTATGAATTATGGATTTTCATAGATTATTCTTATGGATGTTTACATTGTTTATGGATTATATGATTATGGATTTATACAATGTGATGGATTATAGTTATTCAAATTATGGATTATTTTTACGGGTTAATGAATTATAGATTACTTATGGATTATTATTTTATATGATATGTGATTAGATTACGGTATTTTACATGTGATGTATTTATATTTTAAAATAATTTATGGATCATGCTTATATTAGTAATTGTTTGTGGATTATGTATATGGATATGATTTTGATATATGGATTAATTCTTAAAATGTTTATGATTTAAAATGGATAAGATTTTGATTATGAGTTAATTAGATTATGGTTTGTGGGTTGTTGTGGATTTATGGATTTTGGATGTATATTTGATTATGTTATTTTAGATTTGTAGATTCTATGTGATGTGTTTATTGATTATGGATTTAAAAAAATTAAATTTGTGATTTGGATTTATTATTATGGATTATGAGTAATTTCTATAGATCATGATTAATCATTATGTATTATGATTATTATGGATACAAACTATAAATTACTAATTTCCATGTGATGTGTTTATTGATTATGGATTTAAAAAAATTAAAATTGTGATTTGGATTTATTATTATGGACTATGACTAATTTTTATAGATCATGATTAATCATTATGGATTATGATTATTATGGATACAAACTATAAATTACTAATTAATTTTATTTTAAAATGGATTATTTCTCAATATACACAAAATAAAATTTAATTAATTTTATTTTCAAATGGCTTATTGCTCAATATTGGCTTATACCATGACCCAAGGAAAACCACTTGTTCTAATAATAATCCCAACAAATTTAGAAAACATAAGTCTAGGATCTAAATGATTTTTAGGATATGATAGAAGGTGAGTTCTAATAAGAATATGTTTCCATATTACATACCCAAAATTAAGGGTTAAACCTAGAATCTTGTTGTGTTAATCCATGTAGACTGATTAATGCAGGAAGTCTACTAAATGAAAGAAAGTTGATCAATGTAGGAAGATTTATAGGGATATTTTATGAATGATAGCCATCCTTAAAGGGAGTGGTCTATATTTTAACATATTCTTTTTGAAATAGTTTTCCTTCAAGGAAATAATCTGTGCTTATGATTTTTTTATGATTTTGCATTTTTAGATAGTTGTCATTTGAGGAAGTAGTCTATTCATTTTGCTTTTGTTTTTTAGGTTATTTTTTTAATTTTTGATCCTAATTATATTTTTATTTTATCGATTAGCCTAAGGTATCGTAGGATAATTTATTAAAGCTTTTATACATAAGATAACACATTTGTTATAAAAAATGAATTAGTGATAGGGAGGGATGTTAGGGAATAATGATTTGGAGATCCATCCCATTATAGGTGAATCTTATCAAAATATATCATGCTATGAATATAAATAGGGTATTCATATTTAAGATTAAAAAATAGACAATGCTACCAGATAAGCACATGTCCTTATATGTCATTATTTGGTATAAGAGCAATAGGGAAATGGAACCTAAAAACTAACCTAGGTAGACCAAATATGATTAACACTTAATAATAGTATAAAGGAAATAGATGTAATACATTAAGAGGTTCTCACTCTTATTTTCCATCAAGAAAGGCCAAGCAATATGCCCTAGATATGTACTTATGAATGATGATATATGGTCTGAGCCAATTTGAAGCAAATTTTCCCCTTATGTTTTTTTCCATATTAGTTACATTTTGATTTTCCTTTAAGACAAGGTCACCAAATATTAAATTCATGTTATTTTATATGTTTATTATACGTGCACTTTATTCATTCATGATATATATGTAGATGGTCAACGACAGCCAAACGATGTTGATCTAAAAGTTTGAGCTAGGCTAAACATTCCTCATGGAAGTCATCCTCAAAAATGATATCTTTTATGGAGTAAAAAAGAGAAGAAATATAAGCTTTGAGAGGAATTATAACTTCAGTACCATAGACTAGGGAAAAAGTTGTATTTCCTGTAGGGGTTCAGATACTAGTTCGATAAGCCAATAAGGCATAAGGAACATGGATATATCAGTTCTTGCCTACTTCATTAATGACTTTAGTTAGAATTTTCACTAGCATAATATTGGATGCCTTAACCTATCCATTATACTGAAGATAGTAAGGCAAAAAGAAGTTGATCTTAATGCTAAAAGAATCATAGAAATCCTGAACCTTTTTATTCTTAAAATATTTTCCATTATCTGTGATGATCTTATGATGGATGCCAAAGTGACAAATGATATATTGAGTAATGAATTAAATTATTTTATCTACTTTTATTGAGATAAGGGTAATAAATTCAACCCACTTAGTAAAATACTTAGTGGAAGTAATGATAAACCCATGACATTGAAAATATTTGGGATTGATTTGACCTATAAGATCTAGCCTCGATTGGGAGAAAGGCCAAAATTCTTGATCTACATATAATGTGTGACTAGGTACATAGGCTAAGCTGATGTGATGATGGAACTTGATTCACTTATTAATGTAGATGTAACAGTCTTGATTTAATGTGGGCAAATAATAGTCCAACCATAAAATTATCTTGGTGATGGTGCAACCACTAAGATATCCTCCACAGAACCCATCAAGAGGTTCTTTGATAGCGAGGGTAGCCTCATGATTGTGAAGATAATAAAGAAGGATTTCATTAAAACCCAACTTATAAAGAGAACCCCCCAGAATGACAAAATGTGTGAAATGATGTTGAAAGTCCCATTTTTCATTTCTAGATAGATCTAAAGGAGTAATCCCCCTATATAGATAATCAAATATATGTGTATACTAGAGATCTAATGGATTTTCTTCCATACTATGGATGGAAGGAAGGTCAATTTTGATAAAGTAAGGTTGATTAATATTATGAATGAGGAAAAATAATGTAGATTCTAATAGTAAATATGGGGTTAAATTGTATAATAAAGCAATCATATTTTTAAGCTTTTTAGTTAATCAAAGGGTGGCTTGGATATCATAATGCTCAAAGTTGGACAAAAACTAATAGGCTAATGTCTTATACTTATGAAGAGTATGATTCTTACAGTCATAGATGCCCTTAATTTGATTGACCATGAGCTATAAATCACCATAGATATTGAGTGTTTTAATACCCAAAGATAAGGTAGTTTGGAGACTTAAGATTAAAGCCTTATACATTACCTTATTATTAGTGCAGTTGAGATCAAGTTTAAAGGATAGAGGAATAGGTGTCCTTGAGGAGGAATTAAGATAATTCCATCTCCCCCACAATACTTTCATTTGAACCCATCAAAGAAGATAATAATTTTATATTACAGTTCTAGTTGAGATGTGGAGGATATAGATTCATTTAAGAATTCATGATTAATGAATTGATTATCAAAAAGAGGAACTTCAATAAGATGATAAGTAATGATTTGAACTTTTACTAACTTTTAATGGATAAACTCTAAATCAAATTCCATAAAAATCATAAGCCATTTGGCCATTCATTGATTTTGATAAGGCTTAGAGTGTATAAACATTAGGGTATCATTGTATGTAATGATGTAGGTTTTATGATTGAGTAGATAATGTCATAGTTTTGTAGCTACAAAGACAAAAGTTAAGAAAAAAATTAGTATGATAATAATGTGTCTCATACTCAACAAGTATGTGACTGATATAGTATATTACCTAATATTTGTCCTACTCATCATGATTGAATAACATGGCTCCAAGGGCATGGTCAGTAGTGTAAATATACAAGAAGAATGTTTGTCCTTATTTTCGAAGATTCAAAAATGGTGGTGAGAAAAGGTAGCTCTTAATATCTTCAAAAGCCTCTTGACAACTAGAGTCCCACTTAAAATGGATATCCTTCCTTAAAATGTGATGGAATGGTTGACAATGATCAGATGACTAAGAAATAAAATGATGGATGGATTGCAGTTTACCTTGTAAACTACAAAGTTCCTTGAGATTGGACTGTGGTGGCATTTCTAAGATGGATTTGATTTTGGTAACATTAATGTCTATCTCATATATGGATATAATAAATCCTAAGAGATTACCCAATAATAATATAAAAATACGTTTCTTAAAATTAAAATGGATAGTAAATTAGATTAAGCAAACAAATATAACCTTTAGGATAGAAAGGTGATCTTTTCATAACTGTGATTTACTAAGGAGGTCATCCACATAACCCTCCACAATTTTATGGATGATATCAAGGAAAATGTAGGTCATGGTTCTTTGATAGGTGGATATTGCATTCGTTAGGTTGAAAGGCATAACTTGATAGCAAAAAGTCCCCTAGGGAGTAATAAATGAGGTCCTATGTTGATCTTCTAATGTGATAAGGATCTGATTATATCTATAGAAACCATCCATAAGGGACTACATTTCATAGCAACTAGTTAAATCTAATAACTAGTTGATATTAGGGAAAGGGAAATCATCCTTTTAACAAGTGAGATTAATGTATCAAAATTTAGTACAAAGGTGAAGCCCCCTATAGGCTTCATTATAGGGATGATGTTACATACCCATTGAGGGTAGTCAATACGTTGGTTAAATTTAATGGATAAAAGTCATTGTAACTCTTCTTTGACCAAGATCACAACTTGAGGATGCATTTTATAGATATTTTGCTTGATATGTTTAGGATTAGGGAATGTAATAATATTATAGATGACAATTTTAGGATTGATACCAAACACATTGCTATAATACCAAGTGAATGATTCATTTTGCTCTATTATAAATCTAGTGAAATCTTATTATTCTTGGGGATCTAAGGATTTACTAACCTTAAATATGCAAAAAGTCTCATAGGATCCTAAGATAACATCAATGGTGGTTTTATTTATAAGACTATGGGTTTTTCATGGAAGGACTTTACATAGATAGGAGTTCTTCATGCCTAAATGAGTTAATAATGACTCGTCATCATGGCACTAAATAATAAGTATGGTGGGAGAATCTTGCCTGATCATGTCTAGATTGGATAGAGGAATGGGTTAGACCTCTCCATCATGGTGATAGATGAGAGATTATATAGTAATAGTATTGTCTAAAAAAATGTTCAAAAGAATGGATATGACATCATCAGTAGAAGAAGGGGTGTTAGATGGTGAGGATGGTGTATCTTCTTCAAGGATGGGAAGAAGAGTAATCTCTAGGGTGGATATGGGATTTTTATTCAAATTAAGGCCATGTTTTTCATGGGGTTTTCTAAAATTACCCAATACGACCTTGTGTGGGCCAAATTCATAATGACCTATGACAAAAGTTTTTAAGGCACATTGTTGTAATTATGTTTCTATGAATCAAGATTTATTATGGAATGAAAAGTTTGATGTAGATTGTTTAGCACAAATTTGGTTAGAAAATGTTGAACAGGGTTAGTCAATTCCCCCTTAGACTAGATGGATGTCAAGGAATGGTGGGCCAAAGGGAACAATTTCCCTCGAATTTGCACTATAAGCCTATTTTTTGTTCAGACATACATATTCATATGGAGTAAGGAGAGTATTGAGTGTTAATAACTAGTACTTTCTTATTGAAATGTGTTGAAATGTAGAATAAATGGACTACTTATTAGTTTGTGATGCAAGGATTATCATGCTAGTGGATGATACATTGGATGAGGATGGGGTAGTATTTTGTAACATAATTAGGACTTCATTAGGTCTAAAAGTGAGGTTTCAAGTTTTTAAGGGATGAGGATTAGTTGGAACATTATGGGATTTACCCTCTTGCTCAAACTTAATACATCAATGCAAAGTAGAAGGAACACAACACATAACATGGATCCAAGGACATTGTAAGAGATTTTTGTACTAAAAATTCACTTTAATTACATAAAATATCTTAGGGATAATATGCATGCCTAATTTAATGTGATGTAATACCATTACTAATGTAGTGGCAATGAAATCATTGAAGTCTCATAAAATGATAGGGGATTGGGCCACAACTATCTCAGGTAGCTTTAAATGTTTAAATTCGTGAGAAGAAATGATGTTTTTACTAGTGACATTATCAATCATAACTCATTTAATTTGAGTTTTATCAATCTAGGTAGTGATAAACAACACAAGATACTGGTCATCTAGTTATAAAGGTGGTATTTTTGAATCTTGAAATTTTATGGATGAGGGTTTATGAAGTGATGTAATGAAAGCTAAAAAATGTTGGGGTTCATCAATGTGTACCTATGTGGCCTATAAGTCTTCTATCATGGACTCACAATGTTGTGGAGAATTTTAGACAAGTTCATAGATGGACATCTTGAATAAAATTTGATACAACTAATTTAAAATAGATATTTGTATGAGTTTAGAAGTATTATTATTTTATGCTTTTCTTAAAATAGTGACTTTAGGTTTAAGGGTAGGCACTGTCAGACTATTTTTGATAGGAGCCAATGCTCTAGTAATAATCACTTTGAATTTTTCAATATTTTGGGTCTTATAACCTTGAGCTTGGGATCACATACCTATATAAACTACATCTATCTAGATAAAAGGGGGATTTGTTGTGTTCTTAGAATCATCCACTTTTAGAGGGAGAGATGGGTGATGGGATCTATCAAAAGTTTTATCCTCATTTATGGCTCATTTTGATACTATGGGTGATGTGTTACTTCTGGATGTGGATGTAACCCTAGGTGGATGGTCAAGATCTGATTTTTTAGTTAAGAGATCATCTTCATCTAATATATTTTAGACTGTTACCTTTAATACATTACAAAATTTTATGTCATGACATGTTATTTTATGGTATGTGCATGTACTATTTTTTGTATATCATGATTGTTTTTTAATATGAGGATTGACAAGATTTGCAAGTGGTATCATGATGAGGGAAGTCTGGATAAGCTGATCAAAGATGTTGGAACGAGATCCCTCCAATAGTTATTAACAACTTTTCCATCCTCGAGGGCACTTATGGGGAAGAGGTACATATCCTCAAACCTTGGCCTTTTGAACTAGTTGTTTGAATGGTCCCTACTATAGGTATTTTGTGTTTAGGGTAAGTATTTACACCTAAACCTTATAGATAAAGGTGTTTAATATATTATTGATTGGCATGACCATAGTAATAAAATTTATTTGTGATGGTACATGAGTTTTAGTGGTGGATTATATAATGGTAGCTTTTATTTTAGCTGAAAGATGTGGTCCTAGTATATATTGTCTTCTTCAAATTTGTGGTAGCGATGGATTTCCTCTTCACATCTACTTGTGGGTTTTGAGGATCTCCTCTTTAGGAAGTTACAATCATAATAGTAGCATGTTATAGATATATACCCCTTGGGGATATGTGGTTTTTTTTGTCATCTATGTATTTTCGCTTACTTTTTCTATGATTTATTATTTCTTGAATAATGGGGGATCTAATCTTGAGCTAGTTTGATGTAACATAACAATTTTCTTAAGAAGTAATAGGATAGTTAGAATGGGTATACTAGCTATTCGTATTGAAAATATCCAAGGAATGGTACCTTGCAAACTTTGTCTCCAATATAATATTCCTCTTTTAGTTATTGAGTGTTTTTTATATGGATTATTTGAGTGGATCCCAAACAATGAGATCTGGAAAACTAGAGGAAGTTTTTGTGATGTCTTCACTTACTTTAGATAGTTCAAAAGTGTCTCATATAAGGATATCAAGGATATGGGTATCATCAACTTATTTATGTAGAATTTGGTGATGGATTGTGTTAATTATCTGAGTCTCATGTCCTAATTTAGAATCTAATTTAGTTTGCATAGAATTTGATATAGAAGTGTGATTAAGGAATAGCTGCTTGAATAAATCCATAGATTGGTTTGTTCATGCATTAATATTATCTAATTTTAATTCCCCTTGATCTAAAATATTTATCACTATGCCCTTGAAATAATGACATCTACTATTGTCATGTCCTATTACATAGTGAAAATTACATAAGTCATTTTCCCTAAACCAACTAGGTTTGGGGTGAGAATAGTTGAGAGGTCTTACTAGAGAGAAATTGAGAAGAGATGCCATAAAAGTTTATCTAAAATATATGAATTTTATTATCCTAAATGGGTATATTATCATGGGAGAAATCATGTCAATGGATTCTGAGACTTTGCTTATGAGGTGGAGGGCTCAGATTGGTTTTTATTTTCTGGTGGTGCTAACTTTAAAACTATGACATATGTAGCTCCTTTGGTTTTATTTTTTTGTTAATATTAGTGCCTTTAGAGGGATTAGATTAAAAAAAATTATTCCAACATTTAACTTTATTTTCTTTTAGGGATATAATTTCAAGCTTAAAAACCATTGAAAAGGCCTCATTAAAGGTTTTAAAAGATTATACTCATAACATCGACAAGATGTGTTTGTCACACACTCTCATAAATAACTTGATCAACTCAGATTGTGGTATAGAGAAGGTATTTTGATTGATGATACTTCTCCATATAGCCACAAAGTCAGTGATAGACTCATCATCAAACTATTGTAAGGGATAAAGGTCATTGATAGTACCTTTTCATGAAATATTGATAGAAAAGTATTCTAAGAATATTTTGGATGGATACCCAAATGAGAAGAAGGAATGTTGTGGGATTGAGTTGTACCAATATAGTATAGGTTCAGCTAATGACATAGGAATTATTCTAAGATGAAGTACATCATCATGCATTACGAGGTAGAAAGTGAGTCTAATTTTTTGAAGGTGATGTTGTGGATCCTCCTTATTCTAAAACTTTGTAGACTTAGGGTGTTCTAATTTTTGAGGATAAGGCCTATTAAGAACTATTGGGTTAATAGGATCATTAAAAATTTGTTCATAGGTGAGCATGTTCTTCTACCCAGAGGTAGAGTTTTATAAATTAGACATCAATTTCATAAGGATTCTCATGATACTTGGTCAAGCATTATATTGATGTATTCTTCCCCAAATGTTCTATTGTGGGAGTTTATATGTAAGATGTTGAGTGGAAAAATATTGAGATAAGGGATAACTAACAGATATGGTTAGATGGGTTGAGAGGTCACCACATACTATGGGGTTTGTAAAGGGATATACATAGACCCAATAGCCTATGTATGTTTCATGTACTGGGTGGTCAAGGAGATATACTAATCAAGTAGCTTAATTATAGGGGCTTGCTGCAATGGTTGTGTTTGGGTACCTAAGAGTAAATTGGTTTGAATCAATGGAAGGGTCTCTATGACCAAGATTACTAGGTTCTGAAGCAATTTGGTAATAGGTTGAGAAGTTGTCTGTTGAGGAGAGGTAACATTATGAGTTTGGGTAGTGGTTGTTGATGGAGCACCAGATGTTATCAAAGGTGGGTTACCTAAGGGTTTCATGGTAGTGGTGTGAAAACTAGTTAGAGGAGGGTTATTGTGGGAATGTACCATAGTAACGGTAAACCCTTCACCTTCCTCTAAAGACATGTTGTATGGGTTATTAGAGGACTATATATGGGGAAAAAGAGGGATACATATGGATTAAGAGTTGAGATAATGTTTAAGTGGTATGGGGTTGATATATATGGTATAGTGGTGAATTAAGGATCGCACTAGATATAATATTGAGAGATACCTTCCCCCATAGACTGAGAGTAAGTAGGAAAGAAAAATTATACATGGATGAAGATGAAGATGGGGGTTCAATTTTATTTTGTGATTATTTTCCTGTCAAAAATGAAAAGAGGAAGAAATAACAAAAATCACACAAAATATTCCTCTTTGATTATCTCATATTTAGTGAGGATGAAAAGATGCACATGTTAAAGACATTTCAAAAAAGTTTTTACTTTTTAAATTTAAAGCGTGATAAAAGAAAAAAGAAGGATAACAAGAATCTTAGGTAGTGATGGTCTCAGATTTTGTTTAGTCTCTTAGGTATTTTTGTACTAGAATTGATACTTGGCCTGGTATTGGGACCTACCCCCTCACTTCACATACTATAGCATTAGGGGGCTAGGTGTTTAGCCAAAATATACTAAAAGACTAGATTTTATACTCAGCTAGAGTATTGATTTTTTTTCTCCCCTTGGTTTTGAAATATAAGTGGGATCGTTAGGAATAAGGTTACTACTAGGTGATGAAATCCCATTTGGTTTCCTTATGTCAATGTTTGATGGTATTTTTATGAATGTGATTTGGTTTGTCTATGATAAAAGTGATAACTATGATAAATTTGTAGCCTAGATTATTCTATATGAAACAACTAAGAAATCAAAATGGATGTAGATTATTTAACATTTAAGAAGGAAAAAAAGTGATTTTGGATTTTCTTTGAATGAGTTTAATAGACCAAAGAAAGGGAGAGAAAGATAAATAAATTCAAGATGAATTTTAACAATAAAAGTAACACATTAGGGGTCCCATCGGGTGTGCCAGAATGTTTAAGTAGTTTTCATCTTCATTATAAATTAAATATTACTTACTAAAAACTCAAATAAAAAATATGGTTTAAAGTGAATACCTATGGATTATAAGATGTTGCACACCACTTTGAATCCACCAATAGTGAGATCTCCTTTTTGGCTAGGAAAACTACCCTATACACATGTAAACACTTGAAAAAAATGGATTAATAGATAATTGGGTGGACTAACTGATACAAGATCAGTTCTAAGAAGTGGTAAACATCCTTAGACAGATGTCAGTACACCATTTATGAAATTAAGTGAATAAAAATCATATGAAATTACAATAGATAAAAGATACAATAATAATTCTAATTAAGATTCAATCCTCGAATAAACTATCAATTCAAATGAAATATTACTATCAGGAAGCTAAGGTAAAGTATACATCATCGTGTATGATAGCTAATTGGTCTTCAATGGATTCCTGAGAGGGAAAACAAATCATTGCATAGAGAGATAGATCAAAGGCCATATTAGTCTGATCAACAAACAAGGATTGGGAAACCATGGGGAGATCCATGATACTTGTTACATCATGTACTATGCTAGGTAGAGTCATCTAAGAACAAAGGCCATGTTCAAATGATAATAAATTAGTAAAGGATTGAAGATAGGGGATAGGATTAGATTCTTTGATTCTATCAATTAAACATAGCAGATCGATGTCAATCTTGATAATATTGGTTCCAAAAGTGTCAATTTAGAATAAATCAGCATCGATTCTCCTTATGATGGTGTTTAATAACAATATAGAGAAAACAAGATAAATTAGCTAATAGAAGTTGATAAATGGATATATAAGGATGAAAATAATATTTCAATGATTAAATAAATAGATAACAAAAGAATAATTGACAAGAAATGATAAAATGAAAGATGATAACTTACCTTGAATCAACTTGTGAGCAAAATGAAATTATTCCACAGACTAAGGTAGTTTCTCAGGCTTCATGGATGATATGAATTTAATGAAATGAAAATACAATAGTGTTGTTAAGAACATCATTAAGTCTCAAGGAATTCTAACATCAATTCAAGGTTTTGAGTTTTCTTCATCCAGAATGTAAAGGTTGGCTGAGTATTTATGGATCGATCCTGATCCAAAGAATTGGTGTCAATCATGGGAGAATCAATGTTGATTCAACCAAATTGCTGATTTTATTTCAAACATAGGAAAAAATGGCTTGGATATTCATGAAGTTGATGGTAATGGCTCCATATGGGGGTAAAGTAGATAGGGGCTACATTCCTAGGTTATAAATGGATCTAGGAGGTTAGAAGGGGTAAAAAGGTAAAAGTAAAGGTCATTTATCGATCTAGTAAATAATAAATAAACTAAACCCTAGGATAGGGTTTGTTTAGGAGATTTAAATAAATAGTACGTATGACTCCTAATTAATCATCCTTAAGGTATGAAATTGTAGCATCTACATTATGTATGTATGTATTATTTACAATATTTTTCTCAAATTATAATTCTTATTTATTATGTATTATTTTATATAAAAATAAAATACACTTGAGATGTAAATGGGATCAAAGAAATACATAACAAGATATATAATGTTATATACATTCATAAGAATGCATAAAATGTTATGTTTTTAAATATGTTAGACACTTAAAACTTATCCCTAGGAATTTGTTAATTATACATTTGAATAATTTTATGTACTTCTGTACTTATCACTTATTTCTTTGAATGAATATTTACTAGTGAATTGTATGTTATTAGTGATAAAAATCAAAATAACTAAAAAAAATCCTATCATTTGTTTATAAATACTCAAATTCTTGTCAAGAACACCATTTGCATAAGAATATATGTTAACAAGATTTTCATTCATTTTATAAGATTCCAATTTTTAACATGTGTTTTTAAATAATATTTTTTCATCATTAAGGTATGTTCAATTGTGCTTCATTACATGCAACATTTTAATAACATCGTATCAAAACCTTTTTTTCATAAATTTATTTGAGCCTTCTCCTAAAATTAATTAAAAGTTTGTGTGTCTTTTATTTGATCTCAAATTTATTACAAATTTAAATCAAACATTTTTTCAAACAATTCCATGCCTCTTTTATTATTTCACATTCCAATAAATTAATCTGAGGCATTTTTTTTAACATAGTTGAATTTATTTCTATATGATTCCATATTTTCATTCATTATTATAACACTTTACATACATTTTTTATGTTCAATAATGCTTTGTTATACAAATTTTCTTTATTGTGTACTTTGAAAACATATTTGTGCATGTCCATTAATTAGTGAATTCCATAAAACGACATGTCTTTTAGGTTTGCTTGGAACCATAATTTTTCATGTTCATGGTATGTTTGAGACTATTTTATTAGGTCAAATAGTTTGAGAGCATAATTTTAAAACCATTTTTTATATACTCCACTAAAAAAAATTTCAAACTAAACATCAATTGCCTTGACTTTCATTTGATCTCACATTTATCATAAATTTCATGAATGTATTTTTTCAAATAGTTTTCATGTCGATTATATGATTTCACATTCCCATAATTTTTATTCAAGCATTTTCTCAAACAATTTAAGTGCCTTCTATATGATCCCAAATTTTACATTTATGTATTAAAAAAATTTATTCCATGTTATTTGCAATAATTTTATTCCATGAAATAATGTTTATTTGATGTTTTTGTCAACTAATTTTTCTCCTGATGAAGGTGTTGACCAAATTTTAACCTTAAGTCAAAATTGCTCACCCCCTCTAGTTTGAAACTTCGTAGGGTTGTCAAAAAATTGTGTATGGTATTTTTATGGTCTTAAATTATCTTAAATAGTTTCATATGGTCATATTTTCCTTTGTCTAATCTTGTCCAAATTCTAGTCTTATGTGCACTTGTCTAGTCCTAGGGGTCATTTCAAGGTCTTGATGTTTTCAAACATGATAAAAGGTTTAATATGGTTTAAGGTAATTATAAAATGTTATTGAGGTGTAATTGATATCATAATATCATTCACTAAACTTTTATTTGTCTCTTATATGCAAAACTGACAATTTGGCCACCTTTTAGCGCATGTGGAGGATCTATGCATACCATATTCAAATATAAAAATTTAAATAATAATATAATGTAATTTATGCTATAAATAGTTTAGATAATGTTTAGGTATGGTTATATATTGATAACATCTGTAGTTCAATTACTAAACAAAGTAAAATGACACTTTGAAAGCACTTTTAGGTACTTTTACAGCCTTGAAATATCATATTTAAGTTGGAAATGGTTTAATAGTGTTCCTTAAAATCCCTTAGATATTTTTACATATTTTGAAAAAAAATCAATTTGAATAGTTAGTTTAGGAACTCTTTCTCTCCATCGATGTCTTCACAAGCTCAAAAAGGCAAATTTGAAGTGAATGGTATGACCAAGAAAGCAAGATTTAGGATTTAAAAATTTGGAAATTTTTAAGGGAAATATTAATATTTAATTCAATTTAATTATTATTAATATTAATTTCCTCTTATTTATGAATAATTTTTAAGAGTGACATCATGTCACTATGCCTTTACCATCCAAACAGGGTCTATTCTTGCATCTATTTCTCCACCTCAAAATTTGATGGATAAGAATGGTTTTTATTGATTTTTGTATAATAAAATTAGACACTTTTCATGGGTTTTTTAGAATATAACTCATCTCCATGAAGTATATTCACTTGGAGGAAAGGTGTCTTGATGTACAAGGTGTTTAAGTCAACCCTTCTACATGGTTTGGTTTGTCCAAGATATTCATCACTTTCAGCTATTTAAATTATTCCTTTGCCCATATAAAATCCTTTAAATATTAAAAAAATCATATGATCTCTCTCTAAATATGGTTCCTTATTTTTATTCTTCAAGAAATGTCATATGTCTTGCTCTTGGAATACATAGTACAACTCATCAATGGTCTTCCAATGGTCTAAGTGTCATTTTTGATACGAAGAGTGATTATAAACTATTTTTTGATATTTTTTATAAGTTTTTTATTTAAATTTTAGGAATGTTTCAATCAAACCATACTCTCAAATAAGTTTAAAAGGTGTTATGGTCACTCACTATCAAGCAAACCTATAAGCGACCATTTATGGAGCTTAGTTTTTTAGCTAAAGATACTTCATTACACATGGGAGACATGATATATCTAATTATAGATTCACGTGGACTTTACTATCTGACTACCATCATCAAGTGATATAAATGGACTATATACTCCAAATCTCAATACATAGACCCTATATATAAGATGAATGTATAAAGTGTGTATAGACCAATTAGATAGGAAAATAGAAAAAGATGAATTCTTAGTCATAAAATATTTATGATATTAAAGGAGTGATAAATAAGTGTGAATAATATAATAGGTTTGATAGGTTTAATAACTCAATAAGTAGTTTTGTATCCCTAAACAAGCAAGCAATGACGTATAGTCCATAAGCATGTATGTCAGCACATTGGACCAAAATCAACCTCAGATAAACAAAAGAACAAGATAATCAAGAAGACTGATCTTAATGTAAATTACTAATAATTCACAAACCCTAGTAAACACCTAAATGAATGGATAGTCAACAAATAGTCAAGGAATTGAGCTAAGAAACCCAGAAGGCTACTTACATGACCGTGTATAGAATGAAAAAGTGAAAAGTGGTTTGAGAAGGCCATGAAATGAGTATCTATACCTTTAAATATAATTAATAAACTCCATTTTTCTAATATTTCAAGTCATCATGATAAGTGAGTGGACTAATTTCAAACCTAGTGCTCAAACAACCCACTAGTACTCATAGGTCAATTTAGGCATCACAAGCTATGTGCAAGATGTGAGAAAAAGTGTCATCTACAATAAGAGAGAAAAAATTTAAATATTAATGAGGTCATAGATATGATATGGAACCAATTTGAGCATAGATACTTTAATAAAGGTTAATGGAGTTGATTACCTCATAACTGTAACCTTACATCACACTAGCACATATAGGTTACTAGTGAGACAACCAGTCTCAAGCCTAGCTTCAAGCTAATGAAAGAAGGTAAAGCATGTATGAAAAGTGTTTGAACATATTTTTAACTCCAATTAATTCAAATTCCATTGATAATATCATTGATATGGAAATAAGACCTTGAAACGTAAATACAGTAATGACCCGAAAAGGCTACCTACAAGCCTACTTGAAGGTCCCATCCATTTTCATGTTGAAGAGAGGGTCAAAGGTTTTTTAAAGGTTCCCTAAGCCTAACTTGGATTATAAAGACAAATATACAATACATTGATAAATTATTTGGTGTAGGGGTTGTTGAGGTATGTTCACATTATTAATTTGTAATAATGTAATTATTATTAATAAATAATAATATGTTAATTGTTGTTTGGTATATTATTGTTATTATACATACCAATAATATATGAGCTGATTTATTTTAGTTAGTTGGTTTTTTAATTTTAGTTATTATAGGGAGATTTATATATTGTGGTGGAGATATGATCTCCCCAATTATAGGAAAGTATTTTCCTATATAACTTTGTAATATCCCATATGAAATTGATGAGAGTGAATGAAATAATATTTTAGTGTGTAAAAATAAATATGTGTATTTACCATGATTATTGTGTGAATTATTTTCTATTGTGTTTGACTCTGATAAATCCCATTATCTAGTATTAGATCAGCATAATGGGATCTTAAACTTTGTATGGGGAAGATTCATTATTGTTGCCCTTGTGTAAAGAATTGTTTTGATGTGGGAAGTTATTTAGTTTCGTAGATTGAATTAGTTTTTTTATTTATTTTTTTAGAAGTGTCATTATTCTATTATTTCTTTTATAGAATCCTTTTTTTGTGCTTCTACCATACAAGTGAAAATGAATATCATTGGAATTATTGAGGCCTACTTTCTATACTTAAACCAGCATTTCGAAATTAACAATATATTAAGAACAAGATTAATAATTGACATTGGCATAGCCCATATTTGTCCTTCACATGGCATCCACCTTTGTACAATATTCATGCAACATATATTCTTTGTGGATCATTTTTTGAACTAATTCATTGAGCGTATAGTCTAGATTTCTAATGTTATCCTCCTATACACCTATCAACTCAATATATAGAACATATTAGTGTTTAATTATTTTATTGTACTAGCCTAGCCTATTCCATCCATATTATAAGAATTTATTTGGAGGTTGATTAGTATGTTATATAATATGTCTTAGAGTATGCAGTCCGCTAAGTAAAAATCCAATACATTAATAATTACAAATTTTATGCATCATATTTCTATTGAGGTTAAATTATATATCTAATAAAAATTATCTTATTTGTAAATATATTTAATATCTTTATATAAAAATTCAATAAAATGAATCAAATGACATACACCATTCATTATATACCAAGTTTTCCCTTCCAATCACACTCAACACATTTGACCTCAAAGCTCTGAGTTGAACAAATGAAGTTTATTCATTATTATGAATGGAATAATATATGAGGGAAATTTTTTTTCTATATATTCATGGGATCATTATCTCTATTAGGCCCATGCACCATGTAAATTAAGGTCAAACACCTTTTAAAATACATTGTTCTGATAATATTTTATATGTATTTCATTAGTGTTTTTAGAGTCTTTATGTATCTAGTTTCATTAAGTCCTTTATTAGGATTAGTGAGTTTGGAAAATTTTAGTGTCAAAATATTTTTGGTTTTCATTTTCAAATTGTAAAAATTACCACATGGATTCATTTTTTATTATATGCGATGTCCAAATTATGGCGGAAATTCTCTCCATCAAATTCATGCATTTGTTCTTCATGACTTCTTTATCTAAGTAAGAATTAGACCTATTGTAGGAAGGAGGAAATAGAGAAAGGATGTTTCATATCCTCTCATTAGCTACTAGAGATGAGGGCACTTTATAATTTTGTGGATAATTTTCATTTTATTTATGTTTCTTTTTTATTTTTTTAGTTATGTGAATAAGAACACATGTTGTATACCTATTCACATTTGTCATAAGTTAAATGAATACGCATATGTTAACTTCTCTATAAATGTGATAGTGATGAGAGCTTGTTACTATATTGAACATCATGATGTCGTTTGTGGGAATCCACTTGTAAAACCATTTATTGTGGTTGTTGGTTATCCACTTGAAAACCATCCCATTTTGGTTTTTGGTTAGCCATTTTCAAAACCATCTATAAGGATTGTGATTTCTATCTCAAAATTAATGATTCATGAGTACGAGTGTAAATATGGGAGATATGTTCCCCATGTTCACATTAAGGGGGTGTATAGTAGGGGTTAACAATGTTCACAAGGGGGTTAACGCTGAGGTATGTTCACATTAATATTTTTTAATAATTTAATTATTATTAATAAATAATAATATGTTAATAGTTGTTTGGTATTTTATTATTATGTATAGCAATAATATAATGGGTGATTTATTTTAGCTATTTGGTTTCTTAGTTTCAGTTATTATAAGGAGATTTAAATGTTGTGGTGGATATATGATATCCACAATTAGACAAAAGGGATTTCCTATACAACTTTGTAATATCGCATATGAAATTTATGAGAGAAAATAAAATAATATTGTAATGTGTTAAAATATCTATGTATTTACCATGATTATTATCTGAAATATTTTTTATTGTGTTTGGTTCTGATAAATCCCATTAAATGTGAAGACCTAAACAAATCATCCCAAAAGTCATCTACAAGTTACTGAGAGAAGACAGGTTGGTTCCAAGCCTGAGTAAAGAGAAAAAAACATGATATGAAAGCGAATAAGGTCTATATTAGTTGATAAACAAATCATAATATTGTTTGAATACCAAAGGAAACATGTTGTTTTAACAAATGAATCTGGTCAAAACTAAGTTTCACAACCCGTACACATAGCCAGTAACTACCCACACTTCTACTTGATCTTCATATATATTTTTGCTTGATTGAGGAATGGGTGAGTCTTATCAGAGGTATAAAGGGATGAATTTGGTAAATGGTTTCATAATTTCATGAATATCTCATTTCAACCCTCAGACCTAATAGAGATGGTACATAATTCAAAATCATAAATAGGCCTAATGAGCCTTATCCTCACATGCAAGAAGACCTAAGTACAAGAGTTCAAACAAATGGCTTGTGGAGGATAAGGTAATGGTATAAAGGTGTTTAGGAGATTATGGACATAATGAATATTCTCTAAGACCATCCATGAATAGATAAAAAATGCGACTTGGCCTTAAACCCTTTCTTTAGTTCCTCTCATGCAAACTTACACTTCAAAGAAATTTTCACCTACTTGGTAAGACCAAGAAAAAAATGCATGGATCCAAGAGTTTTTATGAGGATATGGAGAGGTATATACACAACATTTTTTTGTGCATCACCTCTTTTTTTATGTCTTTGACTTTCATGAACAAAGACTAAGAGTTCAGACCCCTCTCAAATGGTTTGTTTACAACTTGAGGAGTGTCTTCTAACCCTCAAAACATTAATGAGGATTTTCATGGTACTCAGTGGTGGATGGAGGTGATTTATGGGTCCCATAAAATAAAATTTTGTCAATAAGAGAGACAAAAAATATTTTTTCTTTATGAATAATCTTTAAAAATGAAACATACTTAAAACCCTCATCAAACCTTGATGGTGACAAATCAAGACAAATGGACCTCTACAACACATTTATTTTCATAGCTTTCTCATTAAAAATATTATATTTTTCATGACTTCAATTAGGTTATCCACATGTACCTTTTTCAAACATGCAATTGTACAAACTATAATAAATGCCTTATTTTATAGGTTTTTGGTAATTTTAGGGGTTTTATGAAAATGAGAAATTAATAATAATTGGAGGAAGTCATTTGGGATGTTTACCATATATTAAATCCAAAAACATTTCACATTAAATTCCTTAAGTGGTCAAACAAATTTCTTTTTCCAAGGTGATCTCAAATAGGCCTCAAATGACACTAGGTGGCAAGGTCATTTGATGGTTCTCATACTTACATATTATCTCAGGACCTCAAAATTGGCATAGGTTTGGTGATATCCTAGGAAAATTTAATCACATGGGTTTGGTTGATTTCACATGTGTGGGAGATGTTTAAAATATAAAAATAGTGTTTTGTACAAGGAGACCTAATTGAAGAGAGAGAAATCTAGAAAAAATAGATTTCCACTTAGAATCTCTACATTAAAATTGACTTGATTTTTTAAGGCCATACTGGGTCATATAATATATCATTTTTTTAATAATATGTATATATTCTCCTACACAAGGTGGTTTACATCTTTTTAGGCCTACAAAGAAAATAGGCCTAGTGAGAGCTTGAGGAGTAAAATGAAGACTTGGGAGTTGTTCTAGGAATAAAAATTGTTTTTTTAGTCAAATAATTTATTTTAAGGACTTATATTTATATTTAGTGAATTTTAGAAGATGAACTTAAGTTTTGGACCACTTGGACCAAGTTAGCTATGGGAAATGAAGAGTTTCAAGACACCTATGCATATGAATGATGAAATGTCATATCAAAGGAGTTTATTAATGAATGGTAGGTGTAAAATAAGTTTTATAATATTATTTCATGTATAATTCATTATTTTAAATTCTATTTCTCATTCTTATTATGCAAGGAAGGGAAGTTTTCAAGAAGCTAGTCAAGGTGTCAACCCAAGTTATAGCTCCTACACCACATAGAGGATTGGAAGATATTCAATATTGAGATACATGTATTTTTATTATATTTATGACTATTTCATAACCCTATTTATTATTTTAAATCACATGGAAACTTTTCAATCTTCTTCTACAATGCTCCCTCTCTCTTTTTTCATAATTCTCTATATAAGCAACCACTTTTGGCTTTGTAAAGGATCCACATATAGTATGTAAAAGCCTTGAAAATTTGATTTATTATTTTTAATTTGAATAAAATATTTACATATGATTTTAAGTTCTCAAATTTTTGTTTAATTTTGTGAATTATTTCATAGTTGAATGGCAAGCGATAGTGATCTCTCCTTGTGCTCATCTTACTCTTTCATGTTTTGTGAAAGTAGTCTACCATTTAATAGTTCACATAGAGTGTATTTAGTGTTTTTTTATGTACTTAAGTGTAAATAATAGTAATAGTGTCCAAAATCAGACCTATTATTCATTTACCTTGATAAATGCATCACATATTATCTCTATGTTGAAATACTTATGTTAGAGAAAAGTTGGATGTTGAAATCAATTTTGTGAATCACCTTTCATAGTGAAAGTTCATGGTAATATTGTGCAGTTAAAATATGTTCATCACCTCATTAATCTTAATTTTATTTCATTTTTCTCTCTCCCTTTTCATCCCAATAAGTTATTAGCATAGGTGATGAGCTTAAACAGATATATCAAGGGAGATAGCCTTTCAATCTTAGAGACACATCTCTCCCATAGGTAACCCAAAAATTGAGAGATGTTTTAATGTTTCATAAAATTTTAAGATGTTATAATATAACTCTTTTAGGTTTTAAATTTGAAGCATAATGGTTTTGGCATGCCTAGTGTGACTCATAGTCCAAGAAATTATCAAAAGCGAATGCTAACCTTACCAAATTTGAAGTTGTAAGGATTCCTTCATGCAAAATTTGATGACTTTAACACTCATTGGCTCTTGGTTTCACACTTGTGCCTCATTTTCATGCCCAAGGTAAATAGAATATAATTTAATAAATGCATTTTATTTGAGTTTTTAGAGATATCTTACTATTCTCTTAGAGCAAAGAGGTTTGCTAGCACCCATCTATACTCAAAAAAATATTTGGTTTCTCACTTACCCCTCTTTATTGTAGATTACCCAAGTTCTCCTAAGGCTAGTAACATGGATATAAATATACCCTTTGTTGCCTTCAATGGACATATTCCTTTATTTGTTACTCACTACAATGACATCCCTATGTCGACCCTCAAAAGTGTGCCTTCATACATAGGAGAAGATGTCACTAATCCTATTGAACACATAACAAACATTTCCAATTTTTGTAATATTTATAACATCACTGTGGGGGATGTTGACATTAGGTTGTTGGATATATCTTTCAAGGGAAAGAAACTTGATTGGTATGTCACTTTGGCTCCTAACTCTATCACTACACTAGATGAGTTGGGTGATGCTTTGAGAATGAGGTTTGAAAACAAAATGGATAGCTTGTCATTGATTGAGTAGCTAACCAAAATACAAAGATAACCTCATGAGTCCATTCAAGAATTCAATACAAGGTTACAAAATACTTGTTATAGGATCCGACTCTTGGTAGGGCCTATTGCTCATCATTTTTTCCTTTACTATCTCAAGGCCTTCAATTTTGATATCTCTATGATGATTTAATTAATGGGAGGGGATAATTTGCCTAATTATTATGAGATTAACATAATAGATAATAAATTCCTTATTCAAGTTTGGAAGATATCTCCTAAACCTCACATGACTTCTTTTTCTTGATGTGAAAGATCTTATGCCTACCATTTCTCCTATTCCCATAGCCAAGCACAAGCAAGTTGCCCCAAATCAACCAAAGAATAAAAATTATTAAGATATGGTTAAGAATATTAGATAAGAGGTTAAATATTTTAAGAGGATACAATAATAGTATAAATTTAGGTCTGTTAAATTCCTTTTATAAGCCTACTATTCCTAACAAGCTCCTAAACAACCTTTCTAAGGTCAATATCAACGACAAGGGAAATTAAATAAAGTGAGACAAGATAATGGGCAAAATCATAATGTTATTTCTACTTATAAATAATTTTTACCTTTAAAAAACAACTTGGTATAGGACAATGGAGAGCATCCTTCATGGGACTAGCCTCATGTCTCTTCCACTTACACAAATGATGCCTTCAATGAAGCCTATATAACTCATTGAAAAATAATGTCTTTTATTACTCAAGAGGATGTGTCCAATGGAGGAGATAACATGGGAGAAGTATCTCAATCAGGCATTGTGTTAATGAATTACTATCAAGGACACTCATGTGCAGTCAACTACCAAGCCAATCCCAATATTGGTTTAAGCTCCATAGTTATAAGCACAAGTTCAAATAATAGAGTGGTTAAAGAGGTCCAAGGAGAAATTAGTGGTCCAAATATGACTTATAAAGTACCTCAAAGATAAATCATGTCAAATAAATCTCCCATGGCTCAGGTAAATCATAAATCTTATAATGTTAGAGATCCTTCTATGCCCTCTCTTACACATCAAGTTTCACAAGTTAATGGTAGTGTTAAAGCTCCAAATGTGCATGATAAAGTTGGTAGTTCTCCAATTAATATTGTTAATTATATGAATAAGTTTAATTTAATAATAATAATGTGGGAAACACTCTCCATACTTGGTCAATAGATCTACTCCAAAATGAGCTCTCCAAGCTCAATGCATCATATAGGTAGCCTATTGAAAGAGAAGTAGTTTTGACCAATGAAGTAAAGATCAAAGATGGAAAATCCATAAAATATAAAAGGAAAGGAGAAACCTATTAATTAGACCTATCCGTGATTAGTATATAATCATTGGTACATAATTACTTGATTTATAATGGAGCAAGTACATCAATCATGCCCAAAAGAATGGTAGACAAGCTAAAGTTAAAGTATGAACCACACTCCAAGGAGGCAGTATAGTTGGATAGATCATCTAACAAGATAGTTGGAATTATCAAATGTTTTCATTTCATTCTCCATGCTTATCTTAAATTCTTAATTTCCTAATATGTGGTGATTTTATATGTGTCACCTCACTTTGCCCTTTTCTTGTCAATAGACTCAAAAACAAATATAAGTGGTTACTTGACTTCATATTTGTCCTACATAGCATTTAAGACCAGGTGTGGTATTAAATTTTCAATCAATGCTTAAACCTTAGCTAAGTTTCATATGGAGAAATATGTTCCTAATACTCCAAATATGAACCTCAACATAAATGATGAAGGAGACTATCCTAGTGATCAAGAACCTATAACACCTCTTTATGGCATAGCTAACCTATACCTTGATGAGTGGTGATCTCATCAACATGGATTTTATCCATGTAAACATATTGAATAATTATGCCTTGCTACATATATCATTCACGAAGATGATGATGAGTTTTCTGACATAAATCTTTATGATCCCCTTCAATAATTTATATGGGGTAATTACTTTATTTATATGGGTGATGATGATGGGTCTTTAAGTGTGATGGAGCATGGTAATGAAGATGGTACATTTATGCCTACCCAAAATGAATATGTTCATGAGTGTGATAGACATGAAGAGTGTGATGATCTATGATAATAGTAAAATGCCATAATATGGGATTTTGAACAAGTATCCCATCTCTCCTTCGTAAAGAACATGAACTTGATAGTAAGGTCATTAGTGGACCAAATGAACATGAAGAGGAGTATCAAATAACTAATAAATAAAATGTAGTCTTAAAACAATGAAATCAAGGCAATGTATAAGTTTTTATGGTTGACAATAAACCTAGGCCCCATTCTGACATTGAGTCACTTGCAGACATGATTGACCATCAAGAAGGCAAGGATGATAGCCCTAGACATCAAGCACATCGTGGTCTAGATGAAGGTGAAGTTGAGAATGATTTCATGAATCCAAAGAAGCATATTGAAAAGCATAAAATGAGAATGAAAGAGATCAAGCAGATTTCACTATCAATCAAACATCAAGAGGAGCTAAGAGGAACATTTAATGGATTTTCATGTGATTTACCTACAACTAGGAGAGGCCCCATGAGTGGTAAATCCTTTGATAACCTTCACAAGAAAATTTTATTTTAAAAACATCCATCATATGGTGACTTATTCTCATGGAGTAGATGTCACTCCAGGAGTTTTTTTTTTTATCCTGGATGAAGCAAGAGGAATTGTTTCATCACCTAAAACATGTTTTTAGGTATGTATATAGTAGGTTAGGTGTGTTGTTTTGAGTCTTTTATGTGTATTACCCCTTAATGCCTTTAGCATCATGTGTTTTTGCTTCTTATTATGTGTTTGGTATGAGTTTTAAGTATTTATAAGGCATGTCATTTTCATATTTTAGCGTAAGAGTGAATTCATTTCTTAATGGAAGGATAAGGCCATTGATACATTAGCATTGCATGCATACTACCTCTATGAATCGCCAAATTGTTGACCAAATTTTAACCTCAATTTAAAATTGGTCACCCCCTCTAGGTTAAAACTTCATAGGGTTATCAAAAAATTGTGTATGGTATTCTTAATATTTTTTAATGGTATTAAATGATATTAAATAGTTTCATATGGTCATATTCACCCTTGTCTAACCTTGTCTAAATTTTGGTCTTATGTGCACTTGTCTAGTCCTATGTGTCATTTCAAGGTCTTGATGTTGTAAAACATGATCAAAAGTTTAATATGGGTTAAGGTCATTATAAAAATTGATTTAGGTGTCATTGAGATTGTAATATCATGCACTAACCTTTTATTTGGATCTTATATGCAAAAATAACAATTTGTCAAACTTTTGGCCCATGTGGAGGAGTTATACATACCATATAAAAATCCAAATATTTAAAAAAGACTCTAAAAATTAATAATGTCCTAAATAGGTCAAATAATGTTTAGATATGGTCAAATACTAATAACATCTACATTTCAACTCCTAAACTAAGAAAAATGACACTTTACAAGAACTTTTAGGCACTTATACGGTCTTGAAAGATAATGTTTAAGTGGTAAATTATTTAAGAGTATATATTGAAATCCCTCTGATCATTTTTGATCTTTTCTCCAAGATTTAAGTCAAACACTTGCTTCAAGCACTCTTTTTCCTCCATCACTGCATTCACAAGCTTAGAAAGGTAAATTTGAAGTGAATGGTACGGCCACAAAAGAGATAGTTAGGAGATGAAACTTTGGAAATTGTTAAGTGTCATGGTATTATTTAAATAAGAATAATTATTTTTTAGATTAATTTCCCCTTATTTATCAATAGTTGCTAAGAGCGACAATAAGTCACTATGCCTTAGCCATCTAATTAGGGTATGTTCTTGCATTTGTTTCTCCAACTCATAATTAGATAGATAAGAATGGTTTTTATATATGTTTTTAGAGTTAAAATATATATTTTTTAAGATATTTTTATCATATAACTCATCTCCATGAAGTGTCTTCACTTGGAGGAAAAGTGTCTTGAGGTGTTTCAATCAACCCTAATGTAAGTTTTGGTTTCTCCAAGATATTTTTCACTTTAAGGGGTTTATAGAATTAATTTTTTCATATAAAATCCCCTCACTCTTCCAAAACTAATATTTTCTCTCTCTGAAGATGTTTCCTTGTTCTTAATCTTCAAAAAATGCTATATGTCATACCCAAGGGCTTGGCATATTTATGAGGTATAAGTAGTTTGTACTCATTAACCCAAGTTCCATTCCCATTATGTACATGAGGAATATTTCAACAAGTGACCATGTGGGTACCTTGAGGTAGGGGTCACACATGTCCCTGTAGACTGAGCAGAACATAGTGGGGCATTTTGGATGTGAATCATTTAATGGACATTATGGACCCAGGCCCACCTACATGTCCCACTTTGAGAAGGTGATCCCCTAGTACTCTAGTTTATAGCTCTTGTATATCAAAAGTGTTTATCCTAACATTTTTCCTAGATGGGTGGCATAGTTGGTTAAGGGCTTTGGGTTCATCCCATATAGGTCCCATGGTCAATTCACACTACCTGGGTTTATCTAACACATGTGGATTCTAGGAAGTTACATGGGTCCTAGGGAGACTAGTCTCACCTATCTCACCTCTTTAGCTCCCCAAAACTCCAAAAAAATAAAAATTAATCTCGAGCTAAGGAGTTTACATAGTCATTGGGATAGTTGTGGGGATACCTCATGGTATTTTGTTTTTAAATTCCATATGTCTTGCTCTTGGAATGCATAATACAATTCATCAATGGTCTTCTAATGGTTTGAGTGTCATGTTTGATATAAATGTTAATGAGAAACTAATATTTTGTTTATTTGTGGAGTTTTTAATTTCAATTTTTGGAAATTTTTAATAAATTCACACTCTCAAACAAGGCTATAAGGTGATATGGTCAGTCACTATCAAGCATACATATAGCTGACCATTTATGGAGCTTAGGTTTCAAGCTAAAGATACTTCACTGATCATGGGAGACCTAATACATATACTTATACATTCACATGTCCTTAAATGTACCACTAAATTTTTCAAGTGATATAAATAAACTAGATGATCTAATCATCAATACATAGACCCTTTATATAAGATGACTATATACAATTCATATAGACAAGTTAGATAGGGAAGTTGAAAAATATGAAATGATCAGACATAAAGCATATAACCCATTTAAGTAATGATAAATAATTATGTGAATTTTAATTTGTTTAAATTTTTAATAACTTGAGAAGTGGCTTTGTATCCTTAAACAAGCAAGTAGTGACCTATAGGCCATAAGCCTATATGTGCTCATTTTGGACCAAACTCAACATCAAGTTAAAAAACAACAAGATAAATAGGAAGAACAAAATTAATTCATATAATATATAATTTGAAAACCCTATTAAATACCTTAGTGATTTCAAAATCAAGAGATGGTCAAGTAACTGAGCTAAGAAGCCTAGAAGGCTACTTACATGACTATGTATGAAATGAGCAAGTGGGAAGTGGTTTGAAAATTCCATAAAATAATTATATAGACCTTGAAATATAATTAAATAAACTCATTTGGTTTTAATAATTTAAGTAATCATGGCATGTGAGTGGAATAAGTTTCAAACCTAATGGTCAAACACCCCACTTATACCTATATGTCAATTTGGGCATCACAGGTTATGTGAAAGATGTGAGAAAAAGTGTCATCTTCAGTAGGAGATCATAGAGGTAAATTTGGAAGAGGTCATAAATATTATATGGAACCAATTTGAGCAAAGATACATTATTAAAGTTCAATTGATATGATTACCTCAAAACTTTAACCCTATAGCCCACTAGAACTTACAGGTTACTAATGAGACAGTTGGTCTCAAGCCCATCTTAAAGATAATGAAAGAAGGAAGAGCATGTATGAAAATTGTTTGAAACCAATTGTAACTAAAAATAAATAGAATTACATTAATAATATAATTGATCTGGTAATAAGACCTTAATACCAAAATACAATCATGACCCTAAAAGGCCACTTATATGCGTACTTGAAGAACCAATCCATTTTCAAGATGAAGAGAAGGCCAGATGTGTTTGAATGATTCTCTAATCCTAAATTGGATTATCAGGAAAAATACAAAATCCATTAATAAATTATTTGGGGTGAGGGTGCTGAACTAAAATAAGGAATGCAATCAATTATCCTAAAGGTCACCTATATGTTACTAAGAAAAGGTAGGTTGGTTTTAAGCTTGAATAAAGAGAAAAACTTGATATGAATGACACTGATGTCTATTTAATTTGATAAAAAAATCATAGGGTTGTTTTAATACCAAATTAAACATGTTATTTTGATAAATTAATCTGGTCAAAACTAACATTTAAGACCCCTACACACATCTAGAAACTACCTACAATTCTGCCTACTCTTCATGTATATTTTTTATTAATTGAGGAAAGGGTCAGTCCTATGAGAGGTATAAAGAGATAAAATTGGTAAATGGTTTCATAATGTCATGAATATCTAATTTAAACCCTTGGACCTGACATCAATGGTACATAAGTCAAAACCATGTCTAGGCCTCATAAGCCTAATCCTCACATGCATGTAGACCAAAGTGCAAGAGTTTGAAAAAATGGATTGTGGAGGGTACGTTAATAGTCTTAAAGTTTTTATTAGTTTATGTAAATATTTAAAAGTCTCTAGGACCATCCATTTATAAATCAAAGCAAGGAAATTCTGACTTTGGCCTTAAACCCTTTCTTAGGATCCTATACTTCAAAAGCATCTTATCCTACTTAGTAAGACCATGAACTACATGTATCGATTCAAGAGGTATTTTTAGAAGGTATAAAGTTATATAAACAAAAATTTTGATTCATCATATGTTTTTATAAAGTATCTAACCTGCATGAACAAAGACTACGAGTCTAGACCCCTCTTAAATGGCTTGTTTGCAACTCGAGTGCCTTCTCACACTCAAAACCTTCATGAGGATTTTAATGGGACCTATTGGTAACTTTTAGTGATGTATGGGTGCCATAAAAAAAATATTATGGCATTATTATAGATAAATATGATTCTTTTCCTTATGAACAATCCTTAATAATGAAACATGATTAAAATCCTCCTAAAACACTAATAATGACTAGTGAAGACAAATGGAACTATAAAGCACTTTTATTTCCATATATTGATCCTAAAACCTATTGGTTATTGTTGAGAAATTATATTATATTATCCACATGTATTTTTTTCATACTTGTAGTTGTACAAACTACAATAAATGCCCCATTTTTCATGGTTTTTGTGTTTTGTAGGGGTTTTGTGAAAATGAATAATTTAAATAATTAGAGGAGTTAATTTTGGATTTTTTACACCTATTAAATCCAAATAATATACATATTATACTATTTTAATGGTCAAACAAATCTTATTTTCCAAGGCAGTCTCAAACAGGGCTAAAATGAGACTAAGTGGTAAGGTCATTTCATGGTTCGCATACTTCTAGTCTCAAGACATTAAAATTGACATGGAGGGTGTGATATTATAGGTAAATTTAATCACATTATTTTTGGTGGTTTCACATGTGTGGGAGAGGACTGAAATATAAAAAATGGTTCTAGGTAACAAGGCTTAATTGAAGAGAGGGAAAGCCAAAAAAATGGTTTTTCACTCATATTCTAGACATGAAACTTGACACGAGGCTATAAATACATAATGATAACTAATATATGACCTTTTATTATCATTAACCTCTACACACTATCCTGAAAAATGAGTTTTATAATTTGTTAGGGCTATAATGAAAATAAGACTAGTGAGAGCTTAAGGAGTAAAATGGAGTCTTGGGAGTCGTTTTAGGAACTAAAATTATTTTTTTGGGTATGTTAGTATATTTTATTTCCATACATTGAGATATATTTACTTGGATAACATGAACTATTTTTTCGGGCCACTTGGACAAATGTTAGGGATGGAAAATGAAGAGTTTCAAGACACCTATGCATATGAATGATGGAATGTTAGATCAAAGGAGTTTATTAATGAATGGTAAATATAAAATAAATTTTATAAAATAATTTAATAATAAATTCATGTTTTAAAATTAATTTTTTCATTATTTTTATGCAAGGAATGGTGCTTTTCAAGAAGTTATTTAAGCAAGTTCTAACTCCTATGCCACATGGAGGATTGGAGTATATTAAAGATTAAGACATGTGGATTTGTAGGTATGTTTATTAATGTTACATAACCTTGTCTATTTTTGTAAATAAGATAGACCTATGTCAATCTTCTTCTACTATGCCCCCCCTCTCTCTTCACAATTCTCTATATAAGCAACCACTTTTGGCTTTGTAAAGGATCCACATCTGGTATCGACAATACCTAATAGATTGAGTACTAATTATAAAATTGAATAAAATATTTCATGATGCTTTTGTGTCTTGAAATTCTTATCTAAGTGTGTGAATTATTTCATATTTTAATGGCAAGTGATAGTCATCTCTCTTTGTGTTCAACTTACTCCTTCATGTTTTATTCAAGTAATCTTCCCTCTAACAGGTCATATGAAGTGTAATTAGTGTTATTATATGTATTTAAGTGTAAGATTATTAGTGTCCACAATCATACCTCTTATTCATCCACCTTGAGAAATGTATTTCATCTTACCTTCATGTAGAAATACTTATGTTAGAGAAACCTTGGATGTTGAAATCAATTTTGTGAATCACCTTTCATAGTGAATGTTCATGGTAGTCTTATGGACCTAAACTTGGTGCATCACCTCATTAGGTTATTTTTACTTCATGTTTTTATCTCCCTTTTCATTATAACAAATTAGTATCATAGGTGATGAGCCTAAATAAATATATCAAGGGAGCTAGCCATTCAATCTAGAGACTCATCATGTATATCCAAGTAATCATGTATTTGGTTTTATCTTATACATAATTAAGGCCAAATGAGCCCCATGAAAATAATTTTTTTCATATAAAGTTCTAGTTGGGATCCATTAGCCCTGATTTTAAACCATTTTGAATTAATTGAGTATTTAGGTTCAGTGTGATATGCAATTGGGGCCACTCAATCCCCAACCATAGAATTACATCCATATAATGTCATTTGGGGATTTAATTACATCATGTTAAATCCATAGATATTTTTTTAATACTATACACAATTGAGGATAACTAAGCCCTATGTAATTAACTACTTCTACCTAGAATATTAATAGATGTATTTTTCACCCCACGCAAGGAATTATGTCCATCTAATTTGTCCATTATGAATATTTTCCCCTAATTGCACATCATATTTAACTAATTGAGTATTTTCTTTAGTACAGTCTATAATTAAGAGTAATTGCTCAATGTGAAATGAATTCCTTCAACACAATGTCAATTAGGGATTTGATAGCACACCATATTAAAATAATTAAATATTTAATTCAATATAATACACAGTCAGTGTTATATGAGCTCTGAAAAAGCAATTATGTCCATATGATGTCAATTGAGTCTCTAATTGAACACCATATTATAAAAAACCAAGTATTTAGTTTAGTTTGATATGTAATTTAGACAAACCAAGATCCATCCAAGGAAATATGTCCATCTAATGTCAAATTAGGATCTAATAGCCTAATTCACACCATATTAGGATTAAAGGAATAATAAATTAATTCATATGTTAATAATACATCTCCAATTATCACTAAATTCTATCAATTATTGATAAGAACATTGGTTCCAAACAATAATCTTAACTTGAAACCAATATTTAATCTTAAGACTAAGAGGCCTAATGGCTCCTATTTAGGTAGGAAGATGTTGAGAATATATAATGTGATCATGTTATTAAATAGAATGATTGTATTAGTAACATAGTTAATAACATTATCATGTTATTAATGCGATTGCAGTATTTGAATTTGAATTTGATTTCCACACGTTGCGGCTTGAGAATGACTTGGATTCCTGAGCTAAAGGCTTGGAATGTCAATGTACATCTAAGTTTTGAAAGGTATGAAAATAAATAACAAATTTCAATTTTTATTGCCAAATACACTATGAATTTCAACATGAAAATTTAATAACATGATATCGTCACGATGAATATGCTTTCCTCTTTCAAAAAATATTATTGTTATAATTTTTGGACTAATTTAAGGTTACAAACTATATTTATTTTTAACTATGATTTTTTTAGTCCACTACATGCCACAAACATATATGCATATACATGTTCATGTAATTATTCTTATGTTAATCCAAGTGAAAAACAAATAGTATGGTGACGTAGTATGAATAATTATACATACATTTAAAATTAAATTGATTTTCATTTTTTTAAGGAAGTTAGGTGTGACTCATGGATGACTATCTATTTATTTATCAGTTTTTAAGATCTATTTACTTAAAACAATCATTAAAAAAATTAATTCATTAAAAAAATACAAAAAAATACAGGTGACATGTTAGAAATATTTATCTAAATTTTCCCAAAGGGTTTCAACTAATATTAAACTCTACTAAAAAAATGGTGCACATCAAGACCATCTATCTACTATGTTTTCTCAAAAAAATAAGAGCTCCTCTTCAAATTTTAGATGTTTGACTTCTTTATACTTAAATATATTATTTTCAAATAATGTTTTAGAAACTAGACTTGAAATTCTACATTTCATGTTTTTACACCATCTTAAAATGTCAAGTGTAGATACATCAAATTATCTACAAAAGTTCAATTTTCTAAAATTTTAAAAAAATCATGTCCATGAGTTGGCCACTTTTTATTCCCCAACATTGTGCACTTACCCTAGACTATGCCACATATGTCACATTGGAAGATGAGACACTATTTGGTATCCTATACTAGCCAATCCTCATAGTGGAGCAAGAAAAAGGATAAGTGAGGTAGTTTCTTCTATTTAAATTGTAGATACTTTAATAGTGTATAGTTATTTTGATTTATCTAATATTTAATCATCTACCCAAATAAGTAATCCAAATAAGGTATTACATTTTAAAAACTTGGTAAGTCTTTATATTTTTGATCCTAAAATTCCACCAGTCCTAAGGAAAAATTTGACTTAGTGATAACTCCATATGAAACAAACATACCCTATATAGACAGCCGCATTGTCAATTGAAAAGACTCATGGCTTGGCCAAATTCATAGTTGATATTAATCCATAGAGGGAACCCTCCCATGGTAGAGGATTGTATAATCCCATTGTAATTACATATTGAAATAAGTTCTTTATTAGCACTTTATACACTGACTCCTCAAACTATAATTCCTCATATGGAACCTCCACCCTTTACCTTAAAAGACCTAAGCCACTTAGGAGAAAAATGTGAACTTGTTATTCCAAAATGGGTTACAGAGATATAGTGAAAGCAAGATGAGAGGTATAATATAGTTATTAATGAATTGCCCTCAATATTTACATTATTTGATAAGAATAATATTACTATAAAGAGGGTGAGGAAGAGTAAGTCTATAAATATGGATACAATAGAGGAAATTGAATTTGAGTAGAGGGAAAATCTATTTCCCCTAGCCAAAGAAAGCTAAAAGGAATCCTGGGGATCCAAATGAGTGTACAGATGATTTATATATTTCTATGGATTCTACTAAGGAAGCCATGAAATAAATGTACAAAATTAAGGAGGAGTCACATCATAGGTTACTGCAAAAGTAAATCATATATGCCTTTCACAAAATTTTAGATAGTACACAAAGTGCAACTACTCAACTATATAATATTTTAAGCAATATTTGGGTTTATAGAGGAGACAATAAATCATATAAGGCAATGGTGCTTAAGTTGTGGTCCCAACTTAAAAAGTATGAAAATACATTTTTTATTAAATGTCCTAGAAGTAGTGATTTTAATTAGTTGACCTTCATGATTAGTCAGGATATAGCATGGGCATTAAGATATGTGATTACTATAATAGATGTTTTTCTTACATGACATAATCATAAAAAATACTATTGGTACATCTTATGGATAATGAAAACCAGGACTTAGTAATTTGAAGGACGTGTGGCTCATTGAATTGATAACCTTTGTAGGCAAATTGGTAAACAAATCAAATTTTTAGAACCTTCTTAAAGATAAAATAAATAGCATTAAGGAAGAGGTTGAAGACAATATATAAAATAAATGATGAAATTTTGCAACTATTAAGTTTTGTAAAGGATATAATAACTTAAGAAAAGCCCTTCAGATTTGATTTTAAGAGCTAAAAAGTGAAGCATACACAGTTGATGGTTGAAAGAATAAATTTTTTCAAATCCTCTTTGTTCAATTTTAATATTATTAACAGGGAGTTTGAAGATACCCATCCATTATTTGAACAATGTAAGGCTAAGGATGGAACTTCAATTTCATCTCCCAACACTCAGCCAGCTATAAGTGTTGTTAATTTAACATAAAATTCCTAATTTTTTGGGTTGTAGTCAAGCATACTCCACATGGGCTCATCTTGATCCTACAATGAACAATAGTGGTTAGTATAGTTCTTCCAGCTATCACTTTATAATATTCTTCAATTATTGGTTCCACATTAGTGCCTTGATAAATATAAATACGTACTTGCATGTTTTGGCTAGATTGTAACTTTGGTTTCAAATTTATGTCACATTTATATATTATATTTTAGTTGTAAACTTATATTCTAGGTTGGCTAATGCATCTTTTGCATTAGATTCGAAAGCAAGTCCTATTTTTGCATATGTATTTTTAAACTTAGTTTGAGAGATGAGGCCTTCCACATTCCAATTTATTTATAGTTGTATCCTCATTTTCCATGCGGAGGACAATTTTGGCTTTGAATATTAATATAAACTTTTGAGAAGTTCTACAATTTAGTTTTGACGTACAAACTCTGATTCTCCTCTAACTTGTTGATTTTGTAATAATTTTTATTTTTTAGTTTCCAGGTATTTTAGTTTTTAGTGAGTTATCTTTTAGTATAGATTTATTCATATTGATCTATTATTGATTTGAATGTCTTTTTCATATCAATCATAATCCCCCATGTAGATGTGATATTACAATCTTACAAATGTGTTAACCTTTGATTTTGTGTCTAAGTATGTTGTGTTCTAGTTATCTTTGACTCCTAACTATGTTTGATTTTTGCTGTGATAAAACTTATCATGTAGAAAATATTGGTCATTGATTCCATGTCCAACCTATACTTCAAGTGTTGGTCTAGAAAAATTTCATCTAATGTGGTCTACAAGCCTCATTTTCTAATTTACCTTTCCCTCTTTTTGAGTTTATTTTGGTCCTACCCAACTTAGGTGAGATCCATGATCATTTGAACTAGCTCAAGTAGATCTAGATTCATTCATTGTTAACCCATCTGTAATAAACAAACTACTTCACTTGTCTCTATTCCTCCAATATATTATTGACAAAACTAAATATCCAACAACTCCTGCTTTAGAATGAATTTCATTCATAAATCCTGAAATGTTAGAGGATATCTTATGAAATTTATTTGAGTACATACATAAAACCCACATCAACAATAACTTAAATTTTCACTATATGGATGGGATGCACCTCTTCCTCTATTTTTTTTTTAAATAATCACTTGAGTTCCACTATAACCACACAAAAGATTAACAAGGCCAACCTCATATACTAACTTATCATTCCCATCTTTGGAAATACATAAAATTATTAGGTTTGACAAAGGATTTAGGAGAGAACCCCAGGATCAATCATTATCTCCATGAAGATAGCCCTATCTCCCATAACTCCCAATGGGCCTACCCCAAGCTCTAGCTTTAACATAGCTAATTAGATCTGCTATCAACATCATTAGGGTTGTCCATGATTTAATTTGGGTGAAATAAGTATTTCCCATCATACCCACATTATTATGGTTATTTATAGATGAAATAGATGATTAGATTATGAATCACTAAATATTTGGTGTTCTACACTAAAATTTCATTGCAAGGCCCTTTTCCACAGTGCTTGTTTTTGTACACTTGATTTACTTATGTAATTTTTTCTATTTTCGCAAAATTTTCTACCACAAACTTCTCTCTCACTAGTCGTGGAGATTTCTACATGTCTTCAACAATCATATATTCCATATTTAAGTGTTACTTATATGTTTTATGATTTTCTTCCATTGATTTTATATATTTGTCACTTTTAAGTTGGATTCAATGGCTACAAGACTATGGCAGAAATGAACTTATATATATTTTATGGGCCATTGAATCTATCCAATGTGTTTTTATAGGTCCTTTCACCTTCACTTCATTATAAAAACATTTAATTTCATATTTTATGTGTTCCATGGTTAGCCACAACATCTCTCTCTCTCTCTCTCTCTCTCTCTCTCTCTCTCTCTCTCTCTCTCTCTCTCTCTCTCTCCTCTCTCTCTCTCTCTCTCTCTCTCTCTCTCTCTCTCTCTCTCTCTCTCTCTCTCTCTCTCTCTCTCTCTCACACACACACACACACACACACACACACATCATTTATAGTAATATACCAAGAGAGAAATAATAGAGAGAATTCACTAAAGAATTGCATTACTACACTTGAGGGAGATCCTATATATTAGCCAACATTGGCCATTGTTCCCTTCAATCTATTATGATATCATCTACTTGTACCAAAATAGTGTTTTTCCTAATGTTCATGTAAAATTATCATCACTTATAGGGAGGAAGAGGTTGAATCCCTTGTATGCGATGCCATTTACATAGTACTGTAACTACATAAAGATTGAATATGACTATGTGGGATATGTAGCTATAAATTTCATATGGTTGATAGACCTATAAGTTGTTTTTATTTTTATTCATTATACATTTTTGGCATGATACTTGAATTGAATAAGTTATTGAATAATAATTTCTTCCTATGAATTCAGAAGAGCGAATACACATGTAAGTTACAATGTCAAACATTACACACCCATAAGCATCATATTCTATAACTGAGCAAATTAAATATTTGATAAAACATAATAGATTTATAGGTTACAACATAAGGACGTATTTAGTTGTATTAAATTAGGAACCCAATATGTTCTTTTACATTCATCACTCCATGTTTCACACATATCCTGAACATCACTTACATGTCATTGTTGCAATCTCAAAATCTGAAGATTGTATCAAGGTGTGTGTGTGTGTGTGTGTGTGTGTGTGTGTGTGTGTGTGTGTGTGTGTGTGTGTGTGTTTAATTAATTTATTTATTTAACTATTTTAATCAGTCATTTTTTGAAATCATTTTATTTATTATTTTTACTATTTTCAGTAACTAAAAATAATATAAATTTACATTTTTGAATGGTAACATGTTAAAGCTCTCTTATGCAGATATTTCAACTAATTATGCTTTGGCTATTTAACCCTAATCCACTTTTATTTAAAATAGAAATACACATTGAAAATTATATTTTACAATTTTTGATCTATACAAATTAGTTGATCTATACAGATTATGTCATGCTATTAAACAAATATAAATAAAATATTAAAATACATCTTGATGTCCATATAAATATTTATCACTAGTCATAAATGAAATTCAAGGTGAACAAAGCAAATGTAATAGTAATAAGTTCTCAGGATAACAACATAATTATTATATGTAATAGTGATAAATTGGAGTTGTCCCATCTCATACATAGATTTCAATTTCAATCTACTTATAACTAAAATTCTCACTTGGAATAAAGATCAAAGGGTTTGAAATATTTTTATTTCATTCAAAACAAATGCATGAAAGCTTACTTCTGGAGATTGAAATTTAAAAAGTACTCTTCCTAATAGTCTGGGGTGTAGTCATTTCACAATATTCCTTTAGAGAGTAAAAAAATTGTATAATAAATGAATTAGGAGTAAAAGTCCAAATTCCTTTTATTTTATGATGTTATAAAAAATGTACATGTTATCATTAAAGTAAGAATTGTTATGTTGTTTTATAACTTATCTAAAAACAACGAATATGAAAACAAGCATGTTACTATGTTGAGGAATGCTTCCAACGCAAAAGAAGGGAATATTATTATGATAAGATGAAAGGAAGTGGTCAAAATAATTGAAGACTAAAAAGTAGCAATGCGAAGTGATTTGAAGGATCACATATAAATAAAATAATAGGAAACTTTCATTATATTCACTTGAGCAGCCAACTTAAAGCTTCATCCTATTAAGTTTTTGTTACTTATAAGCTTTTGATTCAAGTTCACATTAATTATAGCCACCCTCATATAAGTAAAATTTAACTGGAATGAGTAAAACTCCTAAAACGTAAGTTTCGAACCACTAACTTCAAACTAACAAACACTCAACCATATGCTAAACGTACTACTAGCCACCACCTCTAAAAATATATATATATCCTTACATTAAAAATAAATCATATGTGAACTTAATCTAAGCTGTCTTCACCTATTAGTTAAAACAAGCAATTGACAAAATACAAACAGGGAAAAGCAAGATGAGAATCATGTGATCTTAGAGTAACCTCTTGAAACAAAGGAACGAAGTTTCTAATACACTTTTCCAACCTTTGAGAGCTGAAGCTAGACCAATATTATGACTGGCCCATTCAAAACTAGATATTATATCTCTGATAAACACTCGTGTAAAATCTTCTGTAGCAGGTTTCAACTTCTTTCCTCCGAATCATTCTCTGAATCCAACACTAGTAAGGTTGACGACTGCAAATATTCATGTAATTCATCTGCCCAATCGCCCTGCTGCGTACTACTGTAGATTCTCTCCATTCCTCGATCGACAGGAACTTTATAAGTCTCAGCTTGTACCGTATAATTATGGAGACAACACATTTGTTCCAACAAATTATTGTATTTAATTCGTAAAACTTCGGAAAAATCCCATGTACAGCAAAGCGGATTAGAGTGTGCAGAAGGCAAGTGATTCAAATAAAATAAACTCCCGTAGCCATTCAATTCAGTCTTTGCGCAATGGTGAGAATGTGGGAATTGTGAGTCGACTAAATGGGGCATGTAAAAGGGAGAGTATTGACCGCTAACTTCGATATACGGAGATCCCAATTCCGCAATATTGCTCTTCATTGTAAAATCCATTAACTCAGAATCATCCACATTCATAATCTCCTCTACCAATAACTGCGCCCACGATTTGGAGGTCTTCACAAGTCTTGATGATATGAATTACCACTCCCCAGATATTTGTTGCGGCACTCTACATTCACAGGAGTAGCTCTGATCACACGATCACTTGAAGGAACGACGGGTTTTGATTTTTTGAAGCGGGGGAGGCAGGGTTTTGATTTATTTTCTGGGGCGTTTCCTTTTCTGGCAGAATTCTCTGTTTGAGATAAGAGTTCCGGTAATTTTTGATATCGTTATCTGCTCGATCTACAGTCAATCTGTCATCAGTGATTATTATATGTATATAAAATATCATACAATATTTAAAAAGTTATAGTCTAACTAATAAAAATAATAATTATTTATATCTATCCACCAAAATATCAATAATTAAATAATTTTTAAAAAAATGAAATAAGAAAAAGGCCTACTCGTTTTTAGGTGATTGTTTGTATTGATTAGGTAGATTAGGATCTAAAAAGCCTATTTATATCGTGAAAACTGACAGTGAAAAAATGATGACCACATGACGGACATTTGTTCACAATGAAGCTGCCCGGTTGCATAAGAACAATTTAGACTGTAGGGTAGTGACGATCATGTGAGGCATAATAATATTATTTATTGACAATGATATGATAGATGAGTGGACACATATCAAGGATTTGACATAAATGATAGATTAGAGGACATCCACTCTTGGCATAAATGATAAAAGTAGGTTTTTATGGATCCACGCCTTAACTCGATAACCAAATGAATTGAAAATCTCACTACCATCCATTAAAAGCTTGTGGTAGTTAAATATTATATTGTTTTAATTTATTTTAATAAAATGTTGATGTGATAAATTATTATTATTATTTGTTTGTATTATTATTATATTGAAATAAAGCATTACAAAATAATGAAGTTATCAATAGGTAGTTAGAAAAAGAATACAAGAGTTGTTATACAACGTTTCAATCGCTGAGTAAAGTGTTGAAAGTATTGCATAATCAAAGTCCAAAATGCTGCCCAAACAACATTACATGAGTTGTAAAACAGAGCTACATTCATTGAGCTTGTTGTGTCACTGAAACTTCAACACTTGAACTTTAACTTGTTGAAACTGGCCTATAACTTTAGTATTTTTTTTTTTTTTTTGCATAAGATTTGGAGCTGCGAAAAAAAGAAGACCACTTGAAAAAATATGTTAGAATAAAGCCTTAAAAGTGCCAACTACTTGATGAACATTGTTAGGAAATACAGTTGTACATCTATTCTTCCATATATTCTTTAAAATAACTTGTCTGATAGAATCAACAAACACTTAATTTTGCATGCCAAAACCCAAAATAACTTCCTTCCAGTTTAAATCATGATTAGAAATCACAAGAATGTCTCTAAACACAGTAAACCATTGATTCCTAGCTTGTATGCAATCCAAGAATATATGTTTCATGGTTTCAACATTTGGCAGTGTGGATATTTGGTTGGTTGAACCATTTTACATTTCAACCTATCCCCAACAGGGAGCTTGCAATGCATAGTTTTCCAAGTCAACACTTGAGTATCAAAATCAATGTTAGATCTCTAGATTTGAGCACTCATTTTGGACCAAGATTTACAACTAAATATGTATTTCCATTACTAATTTAGATGAGGAGTGATAGACCAAGTAGGAAGGATAGCTAAATAGACCCTTTGTAAAGGAAAATATTAAAAATTACTATAGAAGAACTATCTCCAATCTTTGAAAAAGCTACACAACATAGAGGTGCAAAGTTTCATACAAAGATGAATAGAAATTAATGATTGAACAAAAATAAAAATAAATGTTTGTACTTATTACCCAGCCCATATTACTCCTTAATACTCATCCTAGGGACCTAGTTAAAATTGTTGAAGTTCCAAATATCTTTAAATCATCGAACCCCTTTTCTAAAAAAAATAATAAGCTTGTCTTGGAATGCTAAAAACTAATGGTTGATCATGATAGTTTATTGATTTATTTCACCATATTGAAGTTGAAGCAAAACTGAAACCATGCTACGATGAAAAACCATTACATTTTAAAAAATTATGAACTCTTTGCCACACTTTTAAGACTGATAAAACTGCAAATGAAGGCTTGATTTTTAAAAAAGGAGACAACAACATTTTATCTAGCCAACTAACATCTTGCCATTTCTTTTTAAGTATCGCATCCATGATTTGATGATGAACTGAAATTATGCAAGGCTCATCTCTATTGATGTGATAAGTTGATTTGATAATCATGACATGAAATGATATATTAAGTATATTTTTAATCAAATATTTTGTTAATAGATAAAATGTTAGAAGGTGAGACTCTTAAAATAGTGAATCACATTTATCATTCTTCACCTTATTAGTAAATAATTACATTTATTGTGTGCTAAAGTGGGTCCCTTTAATTTATGATTATTATTAAAAACATAAGAGAAAAGAAATGATTTAAGTGAATGAATATTCATAAAGACTGTTTAGATGAATGACTAAAATATACATGAATAAATTTTTTATGAAAAATTAATATCTAAATTTATTTTTATTATTCAAATGTTTGTGTATTTTTGTGAATAAAAATAAAATAATATATGTAAATATAAAAATGACATAAAATATTATATGTTTAAAATATATTCAATAAAAAAAATGGTTAAAAATGAAATATCACAATTAATTAAATTAATTATTCTTCACTTTTACTAACAAATATTTATGATACTTGTAAAATAATTAAGTGCTTTTGTCTAATAATAATTCTAAATACATAAATTTAAAAAACAAAAACTAAAATTATATATATATATATATATATATATATATATATATATATATATATATATATATATATATATATATAATTAAGTTATTTGTTCAAATCAATTTTAAAAAAAAGCATTTAATACATGTAATGTCATATTAAACTTTATTATATACCAATTAATTTAAATGCAAGTTAGTGATAGCTCGATACTTGATGATTTGGTTAAACATTAGAGTTTTGATAGTAAATTTTAATTAGATTTTATTTTTATTATTGTATAATTTTGACTTAAATAACTTTTTAATATTTTTTTCCCTTTTTTATCATAGTTTATATGTACTATATTATCTTCACATTATCATCCTTCAACTTTGGTTTAGTTGAAGTCACAGATTAAGACAAGCCAAGTGATGTATGTTAAGTGTTTAAATAAAAGAGGAAATACATAATTACACATGTTTAATTATAATTTCAAGTCTTTATTTATTTTTCACTAGTTTGGATTAAGGTAAATCTAATTTTGATTAGTGTGGAATTCAATTTGGACATATATAGAGGTCCGGGTCTCCTCTTAGTAAAGAAAAGTCAAAAGAAGAAATAGTTAACAAAGAAACAAAAAAGATTCAACGAAAAAAGAAGTAACTGAGTAGAAAGGACCTAGTCAAAAGAAGATAAATAATAGAAAGAGCAACAATCACTTTTATCTAGTGTGAAAATTAATCAATTTTAGATTGACAAGAAATCATCATGGATGAATGAAGCAAGAGGCCCAGATCTCAAAAGGAACTAACAGGGTCCCCTAGGAGACCCTACATTCCAATTTGACTAGAACCAGAAGTAACCTAGACACAATAGGAAATCCAGGGATCTAGAGAAAAAGCTACCACTATTTTTAACTGGTATAAAAACCAAACTTGAATAATGAATTAAAAAGCCCAAGGCTTAAAAAAACCTTTGAAATCCTTAAAGGACCAATCAGACCGATATGACTTGATCAAGAACCAATTTGAACCTAGATGAAGGTCTAAATCTCCATAATCAATGAAGAGAGAAATCTTTCCAAGTCCCCAACATAATCCGAACCCAACAAAGAACTACTAATGGTAAAGCGAAATAGCCACACTAACCACAAAGGTTTGAAGCAGGCCTCCAAAATAGAATAACAGGGAGGCCCAGTCCCCGAGAGGGCATTCCAAACATAAACTGCCAATGACAGGGAAGCAAATGAGACCTAAGTCATCATGAAACCGACTTCAATGATGACATTGTAGGAAGTGTTACCTAAACATAACCGAAAAAATGCGATCAAATTGGAAATTATAAAATTTGAAAAGGTAGCCACCTGGAAATGCAATCCAACTATCATCCATCCTTAGTGCCTCTCCTCTCCCCTCCCTGCCCAAAAACAATACATAAATAACGATTCAGGCTTGAATCACACCAGCCACCAAACCACAAGAACAATAATACCAACAAAACACAGGGCAGGATCTACCACCACGTCATCAGGAGAACCAGTCGTACCAATCGAATCCTGGTGGTCACAAGCCTTCCATCCAAGACAATCTGAAACAACTGCAAACATAACCACAGAGGTTGATGCAACCAGATAGACGCACCTGCCTCCATCAAAAGTCAAACAGGAAATGAGCAGGTCTAAACTTTCAAGCCCAAAATAGGGAAATTCTCCAAAATAAGAACCAAACCAGAACTTGACTTCCATAAGTGGCAACCCCCTAGGCGTACCTTGATAATAAACAAAATACCCTCTAAGAAGGCTCTAGGAAGAGCCCAAACTTTACGTTCTCAAGGAAATAGATCTCACCGAAAATACCCTCTCTAAAATTTATCCAAAAGCCAGAAGGTCTTAGCGATGCTCTCGTAGAGTACCAAATATTTGTCTTAATCTCCTCTGAGCAAAACCCACTGAGCCCAGCACCAAGAAATCCGTCCAAGACTTGTGAGTTTTGAAAGACAACAGGTATCTCTTCAAAAGGTCTTTTCTGCCCAGCGACCAACCAGGCTAGTCAACGAGCAACGAGCTCGAATGACGAACTTGCATGTAATCCGAAACTACATAAACTGATAAAGCCACCTTTTCTGCATCATCCCCGTCATTTTCAGCTTCGTCTCTTAGCGAGACTGCAAAGAGAAGAATCCGAAGAACAAGTAGAACCAAAACAACAAGAAATATCAGCCTAACACAAGGAGCAAAAGAGGCAGAGACCACCTCACGGCCCTCTGAACCAAAACGGCTTTCATCTGGACGAGCTTGGAACCATATTTAAGAGTGGTTCCGCCCACCGACCATCCATAGCGTTTCAACAATGGCCATCATATTGCTTAGCGTACCACTGGTCTCACACAGAGAACAAAATACTAAGGAAGCCATGAAAAACCAGCTTGGATGGAGAAACCCCTAACAGATTATAACCCGCTCTTAGCCACAATGCCCCGTCGCCCGCTCTCCCCTCCCCCTGTTCCACCCTCGCCCCGCCCAAACAGTCTCCAAAGCAGGTAGCCCGCGCGAAAGGTCCTCAAGAATAGAACCCACTACAAGCTTGCCACATCCGTACGTGCACAGAGGTAGGGGAGCCGAATGGATTGCAAGAAACTTATTTCAAGAATGGATTGCAGCACCAGATCTTCCTCCATGACCAAGCCAAACCCACGCATGATCATTCTCATCCAGACCCGGGTAGTCTTCATCCCCATCCTCACCGTGCAGACTTTCCCATCCAAAGCCAATTTCAAAATACTTGATATTCACAACTAGTAACTTTTGACAATTATATGTTCCTTTAGAAATTTATTTGACAAAAAAAACTTATCTGCAATAACAATTTCTTATATACTTTCTCGATATTCACTTGTTATGTTCTGCACGGTTTGATTTTATTCACGTATATAAACTGATTTTATAATATATTTTATTTAAGAGCTCAGTAGTGTAGCATCCAAGTTGTATGTAAATCAAAACATAGAGGATTGTGACTAAGGTGGAATTTTATAAAACCTCTACGGACATTACGATGCTGAACTTGGGACCAAAAGAAGTAAAGACTCAAAAAAATTTACATCATCCAAATCAATAGTTTGGAGAAAACGAAAGTTAGATCTGTCAAGATTTTTTATTTGAGTGCAAATGGCAAGATTGAAAAAGGTTCGAGTTTATTAATGATAAATTACAATGAATGCTTTAAATTTGGATTTAAAATTTAAAAAATAGAATATTTGCAAATTGAGATAAAAATATTAAGACGCCCAATGTCCTAAACTAGACATGCAAATTTATTATTGGTTTATTCAAGTTATAATTTTTATTAAATTACTTGTTAAAGAATAAAATATGTTAAATGTATTAATTATAAATGGTACTGTTTTAACTATTTTTTTTACACTATTATGTTTATATATAATATTAAAATTATTGTATAACATAAGTTTATGTAAATAGAATAAATATAATCAAACATATAAGTACGAAATACGTTAAAATATAAAATTGAATATTCCATACATGGTAAAGATGGATGGAAGATTAAATATTTAATTTTTAACTTATTTTTACACTTCCATAAGATTTTAATGTTTTAAAAACATATTTAAAAATCAACAAAAACAAAATCCAAACATATGTTTCACAGATAAATAATTTTCAGAAAAGGGTCAAAGTCAACTTTCCACCAATTATGTTCATGTTCTGGTTGATTTTATTCTTTTCAAGATTTTAGGTTTGTAATTGTTTGATAAAGTGCACAGGATGGCACTACTTACAGTTTCATTTGCACTTCGCTAATTTCACAAGTAAAATGTGATGAAAAGTTATCCTTTTATCCTTTGACCTAGGTTGCAAGAATATAGAGTGTGTAAGTTAGTCAAACTTCTTGATGAGTTGTAAATACATATCTCACATGCTTCAAATCAAGACTTTTTATAGTTATAATACTTTTTTGGTGTATTTCAAACCTAAGTGAGATATATGGTTTCATATCCTATTCCTATATATGCAAATAACTATATACTTTGATATGACATTATTTTTTTACTATATTTGTCACAGGATGGATGAGGGGAGAAATAGATCAATGTGCATATTCATTTTAGAAAATATTAAGATCTCTTGATAACACTTGATAAATGTGAATAAAATATTTTCCTTGTAAGAGATCTGTTTAAAAGAAAAAAAATATGATTTGGTTAAAGTTATTAAAATGCAATAGAAAAATCCATTATTTATACAAGCTTCATTAGGGTAACAATGACTCCTATGATTAAGGAAAAAACTATAACAACTTACTAATTTTTTTATTTTATTACTAATTCTATTATATGGGAGTTTGTTAAGATCTTTAAAAACTCAAAACAATAATCTAAAATTAGAAATGTGGAATTTATCAAACTCACATATATATCTTGTAGAATGAGTTAAGTATTGCTTATGTAATCAATCTAACATTCCCCTTCTAATTCATCATAACTTTTTCGATTTACAAGAGAGAGAATTTATTAATTCCTCAAACTTATCACATGCAAGTGACTTGGTGAAGACATCTACTAATCTTGGGTGGAGCAATATTGAAGTTTAATGTTTTACATTGTTTAACATTATTGAATATGAAATACACTTGAACCTTAATGTGCTTTATGTGCTCGTAGAACATTGGACTGAAAAGAAAGTTGCATAACACCTTCATTGTCACAGTATAAAACCATAGGATGACTTTTTGGTATTCCTTGTTGTATAATGATGCAATGTACCCATATCACTTCACATACAACTGCTCCTACTGTACGATATTATGATTCATTTGAAGATTGATAAATAATTTTTTATTCTTGCTCTCCCATGGGATAGGACCAAATCCCATAAAGAAATAAAAATTAGTATGAATATGTCCTATCATCAATACAACATGTATGATCTGCATCTATGTTATCTCTCAAGAATAACGTATTAAATTACTATTGTATTACAAGCCATACTCCATGGTACCTAAACTATATCTCAATATCATATTTATTTCTTTCTAGTGGCTCATCTTTGGATCCTATGTGAAGTGTGAAATATAGCTTAAAACATAGCTAATAGCTAGCCTATTTTTCGTTAAGTAAATGAGACTTCTAATAAAATTTTAATAGAGAGTCACATTTACTAGTGAAGATGGATCTAAGTAAGAAAACTGGAGAATTTTATCCATAGGTGTTGAAATATACTTGTATCCCATCATCTAAAAATTATCGATCATGTTCTCATCATACTTCATTTGAGATAGAAAGATGTGGTGCCCAATTTTATAAACATTCAAACCAATACAATAACATAGTAGGCTAAGATTATCATGTCAAATGTTCACTTGAGATAATTACTCATTCCATCAATCATATTCATTGAACTGGTAGTGATGACTAGATCATTGATATATACAATGAGAATCACAACCTACCCATTGCTCTTTGAGGTGAAGGTTTAGATCATATGGACACCTCTGGAATCCATGTATGAAATACTCATTAATCATGATGTATTGGTCCCAAGTATCCTATTTGAGATCATACAATGGCTTTATAAGTCTACACACTTTTTGCTCTTGACAAGGTGTGACAAAGTGCTCTAGTTAAGTCATGTATATTTTTGTTTGCAAATCTCATTTTAAGATGTAGAATTTTACATCCATTTGATGAACATTCCATCCAAATTGTGTATCCATAACAAAAACAAGTATGATGGTCTTTATCTTGTATTTGGGAGAAGAAGTCTCCTCATAGGCAATGCCTTATTTCCACATATAGCTCTTCATTATAATTCTTTCCTTATGTTTGTCAATGCTACCATTTTATTTTTAGTTGGTCCTAAAGACCCACATATATCAAAGAGGCTTCTTCCCTAGTTTAAGATCAACAAACTACCATGTGTTGTTCTCTATGAGTGATTGATAATTTTTATCCATTACATATTTCCTTGGATTTTATTGGTTCTCAATTGTATACCTTGTATGGTTAGCCTTGCAAACTCGATAAAAATGAAAAACAAAGATGAAAAACCCACTAGTATGTCATTGTAGCTAGGGAAGGGTTTGGCATCTAGAATGGACCAGATGTAGAAAATGATTGAGAGCCATCGATAGAGGGTATGGTTAGTTCCCTACTACTTATATCTTTGCTTGAACCAAGGTGAGAGGAACTATGGGGTAGCTTGATCACATAGAGAGAATCTATAATTTAACCTCCATATAGATTATTAGCACAAGAAGACACAAATGCAACTAGGGCACATCTCAACTCATTCAATCCACCTAGGAAGTTTCGTCATATGGAATGAATAAATGTATTAAGTAACATACAAGCTACTAAAGATAGATGGGGATGTGCATGCAACCTTCATTCTAAATAAATTTTCAACAATAAGGAGATGAAAAGAAGACTACATTGCTGGGTTTCAATGCACAAGATGTAGACACATGTTAGGCATGAAATATTTTATGCATCTGTAATGAAAATAACACTTATAATATGCAAAGAGTGTATTATTTGTAGCATAGGATAGGGTAGGATAGTTAGATAATAATAAAAATGGATGGTATGCTAGTGTTTTTCATGCAGTAGGGTTTATTTCAACATACATAACATCACCTAATGCAAAGATGTAGAAAAACTAAAATGGAAGCCATGGAGACTACAAAGAGAAATTTACGTTTATTGGTACCAATAGAATTGCAATGCCCAAATGATCCCTAAAACATTAGAACATACATTGAAATTAGAATATTAGATACATTTTCTTACTAAATTCATGAACCTAGGTGCCTTAATGAGGTATTCAACAAATTATCTCCAAATATCTATGAAAAAAGTGGTTTATAACGCAAACCTATGCCCAAGATGACAAAAATACATAAGCATACAGCTATATATCCAATCAGCATAGCATGTAAAACATCTCAATGCATTTCATTAACATGATACAATAAAAAACCACAAGTAATTTCCATTATCTTGAAAGAAAATATTAGATACACCAATGTTTCAAAATGTTTCCAAGGGGAGAAACATTGTGGATTTGCTCCATGTTGGATAAGGGAGACATATAGAGATGCTCTCACAACTTACTAATAGTTGTATAGCAGTAATCACCTTATCAAGAGAGGAAAAATACACACAGAACCAATATCCTAAAATTTGGAAGAGCCTATACTTGGAGAGAAAAATAAAGACCAAAAATAACCAACATAATGACCAACTCCTAAATAGAGGACATAACCTCCTATTTATACATTTTGCACTATTCTTTCATATCTATGACTATAAGTTGTAATTTACAAAATTACATAATAACCTTCCTAAATCCACCAAAATGGCCCTAGCTAGAAAATATTCCTTTGTCCTCATTTGAAAATATTCATCCATTTTCAAGAAATAATTGCTATAACTAGCTCAAGATGTAATGATGAAGATTTAATAAAAACCTTTGAACTACAGATGTCCTTTTCATGATCTAGAAGGTGTGCTTCGTGGTGTAGGCTAAACAAACTTTATCATCATGTGCAACTGCCTGGAGATGCCCTTAATGACTTGCTTACATAACTAAAACCTCTTGGATAGTTGTATTTCCTCTTATTCATGCCATGGGACAACCTCATCCTATAATTATGGCTGTATTGGAATTCTTGAGCTATGGAGAAATAAAAAATGATCCATGGTCTTTATTGAAAAATATTCTCGAGAATACCCCATAGACCTTCCTCTGTTCTTTAAATCCTTACCTATTTATGAAGGATCATTGATATTGACTCGTAAGATAAATTATGTCACATATTCACACATATCATGCCACATCAAATCTAACTAAGCACTTATCAGGCTAAAAAGTGACTAGGCTACCTGATTGGCTCAATCTGGACATGTGTTGAACTATCATGCAATCTTAAAGTAAGATCAAATACATACCCTTAAATCTTAAAAATATGATCAAGCTTTAATTTTTTGAAACATCCACCTTTGATCTTTCACCGATGATCTTATCTATATAGATTGAGTTTAAACTATAGATATATATCTATCTCATCATAGTAGTGACATATGTCACTACTGCATTTGACAAGGAACCCTTTAAAAAGTCTTGACCCATACTCATATTAATTAGTATATGTATGATATACCACATACTATTTTTTTATTAGAACATGTTTTAGCTTTAAATAATGCCCCACGAACATGACACCTATTATTTTTGCATTTATTTTAGATCTCCATTAAAAATTCCATGTCCATCTCCCACCATTGAATCTTGATCCAACCAGTCAAACATCATTTGTTGACAATTACACTTGACAATTGAGATCATGACATTTGGTAGCTCCGTGGGATCTCTACACCTAGCACAATTAATCACTACCATGATGTCAACCTTCTACCATGTGGTGGATCCTCATTCAGCGCATGTCCTTTGACAAGTTAGCTCTCACTTGTGGCATCGATTTGTTGAATGATTGATCGATCATGAATCATTGATTTCCTTAGCCTCTCATCAAGAGCTTGACATATATCCTTTTTGTATTCATTTGAAGTTTTTTGGACTTGTTGACCCTACTAAACTTTAGATCATTAGGTAGTCTACTGAGATGGTGACACTTGTCACCACCTCACTAGTCCTAGAGCTTCATTAAAATTTCAACCTTCTACACATCATAGAATATTGTTCAGATGAAAAAGTTGCATTTCATTGATATTTGGATTATTTGGATCTAAATAGCTTTATACAATGGCTTAAACTTTACATCTATAGGCCTATAATTTAGCATCCACTTGACTGTCATTGACATCCATATGACTATCAATATTTAACCCCAATGGATAATTATTGAGCTTAATTTTGATTTCTATATGCCTATCATTTAACATCCACATGAACATCTTTGATGTCTATGAAAATGTCTAATGATTTTTCTAAAATCTAAATGGTTATTTATTAGGGCCCAAACATGAAATTCACATGCATGTCCTTATTTTCAAGCTAATATTTGAAGGCTTAAATCTTGAGATAGACATGAATTTTTGGAGAATAATATATTTCCACCAAGAACATTAATTCCATGTAATCCTTCATCCATGTGAGGATTTTTTAGTATACTTATAAAATTCACAAGTAAGCTGACCCATCTATTCTGTATGACATCCTAGTGATGGTCTAGTTATTCATAGCTTGAGTAAGTCATATTTTGATCCTTCAAAGCTTTGGAACTCTTATCTTCTGTTAAATCGAAGGACCTAAGAGAGGGTAATTAGAAGCTGGGTCTTAAGGTGTTTAAACATGAATTTAACTTGGCCTCTAAAGAATACTTGAAAACATGAAGTGGGCTAAATAAATTAGTCATATATGCTTAAAAAGGGCTCAATTGCTTTAGTGAAATTTTTTTTACTAACACTCACTCTCACTTGAGGATGTACACCCCCTGTAGATGTACAAAAAACCCCAAAACATAAGATGAAGTGCCATTTCATTAGGTCACAGAGTCAACACTTAGTTTATATCAATAGAGACACATGAAGGCTAAACAAAACATGGCAAACAAAAAAAAATAGATTAGGATGATCTAAAAATGAACACACAAAATAAAATAAAAAAGAAAATGTACAAGCAAGGCCTAAACCAAAGGGGAAATAAAGCAATAAAATAACAAAACTATACACTATACAAATATGTACATAGTCATGGTCTCATTTAAGAAAATGTTTTAGATATTTTCCATTAATTGGTAGTTGTAAAAATTTTCCATCCCTTAATCTCATGATTTTTTCTAGTAGTTTGGTGAAAAAGATGTAATAAACCAATCTCTGAACTTATCAAGGTATTGATGCTAGGATATGATTGGATGAAAAATTGTAACAAATCCTCTTTGCATGATATCAAATGTTCATAAAATAATGATAAAATACCTTGGTACCTTTTTATTAGATGTAAAAATTCTTGTTTTTGGGCTACAATTAGGTAAGTACCAAGCAAGAGTGCCTCAATGTTAGCAATGACATTCATGCACTCATAAGTACTATATGAAATAAGTATGAAAACATTCATCCTTATGGGCATAAAATATAACCCCATCTTCATTGAATGACATTATCCAAATAGCACCTTCATTGTCAAACTCAACATCAAGAATAGCTAGTTGCTCAACAACTTCAGCATTCCTAGTGGGGTTACCCAATTCCATAGATGTGTGCAATACGTTGGTTAGAGAATGCTTCAAATATTCAATTGAATCATGATTAGGTAACTCATATGATTATGTCATACTATCATCAAAATCAAATTTATATTTTGGGACACATGACTTATTAACTGCATTCCAAAATTAATCTCTAGTAGTAGCACACATCATTTCAGTGGAGGGAAAAAACTTACATTGGGACTCTTGATAATTGAAAAAATTATATTATCATCATCAAAAGTAGACTTAAGATCATCTACATATTCATCACCGAGTTTAGCAATATCACATGGGGGAAGTGGAAACAAGTACTTATAACACCAACCAAGGTCAAAATCATAATTTGTAGCATTTACCTTGGCATAAAATGCATCAGGGAGTTCTCTTCCTATTTCCCTTTTTTTATTTCTATAATCACGTGTAGGACTATTTGGTTCTTCATTAGAATTTGGATCTCTTTCCTAACTTATAGATCTATGACGTAACTGCTTCTCAGCCTTGCCTAGCTTGTAGGACATCTCTTTGATAGTGGGGACCAAAGTCTTAATGGTCTCTTCCAAGTTGGCATCCTTAGTGGACTATATTTTTTTCTAGATTAACTAGTTTTACATTAGCCTAATTGTTTAAAGGCCTTCCCATAGACTTTATATTATTCTTAATTTTGATGGCCATAGTGAATGCCAATCGTAGGTTAGGCAGAGCTTTGTCCTTTAAGTAGTACGTAGCGTTATTGTCAAAGGCATCACAATACTTTATCAAGCACATTGGATAACTAGGATTTATGTTTTTGGGTAGCCACATTCTAGCTTTGTTGAACCATATATTTAAGTCATGCATGCACTAATTATGATCCTTATTGATTTTTTGAAACTTAGCCAAAAGGAATCTGGGATCAAATCTGTCACCATAATGAATTATAAAAACATTCATTTCTTCCCATGAATCAATGCATCCATAGGGAAGAGAATTGAATCATTAATGAGTGTCTTCTTCCTGCATGTGCACAAAAACTTAATCCACATATCCTCATGCTCAACATCATAGTCTTTAATGATATTATGAAAATCCCTCAAATATTGATCACCACTCATTGCATTGTTCACTTGAAACTTTGGAAGGCATTTCCTCACTTCATTTGCAACATCATTAGGATAACCTTCCATGTCATCAAAATTAATTGGTCTAAATTAGGGAATTCTAAATTTAGGATGCTATATATCATTTCGATCCCTATCCCCCATGATAAGTTTAATAGGAGGTTAAAGAACAATAGGTAAAGGGATATGAGGTGGTGAATGAAGTGAAATTTAAGAATTAATCTTGTGAGCGGATTAAACTAGTTGAGAAGGAGATGGAAAATAAATTAGGTTATATGATTCTAAATCACTAAGAGATCTATGATAATCTTCAGTAATAGGTAGTTCAACAAACAATAGTTTAGATTTATCAAAATCTTGATAACCCACACAATCCTTTGTAGATGCACTTTACTCTTCAACAGGTCTCCAAACTTATCTCCTTCTTTCTTGCTAAACACCTAAGGGTGAGACAAGTTTCTTTAATCAGTATCTTTCAAAGGAAGACCTTAGTACTTCCATATTTTCAAGAAAAAAAACTCTCATAGTTGAAGATATTCAAAGTGGGCAGTAATCAGTCTTTAAAACCAGATGATTTTTTGAAGTCACCACTATAAGTAAACTTATAGAATATAATAATTTACAAACTTATAGTGATTCATACTTAAACCATATATTTCAAAAATTAATGATGATGTATGAAATTAAACATAATTAAATTTTTAGACTCATGTTCAAACATTGAAAACTATTAGTGTAGGTTTTTATTTTTACCTATTTTTTAATTAGGGAAATTGTATTTCTTGTGCGTACATGGAGTTTTCCTACATTTGTGGGATAGTCTAGCTTATGTGGAGGTGTGTGTCATAGATGTGTCATAGGTGTCATAAGAATGTCATAAGTAACTCCCTTGATGGGATTTACTTCTCTATTCTTAACACCTTGTCACCACCTTTCATGGAGGAGTTACAGTGTATTCTTGGGGTGCCTTGTCCACCTTTTGTGGAGGAGTTACTTGCGTACTATCTTATATGTATTCCTCACTTTGGCCATCTCATGTTAATCAAATTTTGGTTTTCTCCATTTTGTCTTGTGCAATTTATCTTCTTGTGTAATTTTCAAATTGCTTTATCATCTATGTGGTGTGCACTTGCTTCATCTCATGTGATCACATCTCCATTGCACTCGTGTTATCCGGATTCTAGCAACAACTCTGATATAGTATCAGAGCAAATCTGGTAATCATGTGTCTGGTTATGCTTTTAGCATATTTTGAAATCAAGAGGAGTGGAGTTCCTTTTTTGTTTCTAGATCCGATCTAAAATTAAAAAAACTTTCAATATCATTTATGGTATCATTTCTTGCATCTTGGGATCCTTGGCCTTTGGGTGTCTTGGTTGTCTTCACTTCAAGTGCTGGTTTGTTTCTATTCTTGGGTGGCATTATTATGTGGAGCAGCAAAGGGAGGAGCATCACTTAGTAGTAGTCAGCACTCACACAATCCATGCCAACCTTCTGCATTTTGTGCCAACCTTCTTCTAGTCTACACCTAGATTCTGGTCTGTGCCTAACTTCTGGTCAGCAGTCAACTTTGCGCCACACTCCTTCCAGCAAGGCACCTTCATTTCTACCATGCCACAGTCCTTCCATCAAGGTGCCATTATCTATACGGTTTCTAGTAGGTTTGCATTTTTTTAATCTTTTTTGCAAATTTAATTCTAGACTGTGCTTTTTTGGCACCCCTTTCTTGCTTGGCATCCCATGTGGCACTCCTTAGACACTTGGCAATCCTTCATTCTATCTATGGTTTATTTGTTTTCAGTTTAAAATTGACTTGTAAAACAAAAATTAGTCAATTTGACTGAATATTTAGTTTTTTAGATAGTTTGGTAATTTGGGGGTTTTTCATTTAAAACTTGTATCTTCAACCTATGAAGACGAAGGGTGAGGCCTGGGTTAGCGGGAGGCCAATTCACCCTCACACAAACCTCCTTTGGATTCCTCATTCTGTACCAAATCTAATGAGTTATTGGAAGGCCACATTCTCTCTCAAAATAGACATTTTTTTAATGTTTTAGTGCTTTTTTCTGCAAAAACACTAGTTTACGGGAAAATTGAACCTTTAATAACTTGCAAACAATAGCTCAAATTTGGGTGCCATTTTTTGAAAAAGTGTTTGTAATTAAATTATCCATAGGTTAGGCTTATTATTTTTTAAAAATGCACTAGTTTATAAAGTGCCAAAAATTTGGGTCTCTCGAGACGCATTTTCAGCTGAGTCCGACATCCTATTTGCTTTAGTCTTACACTGATTGCTCTAAAGGCACATTATCGGTTGAGCCCAACATATTTTAAGCGTGCACTTTCATATTTTAGGGGGCTCAATATTTGGGGGGGGGTGTGATTGCTTTTCACAACTTGCAAATCTTTGCCTTCATTCTCCTTTCTACATAATTTCACAACTTGCAATCAACACAACTTCACCTAAATTCAGCATAGAATGGATTTTTTTGAACTTACACCACTAACACCCTTCAACTATCATAAATGGAAGGTTAAAATTTTAATCATATTTAGAAGCAAAGGGTTGTATAGGAACACCATGGGTACTGAAGTAGAACCCAACACTGATGCTAAAAAGATCAAGTGGTACAATAGTATTGATGAAACCTATGGATTACTAAGCTTGTCTATGTCTCTATAATTTCTCTTCCATTTAGAATCCTCCAAGACTTAAAATGACATATGGCACACCTTAGAAAACTTATTTGGGAAGCTTGATGAGACGAGAGGTCATGAGCTCGAAAATGAACTCATAAGTCTAAGTCCTAGCAACTTTGACACCCTATAGGACTTCTTCACTAAGTTTAAGGCCCTTAGATTGGAATTGAAAAAATGTGGGATAGAGAATAAATATGATCAACTCATTCTATCTATTATCGCAAAGTTAGGTCCAAGATATTCAATCTTTGTCTCCACTTTTCATGCCACAAAAAGTGCCCTTGGCACTACATGGAAAAAATGCCTTCTTTGGATTCATTCATTGCTGACTTGACTAGGGAGCAAGATAAGATAATTAAAATGGGCACAGTGAAGTCTACTCAACCCCAAGATTTGATAGCTAGAAATGGTAAGGATAAGACTTCAACAAAAGAGAAGAAGAAAAAAAAGGGACCATGAGAAGAAGAAAGAAAACAATAATCCTGCCAAAAACAACACTGAGTCTTCCTCTTCCAATGCTAAACCTAAGTAGGAGAAGGTTAAGTTCACCTACTATAAAAAGATAGGGCATGATGAACACAAATGCATGAATAAACAAATAGATCACCTAACTCATCTTCTAGAGAAGAACAACATAGGTGTTCTTGAGTCCATCAAGTAGAATTCATCTACCCAAGATTCTACCAAGGCAAAAGGCAAGGATAAAGAGAAAGAAAAGGGTAAGGCCATTGTAACTACTATAACTTCTGTATCTTCATGGATCATTGATTCGAGTGCTTCTCACCACATGGGCTCTTCACTAGTTGAGTTTTCATCTTTAGATCCTTGTAGCATGACTTCAATTAGTTTGGGTGATGACACATCAGTTTTCATTATAGGGAGAGGGTCAGTTGAAATGACAAGAGGAATATTCAATAATATTCTAAGTGTTCCTTCTCTTTCAACCAATCTCTTATCAGTGTACCAAATCACTCACATTGGTCAAGGCATGAGAGTCGAGTTTTCACTAGATTTAGTGGCTATCAAGGAGTCACATAGTAATACTATAGTGGCAATGGGTACAGAAGATCACCAAGCTAGGTTATACACCTTCTCACATTTTGCATCAAATTCTTCTCCAATAGCATTACTGACTCATTCAGATGGAGTTAGCATATTGTAGCATGAGCGGTTTGGCCACCTTAACTATCGCTACCTAGAGCAACTTTGCAAACATGGCATGCTCATTGGCTTGCCTTGTATCCAATTGTCAAAAGGACTTTACGAGGGGTACTCCCTTGGGAACCATCCCGAATAAAAATTTGACAAAGGCAAAGCTTGGAGGGCTTCACAACCTTTGGAGTTAATCCACAATGGTGTATCGGGACCCTTTCCTAAACCATATTTCACAAGGGCCAAGTACATCCTCACTTTCATTGATGATTTCTCTAGGTACACTTTTATATATTTTCTCCAATAAAATTTTGAAGTGTTTGAAAATTTTCTAGACTTCAAGGCTCTTGTTGAGAAACAGAGTGAGAAATCCATCAAGTATGTCAGTATCAAGTTTGAGCAATTTTGCACTACAGAGGGGATTGATTTGTAGTGCACAATCACTTACAGTCCTTTATATAATGGGGTTGCAGTATGCAAAAATAGGTTCTTGAAAGAGATGGATAGTTGCATGATTCACTCCAAATCCTTAGCACCATAGTACTAGGCTAAAGCCATCAATTGTGCTTGCTACATTCAAAATACTTTTCCTAACAAAGCTTTGAAAGGGATAACACCCTTTGTAGCTTGGCATAAAAGGAAACATGATGTTGAGCACCTTAGAGTTTTCAAATCCCCAACCATGGCCCACATTCTAAAGAAGAAACACAAAGCTATGAAATGTTAGTCCAAGCCTTGCATCTTTGTAGGATATCTGAATGGTATTAAGGGATATCACCTTCTAGATCTAGTCGCTCATGAGTTGTTCATCGAGAGAAGTGTCCATTTTCAAGAGAGTCCTAGAGATTCAACACTTGACACTTCTTTTCCCTCATCAGATCTACTTCTTCATGATGAATCCTCGTTAAATTTAGATCAGCCACAATAGGGTCTTCAGCCAAAGACATCTTCTTCTTCTTTGAGCTCAGACAGCAAGGACAGTGAAGCAGAGTCATCCATCTGTAGTCAATCAAAGGATGAGGAGTTAGCGCCTGACTCACCCACTTCCTGGCCACTTTGGGCCAGATAGACACCTGAGAGTGTTAGCCCTTGGGTAAGAGATCTTGTAGATGACAAACACATTAGGGTGGATTTTTAGAGAGATCCACATGCCTTCTTTACTTTAGTTTCAGATCCATATACTTTTCAAGAGGCATCGGGGTACCTTAGTGGGATAGTGCTATAGAGAAAGAATATTCTTCTTTAATCAAAAATCACACTTGGGATTTGACTTCACTTCCTAAGGGAAGAAATATGGTTTGATGTAGGTGGATATATCAGACCAAGTTTGCAACAGGTGGGTTGGTTGATAAGTATAAGGAACGATTGGTCGCCAAGGGTTTCTCACAGGTGGTAGGCATTGACTACTGAGAGACCTTTGTACCCATTGTAAATATGACTTCTATCTAACTCACCTTAGTTATTGCCACAACACATGGTTGCGATGTGCACCAGATGGATGTGAAGAGTGCCTTTCTTCACGAAGACCTAGAGGAGGAGATCTACATGGAGTAGCTGCCAGGATTTGTTCAAGATTCTTATTTAGTATGCAGACTTAAGAAATCTATCTATGGCCTCAAATAGGCCCCTCAAGCTTGGTATGCCAAGATGGATTCTTTCCTTCTCACAATGGGTTTCACTAGGTGCCATTCTAATCCTAATGTCTACTTCTTATGGCAGGATGATTCTCTCTTGATTTTGGTTCTATATGTTGATGACCTTTTTATCATTGGGATTTCTTCATCAGCTATTGTAGTGGTGAAGGCATCTCTTCAGGATATATTTGACATGACATACTTGGGTTTATTGCACTACTTCCTTGGCATTGAGATCTCATAGTCAGATTCAAAGATTTCTCTTGCACAGCCTAAGTATGCTCTTGACTTATTGGCTCAGTTTCACATGGTTGATTGCAAGCCATCTTTGAATCCCTTTCTATCAGGAGTCAAGCTTGAGGTTGATTGTTCTTCACCATTGGTTGATGCCACTAGGTATTTACAACTTGTCAGTAGTCTCATCTACTTGAATCACACTAGGCCTGACATATCATATATAGTGGGACTTGTCTCCAGATTCATGCAGGAACCTCATGAGCTGCATTGGAAAGCAACTAAGAGGATCTTGCATTACATACAGGGTTCACATAGATATAGGATTCATTACAGATTTGGCATAGAGGTTGACTTGGTTGGATATACAGATTCAGACTGGGCTGGCAGTTCACAGACTCATAAGTCCACTTTTAGTTACAATTTTTGTCTAGGTTCTGGTCCTATCAGTTTGTCTAGTGAGAAGCAAAATGCTATTGCTATATCATCCATAGAGGTAGAGTATAGGGGAGCTATTAATGCAGCTACTAAGGCTATTTGGCTTTAGGGGATACTTTTTGAGTTTGGCATTCCTATTAGGTAGCCCATCGTCATTTATTATGACAACTAGAATACCATTTAGATTTGTAGGAATCTAGTTCAGCACCAATGGACCAAGCACATAGAGATTCACATGCATTTCATTCAGGAGCTTATTCATAGTCAGGTCATTGACTTGATATTTTTTCAGTCTTCAGAGCAGGTTGTAGACATCTTCACTAAACCTTTCACCAAGAGCAATTTCATTCATCTATGAGCTCTTCTTGGGGTATGGTCTACATCTGTAGCAGCATCATTTTCTGGGGGGGCCTACTAGCCTCTTCTTTTATTTTATGTCTCTCTTTTTTGGGAGAATTTTTTCCTGCAAGTTTTCTCCTTTTCTCTATTTTATGCGAGATTGCATTTGTACATGGGTACCTCATCAGGCCTATTTTCCAGGACCCATTTTATATTTCCACACTAACCATCTAGGCTACACTTATTGGGGGTATTAGTGTAGGTTTTTATTTTTCCCTATTTTTTAATTAGGGAAATTGTATTTCTTGTGCATACATGGAGTTTTCCTACATTTGTGGGATAGGCTAGCTTATGTGGAGGTGTGTGTCATAGATGTGTCATAAGAATGTCATAAGTAACTCCCTTGATGGGAGTTACTTCTCTATTCTTAGCACCTTGTCACCACCTTTCATGGAGGAGTTACAATCTATTCTTGGTGTGCCTTGTCCACCTTTGGTGGAGGAGTTACTTACGTACTCTCCTATATGTATTCCTCACTTTGGCCATCTCATGTTAATCAAATTTTGGTTTTCTCCATTTTGTCTTGTGTAATTTATCTTCTTGTGTAATTTTTAAATTGCTTTAGCATCTATGTGGTGTGCACTTTCTTCATCTCATGTGATCATGTTTCCATTGCACTCATGTTATCTAGATTTTGGCAAGAACTCTGATAAAAACTACCTAAAAATATGAAAAAGTTCTAGCTTTTTGCATAAAATTGAATATGTATCAAATTATTAAGTTTCTCAATTCTTGGCACATCCCCAGTGGAGTGTTATGGCATTGAAGGCCAAGATAACAAAGTAGAAAATAATAACCTCAACTTGTAGAACATGAGATAACATGAATAAAGCTTGTCTTAAAATTTAGTTAAGATTACTTGCATCAAAATAATGGCAAAAAACTATTTTCAAACCTAAACCTATAAAATCATCTCTAGCTCTCTGCAAGAGTTCGCAACAACACAGGTGATGAGAATTTTCCCTGACAATGGTGACATTTGAATGGTGATGTTGATAGACCAAAGATGATCAAATTGAAACAAATCATAAGTAGATAAATTTTTAGATAAATTACTTACAACTCTCTATAAGAGTCCTCAGCAACACAAGTAACTTGGACTTCAATCTAATCCCTGATAAAGGAACCAGTTGAGCATTGGTTCCTTATTTTACACCTCATACTCATGGACTTTCACACTTGAATAAAATGGAAAACAAAGATGAAAAACCTACTAGTATATCATAGTAGTTGAGGAAGGATTTGGCATCTGTAATGGACTAGATGCAAAAAATGACTAAGTGGCACTAAGAAAGGGTATCGTCAGTTCCCTGCTACTTTTGGCTCTACCTTAACCAAGGTGAGGGGACCTATGGGTTAAGTTTATCACATGGAAAGATTCTATAATTCAACCTCCATGGGGATTACTATCACAATAAAACACCCAATATGAAAACCAAACTCATTCAATTCACCCAAGAATAATCATCACATATAATGGACAAATACACTAAGTCACATAAAAGCTACTAAAGATAAATGGAGATGTGCATGAAACCTTAATTCTAATTAATTTTTCAATGATAATGATCTAAAAAAAAGACTACGGTGTTGGGATTTAAAGCATAATATACAAACACATGTTAAATATGCAAGATTATATGCATATACAAGGCAAATAACACTTATATCATGCAAAGGGTGTTTTATTTTTTGTGTAGGATAGGGTAGGATAGTTGGATAACAATAAAAAGGGGTGGTGTGCTGGTGTTTTTCAAATATTAGGGTTTATTTCAACATAGATGACATCACCTATTGCAAATATGTAGGAAAATTAAAATGTAATCCGTAGAAACTAAAAGGAGAAATTTGCATCCATTTGTGCCAATAGAATGAAAATGTCCATATGATCCATGAAAACCTAGAACATACACTGAAAATAGAATCTCAAATACATTCTCTTGATAAATTCATGAACCCAGGGTACCCTAATAAGGTATTTAACAAAATATTTCCAAATCTCTATGGAAAATGGGTTTATAACCTATATCTATGCCCAATATGAAAACCATACATAAGCACAAAGCTAGATATCCAATCAACATAGCATGTAAAACATTTCATTGCATTTTATTAATAGGATACAATAAATAACCACAAGTATTTTATATTAAACTGGAGGAAAATCTTACATACACCAAAATTTTAGCAATGTTGTGATGGGGATAATCATGGTGATTTTCCTCCATGTTAGACAGGGGAGAGATATAGAGATGCTCTCAGAGATTATTAATGGTTGTACAAATGTGACCACCTTATCAAGAGAGGAAAAATAGACAAATAGCCATGATAGGAAAATTTAGAAGAATCTATACTTGGAGAGAAAAATAAAGACCAAAAACAACCAACATAATGACCAACCAATGAATAGAGGACATAATCCCCTATTTATACCTTTTGCACTATTCTTTCAAATATAAGACTATAGGTTGTAATTTTTAAAATTATATAATATCCCTCCCAATTCCACCAAGATGCCATCAACTAGGAAATATTCATTTGTCCTCATCTTAAAATATTTATCCATTTTGAATAATCATTGCTCTAACTACCTCAAAAAGGCATGTTGAAGATTTACAATAAACCTTTGGATTAGAGATGATGTTTTTCATGATTTGGAAGGTAAAATTCATGGTAGAATCTAAATAAACTTTATCATCATGTGAAACTTTTTGGAGATGCCCTTGACCACTTGCTTGCATAGCTAAAAACCTCCTAGATAGTTGTCTTTCCTCTTATGCATGCCATGGGACAACCTTATCCTATAATGATGGATGCATTGGAATGCTTGAGTTTGTGGTAGAAATAAAAAATTATCCATGGTCATTATTGAAAAGTATGCTCTGAAATTCCCCATAGACTTTACTCTACTCTTCAAATCCTTTCCCATCTATGAAGGAGCATTGATCTTGACTCATAAGCCAAAGTTTACCACATATTCACACATAACATGCCACATTAGATCTAACTAGGCACTTGTGGGTCTAAAAAGTGACTAAGATACCTAATTGGCTCAATCTAGACATGTTAAACTATCGTGAAATCATAAAGCAAAATCAAATATGTATCATTAAATATTCAAAATATTCTCAAGCTTTAATTTGTTGAAACATCAACTTTTGATCATGCACTATAAGTATTATCTATATGGATTAAGCATGGATCATAGATCTGTATCTAGTTCATCATACTAGTGACATATGTCACTACCATATTTGACCAAGACCCCTTTGAAAAGTCTTAACCCATATGTTCCTTTGATTGGGATCTGTACACTCTACCACATACTATTATTCAATGGGAACATGTATGAGCTTTAAATCATGACCCATGGGCTTAACACCTATCATTTCTGAATTTGTTTTGGATCTTTCTTGAAAATTCCATGTCTGTCTCCCACTATTGAATCATGATCTAGCCAGTCAAATATCATTGGTTGACTTTTACATCTGGTAACTGAGATCATTCCATTTGGTAGCTTCATGGGCTCTTTGCACTTGGCATATTTAATCTCTATCAGGATAGTGACCTTCCACCATGTAGTGGATTTTCATTCGGTTAGAGTCCTTTAACAAGTTGGCTCTCACTTGCACCATTAGTCTACTAGATGCATGATTAATCATGAACTATTGATTTCCTTAGGTACTCACTGAGATCTTAAGACCTATCCTTCTCATATTGATCTGGAGGGTCATTGACTTATTGACCCCCACTCACCATTGTATCATTAGGTAGCTTGTCAAGATGGTGACACTTATCACCACCTCATTATTCCTAGAGCTTCATTGAAATTTTGACCTTCTATGCACTATCGAATCTTATTTGGGTGAGTGTTCACACTTCATTGATATTTTTATTATTTGGATCTAAATGGTTATCTACCATGGATTAAAATTGATGCATGCATACCTATCATTTGACATCCACTGATTGTCATTGATGTTCATGTGAACATCAATCACTGAACCCCAATGGATAATTACTAAGATTAATTTTGATGTTTTCACACCCATCATTTGACATTTGTGTGAACATATTTGACATCTATGTAAATGTCTAAGTATTTTTAGAATCTAAATTATTATTTTTCAGGGCTCAAACTTGACATTCGTGTGCACATCCCATTCTACAAGCTAATATTTGAAGGCTTAGATATTGAGATAGAAATCTCATCAAGACATGAATTTTTATAGAGGAATTTCTTGGCACCAAGAACATTGATTCCATGTGATCCTTTATCCCCAAGAGGCTTTCTGAGCATACTTATAAAATTCATAATTAAGTTGACCCATTTATTTTTTCATGATGTCCTAGTGATAGTCTGGATCTTCACAACTTGTGTATGTCATTTTTTAATCCTTTAAAGATATGGAACTCTAATCATCTCTTAAATCAAAGGTCTTAAGTGAGAGAAATTGAAAGCTGGGTCTTAATATGCTTAGACATGAATTCAACTTGAGCTCTGATGAACACTTGAAAACATGAAGTGGGATAAATAAATGAGGCATCTATGCTTAACAAGGGATCAATTGGCTTAGTGAAATATAGGGCACCAATATATTTGACTCTTTTCCTTCACAAATTATGGAGGGCTTAAATTATTATCTAACTATGCTCACTGGGGGAAATTTCACCTCTGTACAAGCCATATTATGAGTCCTTGGTCATGTAGTGGAATTTTGTAGGAATCCATCAATTTTTTAATTTTAAATTATGTTGGTATACCACTTGGGCACATATTATAAAATACTAATGGTAACAATAAGACCTATTGACTATCATCATATTCCTCATCCATACCATTACCCATTTTATATTTCTTAACATGATTGACGCCTATATCAGATGACAGTGTGACCGATGATTTAGATTCACCTTTTTTAATCAAATACAACATCCCTTCTGATATATATCTTATTAGGTTTAGGATTCATGAGTTTGTATGGCTTTGAATATTCATTATAGCCAAGGAAAATGCATTCCATATATTTATTATCCAGTTTCTTTCTCTTTCATTTAGTAACATTCATATGTGATTTATATCCAAAAAATGAAGAGGTGATATATATGGATTATTCTAAGAACATTATTCATGTGGAATAATACCATTAAGCACTTTAGTGGATGCCTTATTCAATAGGTAGACTATAGTGTGAACCCATTTCTACCTAGTATGTATGATGTGGGTGTGATTTTACAATCTTGTTGCATGTTATTTATGTAATAGTGAGATTAAATTGTTATACAACACCATTTTGATGTGGAGTATAATGTGAAATCAATTATTGGTGAATGTCACATGCCATTATAAATTTATATAAATATTTACTAGTGTATTCCTCTTCAATTTGAGTGGAGGACATGAGTTTCGTGGCCAATTCATCATTTAATAGTGGCTTTGAATTATTTTTAAAAATATTTATCCTTAGTCTTCAAAAAATATAATCACATCTAAAATTTTTTATTGAATAATGAAGAGCTATGTTTTATAAGCTTCAAAATCTAATGCAAAAGCTAACACAAAACATGAATCTCATTCAAACCCTAATCACTTTGAAGATTGGTAATGGTGGTGACTGGAATGACTGGATCTTTGGAGAAGGATGTAAGTGTGTGTGCAGTGACATGTTTTTTCAAGAAGGACACAATGTGCCTCCTAGGATAGAGATCCAAAAATAATAGATAGATTCACCTACAACTAATAGCCAAGCTATTCATAATCAATCTAGAAGCCCTCATAAGGAGTGAGGTGCCAAAAAAGTCTCCAAATTTGTGTAAGAGGTGAATGCAGCTTGTGAGGATAGTGAGGTAGAAACAAGGGTAAAGGAGACTTAGTTTGATGTATAAATCTTTACGTAGGTAGATATCAAATCTATAACAGATTTAATGACCTTGAAACTCCCTAGGGGCCATAGAACCTAAAAATAGGGGAAAATCATCCCTCTTGTGCTTTGGCTATGGTGAAAGTGATTGAGGTAGCTTCCAAGCCATTGGTACCATCAAAGATAGTCCCTTCCATATCCTTTTAAGGAGGGAAACTTTAGACTCTATTGGAAAGAGAACACTATGTATCAAATTTGGGGATTATTGATAGGTTTGCTAATCTATGGCCATCTTTCCTAGATCTAAAAGAATGGATTAAGAATACTTAGATGCCTATCTTAGAATTAACCTATGTACTTTTCCCTATGCCAAAATATATTTTATTATTCTTTTTTATTTAGCAAAAGATATGAGTTTAGTGTTTTAGAGGCCCTTTGGGTTTTGGAATAAGAATTTATTTCTATTAAAACCTTGGTTTCCTTCATTTAAACCTCACTCTGAAGACTTCAATATTAGACCGATCTGGGTCAAGCTGGATTTCTTACCCTTATAGTTTTGGACTAATTTCTATTTCAAAGGTATAGGTGATTCATTAGATAAGTTTTTATATATGGATCCCAAGACCATTCACCACATTATGGTTTCTAGAATTTTAGCTAATATATATGTAGCCAAAGAGCTTCCTAAGTTCATGGATTTGAAAGTTCAAGATCAAACTGTAAGAAATCTCTTGACTATGAGACCTTGTCCTTCCAGTGTAAAAATTGTTTTCACATAAGTCATCATGCTTCTTCTTGATAAATTTATAAACATATAAACAAAATATCATGGTGGAAGGAGGTTCCCCCTGAGCATCATATTGTGTAACAAGAAAGTGAGAACATATCTTCGTAACTTGAATCACAAAATTCAAAAGAAGATATGATCTTGGCTCAATCAGAAGTTGAGCTAGTAGTAGGAGCTTCATCCCCCCTAGGGAAGGAGAATAGTTATGAAGGTTCATTTTTGGCCCAAAATGAAGTTGAACACGAACCAAAAGTTCTTAACCCATAAGGGAAGGAAAATAGAGATCACTAAATTAGAGGTAAGGATTTAAATTTAGATTCATTGGTGTAGTTGCCATTGGATAATTCATAAGCTTAATTGTAAATGTCCATTCATATCCTTCATGATAATGGAGAGGAATGAATTATTGTTGGGGAAAATAATTTGTATAAATAAAGTATTTTCTTCTCCTAACATGACCCCTAGATCATCAAATAAAAAGTGTTTTAAAGGGTCCTAGTTTCATTATTATTTTACATAGATTTTGTAGTTTTGCAATTTTTTTGTTGTTGTAGTGTTGGTTTATTTTCTATTGTTGTTTTAGATTTGGTTTTTATTGGGTTGTTTTTGCAAGCATTCATGTTCCTTATGGTTTGAATACAAACGTTTCTATGTTCTTGTATTGGGAAGGGACCCCTCAAAAATCAATTTTTACCATTACTAAAAAAATAATATACCCATATTTTATTTGAGTAATCATCAACAAAATGATAAAAATATTGGAATCTAGTAGCACTTGGATGCATGTGCCTACAAAACTAGATATGCACCACATCCAATGGGAAAATAACATAATAATCACATATACCAAGTGAAAATCTCTTTTGTTTTCTATCTAAATAAATAAAACACGCATCAGTATTTATGTTCAAAGAGGGAATCCCTCTCACCATGTTATATTTTCTTAGTGCATTCATGTAACTAGAACTCAAGTTCCCATACTTTTTTTCTATATATTATTTGAGTATATATCCTTTAAAATTATAAATTTATTTTCATTTTGGATAATATCAATTTGAACCATTTTACCAACCTCATAAGCTTTTGCTAAAAATTTTAAGTGTTTAGACTTGTTTCAGATGAAACAAACCTTTTTATGTCTTTCTAATCAAATTTAACCTTTTATCAGGAACTCTTTGTATTATGATTGTATTAGTAATACATATCTTGGTTGTGGTGGTGCGATTATGGAGACAACTAAAAAACCTATATAAAAAATAATGTAGACAATCTATAGATCATTATAAATAAATTAATATGTATACTATTTGAAATATGTGTAAAATCCCACCCAAAATATGAATCTAGATTTCACTGAGTATTACCACCTCCATACAGACTCAACTCACTATCTTGTCTAATAGCATTTCTAGGATAAATTTCACATTAACATAACCCAATACCTTCTTTCATACTCTAACTCTAGTATTTTCCTCTTTTTTATCTTCTTTATTACCTCCTTATATGTTCCTACTTCTATTTATAGTTGATTGCATCTCTACGTATGTCTTTTTTTGTGATAGGGAGGGTATGCATCCTTTAGATATAATATCAAGGTCTTCTACCTTAACACAATATAAGACAAAAACCCTCTCTTACCAATATTAGGTAGGACTAATTTTGAAATGGCATAACCTACCAAATGGAATCCCCACCTAATCACCTTATAGTAAAATTCACCTAATATTTCTTTGCTCTTTTGATACAAGTAGAACTCTTCTAAGTCTCTTTCTCTAGGTATTATAAGTTCTTTTCTAATACTTTATAGTCTTCTTGATCCTATAACACTCTTAATGTTTTCCAAAAACTGATTTCCATCTTGATGTTTCTCTAAAATTTATGGAAACAAACTTATAAGAATCCTCTTAACTTTTTTAATAGCTTTGGTTTCCTTGAGGCCTTGTAACCTTTTTGTACTTTTTTATACCTTCTTAAAACTCATCTAGGACTCCATCATAACTCTTCATCCTTCACAATATTCTTAAACTATATAATCTCTTTGAATGCTTATCCAGAATCTTTGGGTACCCTATCCAAAATTTAGTAAATATGCCTATGGATAACAACCTCCTTGAATGTATTCTAGTCCTAAATATGAATATCAAGATCAAATTTAATTTTTATGGAATTAATATAATTACTTAATTTTTTATCAATTTTTTACACCCCATCTATATGGTTTAATCTCATTTCATTATCCTTTTCAATGAAGCATATAATTCTACCTTTTAAATAGATTATGCCAGACATGTAAGTTGATAAGTTAAAAATAAAAAGGTTATAATATCTCAAAACTACATTTATAATTTAATAAATACATTAAAATAATTCCATACTAAATTTAAGTCTCTGTTCATCATTTGATCACAAGTTACGCTCCTTTCTAAACTCCTCAAAATAGGGGTTTTAGATAATTTTTTGACTGCAATCAACCTTTTATCATGATACTTAAACGATAAAAAAAAATTATAGGCGTAAATATTATTCATCATGTTAAAATATGAGTTTTTCAACTTATTCTAGTGGAATATTATGTTACACAATCTTATAAATGTAGTAAAAGACCAAAATAAGGTTTTACTCCTAAATGTGTAAAACTGAATACACTAGAACTTGCATAACCTATTTAAAAACAATAAATAAAATTAAAAATAGTTATATGAGATCCAAAATTACTTACACTATCTCCATTCCAAATTTCATGCATTGTGAATTGATACTTTAAGAGTTATGCTCTTTCTGATAGGGTTTTAAGGCCTAGTGACAACCCTGTAAAAACTTAGAAGTTTATATACTTTACTCTATATATTATTATTTCTAAATATAAATTTTAAAAACTTTAAATAAACACATTTTACCATTATATAAAATTTCAATACATTTTAATCAGTTCTATTCTTCAATGATATGGTTATGAATAAGAAACAAGAGTTTTAGGCCTCCAATAGGGTTACAATATAAGATCCAAGTATAACTCATATTAAATACATAAAATTCTATTTAAAATACCTTTAAATTTTTATAAATTAACTTCCTCTAATGTATAAAAAGTTAGAAGACATTTTCATGGATAGTTTTCAAGATATAAGGTTTTTTTTATTTCAAATCCTAACCCACCCATGCACAGACCTGAGAGCTAACAAAAGGGAAATATTGAAACTCAAATATTATAAAATATTATATTTTTTTCTATTATGTTTTAAAATAATTATAACAACCATTAAAACCATTTTATTGAACATTAACATTTGAAAATGTTAAAAATAACCCACTTTCCTTTTGATTGTCATTGTCTGAGTATATGCAGACCCTGTGTGCACTGGTTTTTGAAGGAATTTAAAATTTAAAATATTTAATATAGATTTTTTTGTATTTATTATCCATACATACTCATCCTACACTGAAAATGGGTTCATTTTAATTTACCAATGCAAAATTACTTGAAAGAAAGGCTTTTTATGCCTATTAAGTTACAAAACATAGAGATATGATCTTCTTAGTCAAATTCAATATCATGTAATCATTTTAAAACATATAATTACAATATAAATATATTAAATGAGCCTAAAATCACAATATACATTAACAAACATCCACACTTTATTTATATTTCTTTCTTTAATTCTAATTTCTCAACATGTCTTTTGTTTTGTACCACCTTCAGTTCTGCCATCTTCTTCATGTTTCAATAGCATAATTTGGATAAATATTTAATTATTACTCAACAATAATTATTATTATAAATAAATGCATCTCCTTATCTACATCATCTTTTACACCTAGAAATTCAAGACTGAAATGATGAATAATTTCAAGAAATTAAGACATCATTGTTTCTCCAATTACTAACATTAGCTCACTCCTTCTACTTTTGCTTGTATTTTATTCATTTTAATCCTATAATTAAACATATTATTGGTTTATAATATCGAATATCTTATCTTCTTGCCTATTTATTTCTTTTTCATCTCATATGAGGTCTAACAATTTGATTATTTCTTGATTTACCACAACATCAACTCCTCTTCTTCACTATACTCTTCCATTTCCTCATTTTCAGCTTTGAATTAAATGAGTATACATAAATCCCAAAGTATTTATTTTTTAAAGGCACTGTTTTATGCCTTCATCTCATAAAATTCTAGATCTGCATGCACATCATCAGAAACAACATTAGAAGTAAAACTTTGAGACCATATAGCCTCTTCAAATGGTTTTTGTTTTGACTCTACTCCTTTTTGAATTCTCATGTCCTCAATGAGACATTTTTATTCATCAAAATATTATTCTTCTCTTAATATAAATCCTCCTTTTAGATATAAAATTTATATCTCATCTTGCTCTAATAGCATGTTCATTAGCAATTTGTCCTTCCTATCCATTCTAGTGTTTGAGACCTCAAATCGGGCCTCCTATTAATCAATTTACCTACCTATATTAAAACCTTCAAATAAATTATTAGAATTAAAAATTTGAGGCCTCAATGCCTCTCCAAGTATCATCTTGAGTCGCTTTTCTAGTACTCTTATAAATCTTATACACTTTTTGGTTTATTGTTTCTTTTTTCTTTTCTCAATTAGTAGTTTCATAGGACACTTCACCTTATTTCTCAATCCATAGTGTCATAGGTCTTATTCCTCTTGCATGTGCTCTATCATGAGCTTCGTCTCCTCTATCATCTACTTTAACTCATTCCTTTCTTCTTCCTTCATTAATTTTGTTCTCTCTTTCCTCATCTGGTTCTTCCTTGGTAGTACTTCCATCTCTTTTTCTTTCTTTCATGCCTCACCCAAATCCTCTTTGTTATTTTGACATATATTCTTCTTTCAATCTCACACAAGCATTTTTCACCTTGGTCTTTTGACTCTATATCCAAGTCTTTTTCACCTAAGAATTACTTATTAAGCCTCAATGTGATATTACCTTCACTCAAGCCTCAACGGTATTTAGAACTATTTAAACCTTTACTCTCTTAAATATCTACTTTCTTAATCACCTTTAAACTTATATTTACTAAAACCTACACTTATATAAAAACTTATTCCCAAGAGATTCGACTAAGCTCTGATACCAGTCTGATGCAAGCAGACCTCTTATAGGTATCTTATTATTATTATAGGTCTTTGTTTAAGGATTTATAGCCTTATTGATCCTGAAACACTATTAATTATTTACAAAATCTGATTTCCAAATTGATGTTTAACTAAAAATTATGTAAACAAACTTATCAAAATCCTTTTACCTTGTTTAGTCTCATTGAGACCTTGTAGCCTTATTATATTTTATTGTACCTTATTCATATTGATATATAACTCCATAATATCTCTTCATCATGAATAATATTCTTTATACACATTATATCTTTGGATGTTTATCCAAAATATTCTATTATCTTGATCTTAGTTCTATAAACACACAAACAATCTTGTTATTTAGTAAATAGGCATATTGATATCAACCTCCTTGAATAGATTACAGTACTCAATATGGTTCTTGATGTCAAATTGAATTTTTGTGTAATTATTGGATCTCCTTCATGCTTTATCATTTTTTAGACCCAACAATATACTTTAATCTCCTTTATTTATCATTTTCAACGAAAACATAGAATTTTGCTTTTTAGACCTATTATGAAAAATTTATAAGTTGATTAGTTGAATATACAGAGGTCATAATTTATTTAAAATAAATTTATAATTTCTAAATACATTAATTTACTTCCATACCATGTTCCAGGCTCTCTTCATTATTCTATCACAAGTTATGCTCCTTTCTAGACTTCTCAAAATAGGGTTTTTAGATACTTTTGACTGTAATCAACATTATATCATGATAATTAAGCCATAAAAATCCTTAATAAGCTTAAATGTTATTAATAATGTTTAAATATTATTATTTTAACAAACCTAGTGGAATATTCCCATACACAATCTTATAAATGCAATAAAATACTAAAACAGGTTTTTAGTCCTAATTGTGCAAACCTGGAGACACTGCAACTTATATAACATTTTTTAAACAAAATTAATCAGATTTAAACCACTTATATAATCCCAAAAATTAATTACCATATATCCATTACAAATTCCATGCACTACGAATTGATACTTTAAGAGTTCTCCTCTATTTTATAATATGTATTACTAGGTGTAAAAATAACTTATAAAACCTTTAAATAATTTTTTTAAACCATTGTATGAATTTTAAAAACATTTTTAATCAGTTCTTAGTCTTCAATGTTATTGTTATGATCAAGAAAAAAGGGTTAAAGGTTTCGAATAGGGTTACAATCTAGGATTATAGATGTTATTATAGGTGTCCAATCCTCTTTAAAATACCTCAAAACATTTATAAATGACCTTTCTCATATTTATAAAAACTTAAAAGACATTTTCATGGCTAATTTTTAAGATATAGCGGTTTTTGTGTTCTAACTCTAACCTGCATGTGCACAGAGCTAGAAACAAACAAAAGGGAAATATTGAAACTAAAATATTATAATTTAAGGTTAATTTTTTTTTTTTTTAATATTATAAAACACATAGAGTAATTATTATAACCATTTTTTAAAATATTAATGTTCTAAAATGTTAAAAACAACCCACATTTCTTTTGACTCTCACTATCTGCCTATATGTAGACCTTGTGTGCATTATTTTTTTGAAATAATTTAAAATTATGAAGGATTAAAAATATTTTTTTGATTTATTTATATCCCCTACACATACATAGGTTGTTTTTACTTTACCAATACAAAAGTACTTGAAACAAAGGCTTTATATGCCAACTAATTTATAAAACATGGAGATTTGATCTTCTTAGTCAAATTAAATATCATGTAGTCATTGAATAAAATATAATTACAATATAAATATATTAAATGAGAAAAAAACTGAAATATAAACTACAAGACATCCACACTTTATTCATATTTCTACCAATTCTCCTTACAACCCTCTATTTTCTTCATATGGTAGACCTAGAAGCCATGTCTTCAACCTGCTTAGCCACTTGATATCTTCCTCAATTTAACATTATTACGATTTATTAGATAATTTATTAATGGTATGGAGCTTATCCTTTATAAAATTATGACTTCAATTGGTTTTCTCTTGTTCCAAGACCACCAACCTCTCAACCTTCAACAAACAAGATGATTTTAAACACCTTTTATGTTGGAACTCCTTCTCGATAGATCTTTATTATGAATTTACTTGATGTTGGATATAAATAGATAATTATAACTTATTATTAGACCCTAAATATATTTTACATATGGACCAAGGCTTTCAAACCATACCAAAACCCTTCCAAAGTATATCAACAAGTTTGAATTTTGAAATTATGGGTTTTGGGAGGAAAATGAAAAATTAATCTAAAGAGTAATTTATGGGGAACCAACTAACTTGGACATATTTCTAATGACTGAGCAAGAGATTAAATTCTTAAACATGACTATAATAAATTTAAATTAAAGCTTAATCAAGCTTCAAAACCACACATTGACTTATCAATATCAAATTTACATAATGTTGAGGATGTTCCTACATCACCTTTCCTAATTATAAACTAAATATTTCCTAGAATTTTCATAATAATATACATAATACTTCCTAAAAATTTCATAATAATAGACAAAATATTTTCTAAACTTATTATAAAAACTAACCAAATATTTATACATTATTTATGACATCACTTTTGAAATTGTTAGAAATAATATTTTATTTATTTAGGACCACCTTGACCCTAATGACCATACCATGACATGATATTTTGACATTACTATGACCATTTACAACAAATATTTACTTTAGAAAATTCCATGGCGTGTGATTATTTATTGGTGGGAACTAATACTTATAATTGACATTACTAATAATTACACTTTACATAAATTATTTACAAGACAACTAATGAGTATTAAATTTTGGTTTTGAAAAATCCAAAAAGGACTAGTTATTTTCTTAACTATTATTAAAGTGTTCTAGATATTAGGAGATGAATTCTTATCTTAATATTGCTATAGAAATTTCCATTTTTGTGAGATGGTCAAGAACCTACAATTCCCTTTTCTCTAAAAATATATTAAAATAACACCCAAACTTTTATTTATAGACTCATCTTTATAGCTTACAAATTTCATAAAATTGACAAATAATGGAAATGTTGCCTAGATAGAATAAAAATATTTGCATTAAAAAAATTATTTGCTTAAATGAGAAAAAGCCTCTAAATTTTTTTAATAACACTCAAATCATTAGTTTAAAGAAAATAAAAGTTACGTATAATGAGATTCTTCAATGGATTACAAATGACAAGACTAAATAAATTTTATGAGTTTATTATTAAGAATTAAATTAATGGATTATTTCTTTCAATTTTGCATTTAAACTTAAAACCTTATATAATTTTAACTTGGGAGAAAAATATTGTGCCACCTAGTCCTAAACTGGGCATATTTGAATAATGGACTTGTAGACCATTACAACTCTACTAACTAAGTTTTTATGGTTAGAGTAGGGTTTTTATAGAGAAATCCTTTAAACATATTCTCATGCATTGATCCACAATCCTTTAGTCTCATATGTTTCATCATAACAAATATCTCTAGGATCGTAAGCTCCTAATCATACATTATATAATGGTAAATGTGACTGAAATAAATACACAAGAACCTTTGACACATGATGCTTGGAGTATGCCTCCATTAAAAACATGTTGTCTAAGTTATTCCCATGAAGTCTTAAGGACTATTGTTTGAAAATATTTTATGATTTCCCATTCCAATAAATTAACAAATTTAATCCCTTGCCCAAACATTTTCTACAAAATTTTAAATTAATATGAGTGAGAAATTTTATTCTCCTTAAACATAAAAAATAAAACAAGTATCCAATGAACCAATCAATGACTATATTTTTCATTATAATACCATGATTTCTAAGCTGAAAAATCATATGGCCTACAATTGACTTGAAATTATATTCAAGCAAAGCTATATTTCCATTCTCTACAATTTCATTATGTTTATGAAATTCAAGTCATTTAATGAGTTATGCCTTATAGTTAGAGATTGAGAATTTAAACTCATAGAATTGAATAATATCAAATATATGCCTAAATATCCAACTAAATCAAATGAAAATTTTCAAATAAAACCAAGTTACAAAGTTAAATTGAATGAAAAAATAATAATTAATGTAATATCATAGCCTACTAATATGCCTATCCTATCAATTCTATAATGGAGGTAGTTTTCATGATTACCTCAACTTCCTCATATAATATTATGTAAGTTACTACAATGTAACCTTATATCTCTTTGGCCCCTTTATGTAGGCCTATACCTAAGAGATTGGACAATAATGCATATCGTGAGTATCATTTATGTAATGGACATTCAATGAATAAATGTTTCAAGATAAGGAATAAGATACATGGTCTCATTGATGACAACATTATTGAGCTTAGCACACCTGAAAAATATTTAGAACCATAACCTAATGAGAATGTGATGTAGGAATATTTTTCTAAACCCTTTCCAAATCATTCATCAATATAAACTAAGGATAGTACTAAGGTGCATATGACATATAACACAAATCTTCCTCAATGTGACATATGATAACACATTAGGTGGTATTACTGATACAGTTAAAAACACATATGCACAACAACCTCTAACTACATTTTTTAATAGTGATATTATGGATGATGATCCTACTTATACATCACTATATATATAAGCTTACATTGATTCACAACCTATACATTGTGCCATGGTAAACAATGATTCAATTGAAAACATTATCATAATGACATTTCTTCATAATCTTGGATATACACATGAGGATATGACATATGCAATAAGGTTAGTCAAAGTGTTTGATGATAGGGAATAAAGACCCGTAGAGTGTATTGTGTTACCACTCAAGACAGGATCTATAGTAGTTTCTAATTTATTCCCTTTTCAATGAGAATGTGGGTATTTTAAACTTTGCTAGGATTCTTTTAGATACATAAGCTTCACACATTACAATTTTTAGTGCATCAAAGTGTCAAGTATATACATGGTAGTGGTTTAGTTATAGTTTTAGGTGCTCCATATGGGAATATTATTCATACATAGGCATTCAATTGTCCATCACCTCCAACACCATAGTTAGTTACTCCACTTATTTGATTTTGTCCTACAGAGTCAATTACTCCACCTATTCAGGTCCATTCTACATAGGTAGTTTAAAGTAAGGTAGTTGACTTTCCTAGCTAAACAATGCTTCAAAACTCATTACATTGGAGAACTTTATTAAATATTCAAAGTGAAAATTACTTACCCTATCACAGCCTAAGCTAGTGTTACAAATAACTCACCATGTTCCATAGTGAATACAAACACAATTTTCCCATACTATGTTGTGTATTACACATGATACTATGCTACCCAAATTTATTCATCATACATAGGATCCCATGAGTTATGTTGATGTTGACAGTTACATTATAAAATGAAATCATTCCTCATATTCATATATGACAACATAGGATACTACTCTCTCATGATAGATGACCACTCCCATGTCAGACACAAGCCCTACACATGATCATACCCTTCATGGAATAATCTGTTAGATTTATTTTCAATTTGTTTAAAATATTAAAAATTAGAGTAAATGAAGATATTTCAAAAATCCAAAACTAGGACATGAGCATGACATGTGTGCTACTTTGCATGACTCATCTATGTTATGTATCACATGCTCGGTAGATTACATATCTTGTTTCATATACAAATGAATTTAAAAGGATATTTCGATGAGATGTAGGACATACATGTTTCGAATGGTATAAGGATACACAAATGCATGGTGTTCCTCTTCTAAGGGTGCCAATACTGGGGGTATCTCATTCCATATGTTACATTGTTATAGTTTATATCTTTATATGACTTTCCATTTATCATGTTGAGTTACATTGACTGGTTACACATGTCTTACACATACTTATATTCTTCACAATGCTGCATTTTATGGATATGCTAATTTTCTATACTTTGATATTTACATACATGGATAGTGTAGACTGTTTGGCTTGTTCTATGATTCATTGTTGGTACTTGATTTCAAAGGATATTCATTGATTATGCTCTTATTTGGCCCTTGGCATTCTTTCTATAATTGCTTGATTGAGTGTATCATTCTATATCTCTTTCTTTGGGCCTTTAACCTTGTGTGACATGCATTATGTGCAATGCTTTGCCTTATGTGACATTTGATTGTCCAAAACATGGCAACTCAAGGGACGCTAACGACTCCTCGAATAATCCGTTGATTATGACAATAAAAAATTCTAAGCTACCATTACATGTTTCAAAACTTACATGTCGTAAATTTCAAAAACTAAAATTGATAACTATATAACCATATTTACATTTTTATACCATAAAATACAATCAAAATTTTTGTTACATTATATTAAATGCAATATAAAATTTCACACATACCATTAAAAGACTACAATAAACATGTAAATTATATTTAATGTTTCTTTCCATTATTATGAACTATACTAAGATTTTAAGGGCAATGTTGAATAAACCAAAAAAAACATGACAACCAATGTCGACCATCAAATTTAGAAATTGGTCATAATCCCTTTCATACCACAGTTAAATTAAAGTAATAAAACCTCAAAGTAATAAAACCTCAGCTTGTTCCATGTTATTCTGGAGACAAGGCATTTGTTCCGAGAAATTATTAAGGTTTGTCTTTAAGTATTCAATTCTGAAATCTCGGGATAATCACCTGTACGGGAGAGCAGATCAGAGTGTGGAGAACAGGTGAGAATGTTGGAATTGCGAGTCGACTAAATTGGGCATGCAAAAGGAAGAGTACTGACCGTTAACTTCGATATACGGAGATCCCAATTCCGCAGTATTGTTCTTCATTGTAAAGTCCATTAAGTCAGAATCATCCACTTTCATCATCTCCTCTACCAATAACTCCGCCCACGATTTGGAGGTCTTCACAGTTTGTTCAGCATCACTCGGTGTCAAGAATTGATGATTTGAATTATCACCGACCAGATATATGTTGCGGCCATCTACATTCACTGGAGTAGGTCTGATCATAGGAACGACGGGTTTTGATTTTTTTTGAGCGGGGAGGGGGGGGATTTGGGGATTTTGAAGAAGTTTCCTTCTTTGGCAGATGCTTCTTGCTGAGATGAGTGTTGCGGCGCTTTACATTCACTGGAACGACGGGTTTTGATTTTTTTAGGGGGTTTTGGGGATTTTAGAGAAGTTTCCTTCTTTGGCAGATTCTTCTTGCTGAGATGAGTGTTCCAATAATAGTATTAAATGTATCGGTCTTAGCATTGAATATTGTCTACTATATGTAAATATTAAGTGGTGGAAGCATTGAGGTGATACCTATTGCCAAGTAGTCCGTGCAATCTTATAATGAGCTCCTCTTCATCGATTGAAATGTTTCCTTGCATTTAATATTGTCTACTAAATGTAAATATTAAATGGTGGAAGCATTGAGGTGATACCTATTGCTAAGTAGTCCGTGTAATTTTATAATGAGCTCTTTTTCATCAATTGAAATGTTTCTGTGTTTTATATCTGGACCAAGGGTTAAATTTGACCCCCGTTTAAACGTTTTTTATTAATTTAAACGTAGAATACTTCCAATTTTTTTTCTAAACCATAATGAAGGGCGGGTATTTTTTTTAAAAGACTGTCATTTTGACGTTCACATTTAAAAAACACCCGTTCTAATTTTATATAAGGCTAAGCCTATATGCCTTAAATTTATAAGCTCACTAGCTCAGCGTCCAGCCTCCGGCTCCGGAATCCCAACTCCCGAGTTCGACTCTCCGTCTGTCTCTCCCCATAACATTAAGTATTAAATCTTTTGAATTTATTAGAAGAGTTGCGCACATTGCAAATTTGCACCGACAAAGTGGCAGTGGCAAGTTGGCAACTGGCAGACTGGTAGTGACAGCACCATAGTATGCGAAATACATATTAAATATCCACAGACTCCACCATAGACTGTATATTGTAGACTTAGCATTGACGAATTGCCGTGGTAGTTGAAGAGGGTTGGTCTTTGCTGAATTGCCACTGGTCATTCCATTCCAATTTCCAATTTCCCCCCAAATGTAGCCTACAGCCTGTGTGTGAGAATATATGGGCCACGACAGAATAGGTAGCAGTGACAGCACTGCAAAAGTATCCCAGACTCCAGTACCCATTTGAAAATTGCATTGGCTTTTTCTGTTATTTTGGATTCTGACCTCCAATAGTCTGACTCTTTGAGAAACTCTTATGTGTTCTAATTGTTGTATGGGAAGCAGTTTTTCTGAGTTATCTTGCAACACAGGCCATTACCATAGATTCCATCTTACTTTGCATCTAGTAAGAATCTTGTTGGGCAGGGGGTAGGGCATTGGTTATTGGGTTTAAGCTCAAGTTGGCATTTCTAACATAAGTATATAAACTTGGTTTTTCATCTCATAGTTTATTTTTTTGTATTGCTTAGTTTTGGCTTTCGTTCTGCTCTGAGAATCATTATTGTCCTGGCCTCTTCTTGGACCCTTTTTCAGCCTTCGGACAGCCCCATATGCCACTGCAAACAAACTTTCCTCTGCTTCTCTATCTCCAAATTGAGAGGCCATACCGTCAAGACTGTTTGTGCTAGTAAGAAAGAAAGAAAGAAACAAATAATGTCAATGGAACTCTAAAAGTGTAACTAGCTTAGAATAGACAAGGAGAGCTCAGCATGTATCCAATGAGTTATAAAAGTAGTACTAGGAAACCACACTATACTTGTCATTTTGAACATCTCCTCTTGGCCTCTTTGCTTTCAACAGGGACTCATTTTCTAGATCTTCCATACTGGTTGAAATAGGCCATTTGTTCCATTTGATATGACTACCAACATATATCCTAAAAGGTATTAAAAGAGGTACTGCCAAGAACATCAACATTGCGACTGCAATGACCTTGGAGGTAAAACGTCCCCTCAGGGAAACAAAATTATCCAAAATTGTGAATCCTAAAATGTAAATTGCAAGGCCAATACAAGCAACTATGATGAATAAAAAATGTTCATGCTCCTCCGGATCATCCCTACAACCAATTGTGGGTTTGACTGGTACAATAAAATGCTTGGAAAGTAGAGAGACAAGGGTTGGTGCCACTGCCGATAGAAAAAGAACCATGATTGGATTCTCTAGAAATATTGTTGTTGATAGCTGAGCAAAAATAACACCACTCAGACCCACAAAGCCCTTGAGGATGCCTACAACAGTGCCCCTGCTGTGGGGGAAATTTCTCGTGGATGTTAACAGCACTACAGTGTTGAACCATGTTGAGCTATTTGCTCCTATGGCCAATCCCACACACATCTGTAAACAGTGATCAAATTTGTAAGGTGGCCTTAAATTTGAAATGAAAGGCTTTTGAAAATTGAAATTAAAGGTTTTTGAAATTTAAAATTAGGGATGCTAAGTGAATTTTTACAAACTAGCATTGTCCTTTATATAAAAACATAATTAAATAATTCTACTTCAGCTAAAAATGGAAGCACAAAAGTTGTCTAGAAAGGCTAGTTTCAAGTGTAATAGTAATTTTTTGCAACTTGCGTGCGAAAATGGTGATAAATTACTAAATAACTAGTAAAGTCTAACCATTTTTCTGGTTTTCTATTTACACAATTGTATTTGATCCTTGACACGTGTGTACTTCTTTTTTAGAAAAAAATCTCAAATGCAATCCCCGGGACGAAATTGTCATGGGAGAGTCAGCAGACTCAGCACTAGCACTTGCAGTGATGTTTTCTACGGACTCAACACTATCAGTGAAGTTTTCTATGGACTCTGTAGGTCCATTTCTACAGACTCTGCAAGGTTTCTGTGGACTCCATAGGGATGAGAATGCTTCGGTTCAATGCTTGAGAAATATTGAGAAATATCCATCTGGAGAGTTGTTTAGGATTCCTCATCACATGAACAATAAGTTTAATTAATTTCTATATAAAATTATGAAAGTCAAAAATCATAAATGAACGTTACGTGCAAAGTGACATTATCTTAAAAACCGTCACAAAATTTTTTCTTAACGGGCAAGGGTGACCATCAAATTGAACTCCTGATCTGGACGAAGATAGTTCAACCACCGTAACCTGCAACCTTTCCCACTACGCTTCAGACCTGCAAAAACAAATTAAGTTTATTGATAGAGATAGTGCAGTTGGAGTATTAGAGTTTTTGAACGGTAAACATCCATGCATTAAGTTACCTGCTTTCTTGGGGAGAGATGCCCATTCACCTTCGCCATGAATTGTGACGTATTCTCTCAAAAACATATCCTCCCCCGCAGTCCAGGCCCCGCGGTTGAGGGGAGAATCTTTAGAGCAGCAAGCAGACCTACCCATTTTTGGTATAATCAGTGATGAGGCTAGCCTGTTTATATAGAAAAAATTGAATGTGGGATAGTGATGACCACGTGACGCACATTTGTTCTCAATGTTGGACCAAAGGTTTTTGATATGTCAGTATCTCAATAATCTATGTCCCCAGATTACTGGGCAGGATGTTTCGGCGATGTAATCTCAGGCAGGCCTGTATTTTCCGTGTGAACAATATTTCCTTTCTTTCCCGGTCAAGGAACCGACATCTGTTAGCACAAAGCGTTAAAGTGTTGAACACAGAGATGGCAGATTCGTATATGTCAACAATGACATGATACCTCGAAAGTGCTGCTGACGTTACTAAATGATATACGTCTCCAACTCTTCACGTTATTTTGGATGAAAATAGGATTTAGGATGTACGAGGGAGGGCATCCATCCACGTCATAAAGCCACGACCCACGCCATAAACATGGCACGACCACTAAATGAGCTGAAATTTTCATTATCATCCATTAAGTCTTGTGATGACATGAAAATAACTTTTTTGGTTTAATTTGTGAAGATGTTTGGTTGGTACAAAGTGTATTGAAGATTAATTTTTGTTGTTGGTAAAACTTATCGTGATATAAGGGATGAGGATGAAGCTGGAATGAGTAAATTTAGTAGAATAGATACTCTTTCAATCTTGGTTTTTAAGTTTGAAGTGGTAAACATAAATTTTCATGATGATACGCTGTATAAAAAAATTATATTTGGCTTCATGATAGTTAAATATGATATTTTTAAATTTCATTCAAACACTCCTTTAACAGGTTTATGTTTGCAATGAACAAAATATACACAAATATATATATATATATATATATATATATATATATATATATATATATATATATATATATATAATTTTTGTGTATATTTTGTTGTTGGTAAAATCTATCATGATATAAGGGATGAGGATGAAGCTAGAATGAGTAAATTTAGTAGAATAGATACTCTTTCAATCTTGGTCTTTAAGTTTGAAGTGGTAAACATAAATTGTCATGATGATATGCTGTATAAAAAATTTATATTTGGCTTCATGATAGTTAAATATGATATTTTAAAATTTCATTCAAACACTCCTTTAACAGGTTTATGTTTGCAATGAACAAAATATACACAAAAATTATATATATATATATATATATATATATATATATATATATATATATATATATATATATATATATATATATATATATATATATATATATCGGCTTAATGCTTTTGATAGTGAATGTTATTTAAATTATTTTCCTCATTATTAAGTAATTTTAATTTATTATTTTTTGCTCATGTTTATGTCATAATTTATATATACAATTATATTCGTATGCATACTATTCTTACCATCATAGTTCAACATTGGTTTAGTTGGAAGATAATATCATAAAGAGATGCTCTTTCTATAATCTCCAAGAATTAAATTGATTGTAGGTTGCATTTCACATTTTCCATAGGTTAGGTATCTTTCCTTGTTGAAAAAGATGGCATTTTTATTATTTCCAAAACACAAGTAGAGTGACCCAAAAAAAAATAGAAAAGACAAATTATAGTCCTTCGTAATGGATTAAGATTGAGTAATTATAGAAAAATATGACATACTTTTTAATATTTTTAATTTTTTAAATGCGTGTTGAATTTGATTTTATATAGATTAGTTTTTTTGTATAGAATTTTTTTAAGTTGAAGGTTTATTTGTTATGGGAAGGGGACCACTAGTTGGGGGTCCAACGTTTGTGATTGTAGTTGTGAGCCTTTTTATTAGTTGAGTTATTAATGGTCCTTTAGTTGTAAAAGTTCTTAAACATTTTATAAAATGTCCTTTCATTTTTTAAATACATAATATTAAAATTAAGAACTTTTCTAAAAAAAAATTGGTACATATCTAAAATAAATTTGGATTGCAATTAAAAATCAATTGTACATCATATTCATATATATGAATATCATATAAATGAATATCATATTTAAAGATATGAATATCTCACACATTAATATGAATATTATATTTAAACTTGAAAACACTTTTAACAAGTTACATCAAATTTTAATCAATAATATGTGTTAATCATATTCAAATGTCAACTTTTAGTTCTAATAATTGGTTCAAAGTTTTCAAAATTTGAATCCTTTGGCTCCAAATTTTGTCTCTAAGCTATTCAAGTTTGAACTTTTTTACTCCAAAATTTAGCTCCAAAATTTTCAAATTAAATATTTTTGGCTCGAAAAGGCAAGTTCACACTCCTATTTTCTAATTATGGCTTGACATTAATTGATAAAACCCAAGATGTCATGACTCTCCTCTCTCCTAGCATGTTGTTTCTTCCTTATACCTCCCATGGTTTCAATGAAAACAAGCCAACTCTACATATATAATGCTTTACTTGTACTAACATCTTCATTCTTTTCATTTGAACTATGTATTCGGGTAAAATATTTTTTATTTAGAATAATCCTTATAATTTGACTCCTCAGCCTTAGCCTTAACCTCTTCTTATTATTCTACATACCATATTAAATAGTAGTGTGTCTATGTTGTTATTTTTGTCAAGTAAAAATACAAAAAAAGAAAAAAAAAAAAAAAAACTTCTTTTTGTTAGACATTTGGATAGTTTTAGATGTGTTAAATACCTCATATGTTTTTATAAATTATGTGTTGTGTAGGATTTTGTGTTTGTCATGAAGAGGAAATATTCATCCAGAAAAGGAGTGGATGTTTCCAATAGAGTATGACAACTTTAACAGGTCTCATTCATGGAGACCTAAACTTGAACATTGTAAGTCTCCTTCTATAAATAAAATATATGGTCAACTTGGAAATAGATTATTATTGTGTTAAAAACTCAATACATATGGTATTTTTATGATAAATTTTCCTATCAATTTTTCTAGTTTTTTATTAGGAAACTGTCATTTTACAATAGATTATAGAGGAGGGAAAATGAAATTCACTAGTGATGAATTTAATGAGGATGATGATGACATCGTTGATGTCCCATCTTTCTTTCAAAGTTTGGGGGAAAAGTGGGTGAACCCTTCCTAGCTTAAATCTGAAACTCTACTTTGATTTCCTTTACCATATCCTATGAATTTCCCTTTATTTTATACCCATGCTCCAATTTTTCATTGTGATCCTTTTTAATCCTTCAAAGTGATCTGATCTTTTGGGAATCACTCCTATGTGATTTTTTACTTTTGATGCATGTTATTTTCATCTATTTGTGTTCTTGTATTCATTTACAGTTGTTCTTTTATATATTGTCAATTAAATTATTTTAGGCTCTTGAAAACAATATCCATAGGTTTTTAGAAATGGAAGACAATTGGAAGGTTCCATGTCTGATTGTTATTATGATGTATCTAAGTAATATATTATTAAATACGTGATTATAGGCTCTGAAATTAATGCAATTTTGGATAGAGGAAGTGAATCTATTGATTATAAAAGTGCTTAGGAATATTTTCCTTTGAAATCAAAGTTAGAGAAGGTGTTTCTAAAAAATCCACTTATTTATACTTTTGTGATACATGATAATGAATATTCATGGCTTTTTGAGTTAGATTTCAATCACTTTGGTATAAAAAAGAATGGATAACTTTAAATATGTTATTTTTATTCCTTGTAAGGTACATAGATATCAAAAGGAAATCTTGTACATAACTTTGATAAAATATTAGGTGCAAGGAATGATGGAAGGATTTTTGTGATTGATGGTCAACTATATTAAATCGGTAAATATTTCTAACAAATGTATTTATTGAAGGCAAACACACTTATATTATTAGGTTGATAAAGAAATACATTCCCACCATCCTCTTCTATATTTATCTTTTCCAATTAATTTATATTATCTTCTTTGTATTGTAGAAGAGAGATCTCTGTAAGCATTTTGATCCTATGAATGTAAGGGGCCAATGATAAGATTTTAAGAATGGGGACACTCAAAATCCCCCATTTAACATGGCATTTGGATTTAGAGGATTGTTTTGTTGATTATATACTATTTTGTATGATGTTTTCATACTACTAATTTCGATGTAACAATTTGGTAATGATATTAATATTCATGATGTTGTATATAATGATTTGTCTTAGGTCCAAATGTAGATTTCAATAAATATTTTGGCAGTATCCCTCAAAGCTTTAACAAAGTATTGATAGTCATTACATATATTGTTATGTTAGAAATACCTGCATTCCCACCATCCTTGGATATATTTATCTTTTTCATTGAATTTATATTATACTATACTTGAATTTATTTTTAAATTTTTTAGTTCTCCACTTCTCTTAATTCATCCTCCAATTTTAGGGAAAATCAAATTTGATAGATATGAATTTAATGAGGATGACATTGACCTCATTGATGTCCCATATTTCTTTCAAAGTTTGGAAGAAAACTAGGGGAACCATCCCTAGCTTAAATCCCAAACTTTGCTTCGACTTACTTTACTATATCTTGCAGCTTTCTCTTTCTTTCATACCCATGCTCCAATTTTTCATTCTGATCCACTTCATTAATGTTAATCCTTTAAAGTGATCTAATCTTATGGGAATCACTCCCATGTACTTTATTACTTTGTGATCCATGTGATTTTTATCTATTTGTGTTCGTATATTCATTTATGGTTGTCTCACCATTAAAAATTAGTTTATCTAAATTATATATTATCAATTAAATTATGTTAGGCTCTTGATAATAATATGCATAGGTTTTCAAAAATGGAAGATAACTGGAAGGGTCTATATCTAATTGTTCTTATAATGAATCTAATTAATATATTATCAAATATGTGATTACAAGCTCTAGAATTAATGTTATTTTGGATAGAGGAAGTGAATCTATTGATTAAAAAATTCCTTAGGAGTATTTTTTCTTTCAATTGAGGTTAGAGAATGTGCTTCTAAAAAATCCACTTATATATGTTTTTTTGATACACCATAATGAATAATTATGGCTTTTTTGGTCATATTTTAATCACTTTGGTGCAAAAAAGAATTGAAAATTTTAAATATGTTATGTTGATTCCTTGTAAGGTACATGGATAGCATAAAGGAAGTCTTATGCATAAATTTGATAAAATCTTAGCTGCAAGGAATGGTGGAAAGCCTTTTGTGATTGATGGTTAGCTATATTGAATAGGTAAATCTTTCTTACTATTACACTTATTGAAAGAAAACACACATCTATTGATAGGATTAGAAATATCTACATTCCCACCATCCTCTTATATATTTATCTTTTGCAATTAATTTATATTATCTTTTTTATATTTCATGATAGACATATTTGTAAGCACTTTGATCCTCTGAATTCAAGGGGAAATGATAATTAATATATTAAGCATGGGGCCACTAAAAATCTGACATTTAACTTGGTATTTATATTTAGAGGACTATTTTAATGATTATATAATAATTTTCATTATGTTTTCATACTACTCATTTCAATGTAATAATTTGGTTTCCATACTAATATTCATGATTTTGTCTATAATGCTTTAGCTCAGGTCTAAATGTAGATTTCAATAATAATTTTGGTTGTATCCCTCAAAACCTTAACCAAAAATTGATAGTCATTACATATGTTATTAGGTTAGAAAGACCTACATTCCCACCATCCTTTGATATATTTATCTTTTCTATTAAATTTATATTATACTATACTTGCATTTATTTTTAAATTATTTGGTTCTCCACTTCTCTCAATTCATCTTCCACTTTTCTAGTTCTATCAATTTTGTGGGTGTTTATAGATACAATCATTTATTCCCCATTTTACATTCTAGTCTTTTGGAAAAACACTTAGGTTATAATTTTTTTTTTTTTTCAAGCTTATCATTATCACACATGGCCTTGAACAATGAATGTAGAGTAAGAATTTTTCTTGGTATGTTAATATGGACCAAAAGAATTACTATTCTCAAGGCTCATTAGAATTAGATTAAGTTACAAGGGGATCAATTGAAAATGTATATGAATTCATGGACTTCAAAAATGAATTAATCTATGATATTTACTTCAGAACGTTGAATTTAACAACACCTACTTCTATGTCTTTAATCATATCTTTTAGTGTCAATACACAAAAACTGATATGTTCTAATTATGGAAAGGCTTTCTTTTTTCTTTTTAGTACTATACAAATAATAATAATAATAATAGAGCTTTGAGGATAGCTAGAGGCCATCATAATATACAAAAAAGTCTGTTTCTTTCTTTTGTACATTTATTGTCCATCCATTTTTCTCTCTAGGACTAGTAATTATATTTATCATTATTTATCTTTGATGAATATTAAAACATTTATATATTAAATTATTTATTATTTATAAAATTATCACATAAGGATTTTCTCATGTAAGGTAATTTGTATAGCCCAAATTTTCATGCTAGAGAAGTTGAGGAAACCTTCTCAAATTTGGGATAACATGGAACTATCTCTGTACTAGACAAGCTACTATAAGGGATAGATCTATAGATTTGAAAGTGCTAGCTCTCTTGATTTATCTTCTAGGCTCACACACTACACTAGGCTAATCAATATTGGGGGTGAAAAGGGAATAAAGAAACATAAAGAAACCTAGATTAATGAAGGTGATAGACCAAAGATAAGTCCACAAAACACACTTGCATCTACACTAAGAAATAAAAATGCTAAAATTAACCTCAATTGAATATTATTATAGCATAATTATTTTTCATATAGGTAGATTTCTATGTATATCTAGAGGTGGGTGAAAAGGAGGTATGATACTAGACATTGTTAATCCCTCTCACACTTAAAATCATACTTAACAAATGCATACACTTCATGAGACCTGTTAGAATAGGTATCACTCACACAAAGCATGCAAGAGTAGAATGGAAGTAAGGAGAATAAATTCATCACTTTTCAACTAGGTACACTACTTGACATACTTATGAAAGAGTTATAGAGACAATATCAATTTTAGAAAAATTTATTCAAAGGAAAAACAAGATGTAAAACTAGTATGGCCTCACCATACTGATTATGGATCCATATAATAGCCAATATGGCTTGAATATATAGAACATAGAAGAGGAGAAATAAGAAGTGAGGATGAAGGGTCACAAAGACAAGTGTCAAGATGTTAAAACTAGTTACAATGTAAGAGGATAAATTGTAAAATATGTTATGAAGTTGTCATGGACAAGTGTCCATAAACAATGCATCATTCTCTTGAAGTTCGTCTAGAGATCTCCGTGGACTTTTTTTGAAACTGTCATGATGATAAGGAATTCATTTGATTGTTTGAAACTAATATAAATGTATTTAACACATTTTATTTAAATTAGTAATTTTTAAACAACATATTGATAGTCATAAGTTCCTTTCTAAGTAATGAAATCCCTGTTATCACTTGTCATTCACTTTTTGCATTTACTCATTAGCCTTATAGGCCTAGACCTTCACACTTGTCACTTAAGTGACTTGTATTTACTCATGAATATTCATTGTAGGGGTGTTAGACATTTTTTAAATATATTTTTATCCTTAGGTCTATTGAATAGACCTCAAGAGACTCAGTTTCACATTTATAATGATTACACTTAAGTAATCACTTTGCTTCTTACTGTGCCATTCAAGACTGCCTATAATAACCATCCTAACATGGGTAATTTCATCCATCACTTAGGTGAGATATGCGTATTTGGAGTTATAAAAATTACTTACAAACCTATTAAAATGAATTTCATTCACCAATTCCTTTCTATACCAGTAATTCAACTCAAATCTTATAGAAAATTGAGATTTTGGCATGTTCATATAAGATATGGTACAAAACAATTAAGAAAAATCATGGAAGAGGTAAAAATACATAGTATTATTGATATAAATTTATATATTTGAGTGCGTATTCACCATAATTAGGTGGATAATAGATTACAATGCCCAAAAGATTAGTTCCTATAAAACTTGAGATTTAGAAAAGAAGAGAGAAGTCCAAGGGTCACAAGGACACTTGTCAGCCCAGGAAAATAAGTTAGTTATGAGTTATATTATGATGTGGGATGAACCATGAAATTTCATAACTTAAAAGTGTCAATTCAAGGCATAAAATTCATGATAAATGGCATAAAACTCCTTTTCTTGGCTCAAAAAACCTACCTTCATAATTGGCCCTATTTGAACACCTCATAACTAATTAGGACGAGGTATAATGATTGATATGAAGTTTTAGGACATTATAAATGACTCTTCATGCACTATTTTAATAATTTATCATCTGAAATCACCTAGAAAAGAGCCATCATCGTCTGCAATCTAGAAAACCTCTATTTCATGCACCCTTCACACTTGGCTCCCAAAAATGCATTAGTTTCTAATAAAAATACATTGTAAGGAGTGGATATCACATTTAAATACACTTTATGGACATATAATCATCAAGGACACCTTAAAATCACTTTCCCTTAGAGTTTTCACACATCTCGCTAGCTTGTCCAATATGCCAATTTTGACTGCCTGAGATGAAGCACCTAGTTTCAATAATTAGGATGTTTTTATTGAAATTAAATGATCATATGAATTTATAAAAACTATATAACTTCCAAAAAAACTTAATTTCACCTTTAAACTCCTCATGTATCGTACAAAATAATAAAAAAGGCCAAAAATAAATTATTTCTGCCATGTTTGTATAAGTTCGTACAACTAATTTGCATGGGAAGGAGATTGAGTGAGTCCTATGAAATTTGAAATAGTAATGCGAAAAATGGTCCATCTAGATTCATATATACTCTCATTTATCTAATCAGGTCTCTAGAAGGGTTTAATATTGGTTTTAGGCCTATTTTCCCTCTTAAGTTTTTTTCATAAAATTGGGACTTTGAATTTGTCAACCAATTACACTAAATATTTTTTCAAGGAGATTATTAACTTATATAAACCTATCATTCCTTCATTAAAACCATCATGAAATGTTTGAGCATCTAAATTTCTCTTGTCAAACTTGTTTTCACCTTTTCAATAGGCCTACTATTGTTTTTGGACCATAAATGGCATTTTTTGTACTTCCCTTAAAATAAAATAGCTTGAAAATGCCTTAAATGACCTCCAAAACATGTCTTGGCTAGTTTAATTATCATGGTTTTACTTGGATCCAAATAGATTAAACATGGATCCATTTAAGTCACTCTAAATGTCCAAGTGACTTTTGATGGTTTTACTTGGATCCAAATAAGTTAAACACCTTTAGAGTGACCCTATAAGAATTCCTAAATTTTTAAAATTATCACCTCATGTCACAATTGGAATTAACCCTTGATATGGCCTTTAGGCCTATGTAATATCCCCTATTTCCCTTCAAATCTGAAACTGAATATTTTTTTGACTATTTCTCTGTATTTTGCCTTTTAATGTTTTTGCATGAATAAAGATACAATTTTTGCAAGATAAATTCAGTTAAATAGATAAATAGTAGTATAATTTACCAACTAGCTAATCAGTGCTCTTATTATTCTTCAGAATGATTACAATAATGAATCTCGGGCATGCATGTAAAGTAATGCAAATATCATCTCAAAATCCTGATCTTTTGCAAATCTGTAACAGCTCTTGGGTTACTGTGTCAACAACATAGTCACCATCGTTGATCGATTTACTATCGACGTCAGTTTGCAGTCAGCCGATGTTGGTCACTGGGATGCCGATGTCGGTTCTTGTGTCCCCTGCAGTGATGTTTGGCCTGAAGCAGAATAGTACGTAATTGTATGGATCAGTACGAATTTTGTATAGAAGCAAGATAATATGCTATAGCCTGTATTATAGATACCTGATCTAAAGATCACTATCTATATAATTTATTAAATCAAAACATAAAGAAATAAATACCTAAAATACCAGTGATAACTTCTATGTGAAGTTATCTCTCAAACCTATGAACCTCTGTGATAACTTTTGTATGAAGCTATCTCTCAAATTGGTAATAGATCAGCTGATTTCTCACACCCTCTGAATCACACAGAATGAAGAGTGAATGTTCTTCAATGCAAATGGAATACTAGAACCCTTGGCTCAGTCTTCATAGAAGAATTCTTAGCAACAATCAATATCAATAATCAATCATAATCCAACTCTCTCCCATGAAAAACCCTTATACCCTCAAAAAGTGTGCTTGCCCTAATTAGATTTTATTAAATTAGAATTAGGGTTTCTTAAATTAGAATTAGGGTTTTAAAATTAGACCAAATAATTAATATTTAATTAAATCAATCAAATAATAATATCTCCCTCAATACATGTCAGATCCTCAAACCGTCTAAAGCTGGTGAACCAGGGAATGATTTTGCACATGATCATGCCATAACAAGGATGGTCTGTTGAGTGCCAACATTACCTATATAATAGGAGCTCAAGCAAATATGTCTAAAAGAGCCTGAATGATAAGCCAACTAGACAAATTCTGCTAATCAAAGCCAAGCCAAGCTCCACCATGTCCCTCTATCCATGCTATCAGCCTACGAGGGTCGCATAATAGGCTAACCATCAACTCTGAACATGTCAACTAAAAAGGGGACATGACAATCTGCCCCTCTTGAAATTGCTTACCCTCAAGCAATCGCTGAATGATAAACCAATCAATCCACCTGGATCCCAAATGAAGTCATGATCTACCCCACTATCAATCAATGCAAACTCCAGGCCATGTCTATCACAACTCTCATCCAATGGCATCACATCATCTTAATTACCAAGATAAGGATCCCAACATCCAATCCAAGAATGGAAGTCAACTGGCAACTCAAGTAAACTCCTCACCTGAATAATACCTGAATCTAGAATGTGAATGTTAGACATACTCATATCATCATCAACCTATGACCCGATTGTAACAGAAAGCTGAGTCCCTACCACATGTGCTAACTCCTGAACTGAACTCACCTTAAGACAAATCTCGTCCACATGTCTCTCCTGTAGTGGTACCAATGTACACTCGATAGCGCCCTCTCCCATATCATGTGGTATGAGTCTCTCCATCTGATGAAAAAACATATTTTTGATGTTGTTGCCCCATATTGCCTTAAGAATATGTGTCTTCCCACCAACATCAAAATGAACCTCCATGTCCTTGGGACGAAGAGTGACTTCCTCAAGGGAATGAAGCCACTTCATACCCAAGACTAAGTCTATATCCCCCATGTTCACCACATAATAGTCAGCCTTGAACTCATAGTTGTTCAAGCGCAATGGGAGGTCTCTAATCATCTTCTCATACCTAAGAGTGTGACCATTAGCCACCTTAACTCTAATGCCCTCAAAATCCTCAGTAGTGAGTCCATGCTTCTCCACAAATCTAGCATCTATAAAATTATGTGTGGCTCCTGTATCAAGAAGGATGATGACCCTCTACCCTGCTAAAACTCCACAGAGTCTAAATGAATCATCTGACTGAATGTTGGATAGGCATGCCTCCTATATGTGAAGCTCTAAATCTACCTCTACCTTAGGCTCTAAAGCCTCTGCCTCCTCAGAACTATCACACTATTTAGAATCTTTTGATTCTAAATCCTCATAATATGCCCACATCACATGATTTGCCTTGCCCTTAGGCCTCACAGACAATTATGATTGGCATCATATGGAGCTTTACAGTAGAAGCAAAGCTTTTTCCTGCATAGATTGTTAAGAGCCTCTCAATCCAAAGGTGGTGCTGCTAGGTTGGCCTTTGAATCATTCTTAACACTTGATTTATCTTTGTTGAAATCTAATCCCTCTCTATCTCTGTTGGAGCAATTATGGTCCCTGGATGAAGCACCTTTAGAGTTAAATTTACTAGATGGGGCTACCATCTCCATACTACGCACCTTCTTCATAGCTACCTGTAATGAAGGAGGATCAAATCCTTTGATCCAACTGCTCAATGGTTCTGTCAATCCCTCCATGAAGAGTACTACAAGTCACCTCTCTAAAATGTTAGGGACCATGACTGATAACTTTTAGAAGTCACCAATGTAAGACTCTAGACTTCCTCTCTAGCGTAACTATGCCAACTCTTCGAAATAGGATTCCGGATCCCTCCTATCAAAATGCTCGACTAGCCTATCCACAAACTCCTGATAAGATGTGATCCGATCATGATGGAGTGTCACCATCCCATGGTGCCACTAATTATGAGCTACTCCCTTAAGATGCAGTGTCACATATCTGATAGCATCTCCCTTAGCCATCAAATGCAATGTGAGAAATGTGTCTAGCTTACTAATCCAGGCTTGTGTTATGACCTTACCACTACTGTCAAACATCGCTAGTGTGAGCCTACTCGTAGCATGCTTCAGATCATTATTTTGGTGTCTAGGTCTCCAGTCCTATCAACCTTGGTTATGCTCTCTCCTCTGTGTAATGAATTGGTCAAAAGTAATCCTCTTTCTGACTCAGGTGATAATAACTCCCACTCTTCATTTGCTGCCATAAGTGTGTCAACAAATAGGGGCTCTCCTGCCGCTTCCTCTACTAGAGCCTCTGGTTCCTCCTGAACAAACGTAGGCCATGTAGGCCTATCAGATGTCTTAGAATGGGTCAGTCATGGTCTCTAATTAACAATTGCACTCTTGTTATCTCCTTGCTCCCTATTCTATCGAATAGGTGTGTTCATCCTCTCTACCATAGTAGTGAGTGCCTGTAGTGCCTAATTCATCTGTTGCTGGCTTGTAGCCATAACTTGGAAGAATTCTTGAGTGTCCTGATCATCATTATGCCTATGGCCCTTGTGTGGGCTACCCTCACACTTGTCACTCATAGTGATTGGATGTTCTAAAACCTGATCACCTTCAAGCAAAGTTCTACTGCGTGTGAAATACCTGTGTGGTCCCAACTCTTGTGGCTGCATAAGATTTTCAAACCCTCAGGATGGCAGGATTTAGCTCTGATACCATTGTAATATCCCCTATTTCCCTTCAAATCTGAAACTAAATATTTTTTGACTATTTCCTTGTATTTTGCCTTTTAATGTTTTTGCATGAATAAAGATATGATTTTTGCAAGATAAATTTAGTTAAATAGATAGACGTAGTATAATCTATCAACTAGCTAATCAGTGCTCTTATTATTCTTCAGAATGATTACAATAATGAATCTCTGGCATGCATGTAAAGTAATACAAATATTGTCTCAAAATCTTGATCTTTTGCAAATCTAGAATGGCTCTCTAGTTGCTGTGTTAACAACACAGTCACCATCATCGGTTGATATACTACCGACGTCAGTCTGCAATCGGCCAATGTCAGTCACTGGGATGTCGATGTCGGTTCCTGTGTCCCCTGTGGTGTTGTTTGGCCTGAAGCAGAATAGTATGTAATTTTATAGATCAGCACGGATTCCATATAGAAGCAAGATAATATGCTACGGCTTGTATTCTAGATACCTGATTTGAAGATCTCTATCTATATAATTTATTGAATCAAAACATAAAGAAACAAATACTTGAAATACCTGTGATAACTTCTGTGTGAATTTATCTCTCAAACCTATGAACCTCTGTGATAACTTTTGTATGAAGCTATCTCTCAAATTGACAATAGATCGGCTGATTTCTCACAACCTCTAAATCACAAAAAATGAAGAGTGAATGTTCTTCAATGCAAATGGAATACTGGAACCCTTGGCTCAGTCTTCACAGAAGAATTCTTAACAACAATCAATATCAATAATCAATCATAATCCAACTCTCTCCCATGAGAAACCCTTATACCCTCAAAAAGTGTGCTTGCCCTAATTAGATTTTCTTTAATTAGAATTAGGGTTTCTTAAATTAGAATTAGGGTTTTAAAATTAGACCAAATAATTAATATTTGATTAAATCAATCAAATATTAATATCTCCCTCAATACATGTCAGATCCTCAAACCGTCTGAAGCTGGTGAACCAGGGAGTGATTCTGCACATGATCATGCCATAACAGGGATGGTCCACTAAGTGCCAACATTACCTATATAATAGGAGCTCAGGCAAATGTGTCTGAAAGACCCTAAATGATAAGCCAACTAGACAAATTCTGCTAATCGAAGCCAAGCCAAGCTCTACCATGTCCCTCTATCCATCTTATCAACCTACAAGGGTCACATAATAGGCTAACCATCAACTCTAAACATGTCAACTAAAAAGAGGACATCACAACCTAAACCTTATTCAATAGGCTTTCCTGCAACTTTGAAGGTTTAGAGTACCATATCTAGCTTCTTCTCTTTGTGATTGTTTTACATGATGGATATTAGTGTCTCTCATATTTCCAAATCCTATTTAAATGTCAAGACATGGATTTTAGCAAAATAGGGGAGTTCATACAACTAATTTTCATGGGATTTTAGTATTTAAATTATTTCCAAATCTTATTTAAAAGTGAATAATTAAGACTTGGAATTCTTTTTAAATTACTCATTTTTTCTAGTAAAATAGAGGAGTGTGCTTTGTTTTGTCTCAAATAGAGGGCTCTCCCCTCATATGCAAAATGACAGTCTCAAGATAATAACGTAAAAGTGTGAATAACTATAAAAAAATTATTCAAGTTTATAAACACCTTAAAAGTGTCAAGACATTCTCTTTAATGTGAATGCATCCATGAGATCACTTGTACATATTCATTAATGGCAGAATGGTGTGAATGTTGTATGTGACTGCAACTCATAGGGATTTTTCCTTAGAAGATGAAATTTATAAATAAGGAAAATAATAATACATTTAATAAATTTAAATTAATCTATCATAACATTGGAATCAGGATCAAAACATGAAGATTCTACAAGCAGAGGAAAAGTTGTCTAGAACATGGAAAGATGCTTCCTTTTATAATTTAAGATGATTATCATATCAATACCTCATGCAACATTAAACCAAACATGGTAATAATATAAATAGGAGTTAAAAATCATTTGGAATCAAAATTACCAACTGATTCATATTGAATTACTTAAGCTAAGGCAAAACCTATAGGGTACATAGGTAAACAGACAAAAAAAAATATAGTCAGCTTGATGAGGAGTGTTCATGAAGAATAGGGCACCATTATTCAAAATAATTATATTTAAATTAAGTTATATAAGTTTAATAAAACCTTCCCAAGTTTATTGAGTTTAAAACTTTTGATCTTTATGTATGAAGTAAAAATTGGAAGGCCACTTCTACTTGCCGAGAAGGGTGAAAAGTAGTAGAATGGTTTTTGGCCAAAAATGGCACTTCCAGAGAATGTAAAAAATTGAGATGGAGACAAGGAGGTAGAAGATTCATATTACACTCTTATCCCATATGGCACACTTCTCAATGAGTTGTACAAGTACCAAAATCTCTTCTTTTCCTAAGAAAATTAACTTTTCTTCTGATGAATCTACCACTTTCAGTTATAAACAGTTGATTGAGACTTTATTAAGACACATGTCATGTGAAATTACCTTTTGGAAACTTCAAATTTCCAAATAAATCCATATAACTCATCAAATGCTCATTTATGACATTTAAAATGACCCAAAAATGATATAAGGACTAAAAAAACTAATGACCAATGTTAGTAAAACATTAAGTGACATTAATAAACCTATAAAACACCTTGTGACATCTATATTATCCCCTTAAAATTCCTAAAAGTCATGTTTTTACCTAGGGGTTTCCTAATTTGACCTAAAATTCATATTTGGTGAACAAATTGGTGACTCGTAGGGGTAGCGTGCTCGCTATACTAACTAGACCAGAACCTTTATTAGTCCATTGGGATTAAGGAGTCATTTGAAGTTTGAGATAAATAAATAAACCTTCACCATTTAAATTGATCAAGACAAGACCACTAATTAACTCAACCACATAAAGAAAAGAACACACACAAAACAAGGCAATAAAACTAACAAGACAAACACACACACACACACACACACACACACACACACACACACACACACACACACACACACACACACACACACACACACACACACACACTAAAAAAACTTAAGGGAAACAAAGTAAAAACTACCATGTACAAATAGAGACTAAGAATACCTCATTTCCAGGAGCAAAAGGAAAAATCCTTGAATCATCTTCATGGTGAGATGAAACATAGTGCCAAGTATGTTTCTCCTTGGATTAAATTCTTTATGGACTAGACCTATTATTTTGCACTTCAATTGATCTTATCTTGAGTATATCATCCTTAAATAGGTCTCCAATGTATATAAACTCCTATTGAACACATTCACATGCCTCATACTACTTCTTGATCTTCATTTTATGGTCAATTTATATCTCCTTAGTAGGCTTGGCTTTAAGAAGATTGAATTCTAGTTCCATATGTCAAAATATGATGTGTTTCTCCCAACTAATTTAGATGATCATATCCCATCTTGATGACTTCAGACATATCATCATCAAATGCATATGCATCTTGAAAGGACATATTTGAAAGGATGTTTTTCCTTTGCATACATACTTGAGTGCCAAGGTTTCCTTCTCTATTTGTAATTAGCTCATAACCTCTTTGAAGAGGATTATATCTTGATCCAATAATTTAAAAAAAAGTCATCCAAATGCTTATTATGAAATTGTCCTTGCTCATCCATGACATCTTGTAAAGTGATGGGAGAATCAATGACCATTTCTTCCTCTTTGTCAAAAGGAAGACATTCTTCTTCATCAACCCAATCGAAAATTTCCATACAAGACATCACCTCTTCCTCATCAATTATGACCTCTTGAGGGATATCAAGTTTTATCTCAATTATCACATCATGACTTTGATTCTCAAATGCTGCAAGATCTTACATTTCCTTATTTGTGATTCCAAGACTAGGCATTTTGAAATCTTGTGACTTAGTCCAATGAGGTTGTCAAGGAGGTATGCTTTCTTGAAGACATATTTCTATTTATTTTTCAACCATATAATCTTATTTAGTTTCCCGTACCATAGGTCCATCAATGCAAAGGTTGATGGGGTGAGGACAAGATGCACAAGTTTGTGGAAGTGGAACATAGATCTCAAGATCAAATTGAGAGTGAATTCTAATGGATTCTTTTGGAAGATCTTGAGGAAGGGTAGATGGGTTGTATTTATTCATAGGATCTTCTTTTGGGTCTAAAACTTCCATCTCATCTTGACGTAGCAATCTCATATTTGCCTCTAACTGTTAAATTTTTATGGCTAGGTTCTCTTCGAAAGGACTTTCTTGAAGCTCATAGGAATCATCATGAGTATGAGGAATATATGGGGGCTGACATGGAACAAAATAAGCTTCTTGAGAAATGGTGGGAGGGACTTAAAAAGTATCAACTCCATTATCCACTTCACACTCCTTGAAAATTCTTCCATATTCTTCCTTTCCCCATGACTCCACAATATTACTCTAGCTCAGGATGTTGGGATTACAAGTATTTTATTGAGAAAGTATGGGAGGGGTCTTTATAATATTAATATCCTTCTCAACCTCACACTCTTTTTCAAAACTTTTCTCCTCTTTCTTTCACCATGGCTCTACTATCTTGTTCCAACATAGGATATTGGGCTTATGAGTCTCTTTTTGAGGTGGTGGGGATGAAATGTGAAATGAAAATGAGTGATTAAAATCCACTTCCTTTTCTATAATATGGAATTTTTTATTTTCTTATTGGCCAAATCAACTTATCTATCAATTTTTTCTTCAATCACAAGGCTAGTCTTTTCAACTCTCTCTTCCACTTGATTTGGAAAAGGATGACTTTAAAAAAAATTGTTAGGCTAATGAGTAGGGATCAAATATGGCTGATAACAAAATTATGGAAGTGTATATGAAGTTTGATATACTTTGTAAGGCTACCACTCATAAATGCTTAGCTTATCATCCAAGGAAGAAACTTGGCCACTCACATCAAGCATCTCACTTGTGAGCCTTTGCCAATTAGATTTCTTAATAGGTACCCACTCTCTTTTGACCAATTATAATGAATTTCATTCCTTATTAATGACATGAATAGTAACCTATTGACAACATCCTATTAGATTATCAAGCTCCAACATATACCTCTCATAACTCAAAAGAGTCTTCCTGAAGGTGGAAGTGGATGGAGTTGTGGAGTGTCTAGGTTGACTAGGATAAGCAATATATTGAGGAGGATGGTTATAAGACTAATAAAAATCATGATAAGGTTTAATATTATCATATCGGGTTTGAAAGTAATAATATTTTGGTTGGTAAACTTCATGAAAGGGATGATTAAGGACTTGTTCTTGTTGATAGGGAATGTCAGAAGATTGCAATGTCTCACCAACTTGTAAAGAATAAAAGTCAACACAAAATCCATGAAACTTCATTTAAGGTAAGAACACAAAGGAAAATTTTATGAAAAATCTTAAAAAATAAACTTGGGTTGCTTGAACAACTGATATATCTTCGTAGTTTCCATTGATGCTTCGATAGATACCTTCAAACGCTGATTGTCGAGAGACAACACAAAAACTCTCTTAACTTATGGGAGTAATAGTCTCACCAAGCATACCAAAAATTATTATCACTTGGATTTCACCCTTTTAGTAGATAAAAAATGTATCCTCATCCAAGTGGCACAATGGAAACTCCTCTAGACTTGTGGGTAGCTTAAGGATGAGGTGATTCTCTAGATAGGGCTAGCTCCTTTTATGTACCACTTTGTATTGTAACTACAATTAAACTCTAGGGGTTAAAAGGAAGAGAGATAATTTTAAAAAAAAAAAACTATCCTAAAGGAGGTGATACACCAAATATAATGATGAATCCAACCACATGCATCATAAAATTGAAATCAATGGATAAACTGAAACTACACTTCTCCAATCTTCATCTTCTTACATTAATGATACATTATAAGGTTATGGACAAATGTGCAAAGCTAGGAGGACTAGACAAGAGGCCTATGAGGGAAATAATTAAAATAATAACTCACTCAATCCTTGAAATTTACTATAAAACTTCACATGCCTTGTAAGAATAAGGTTTCCATTTACAATTAGATGATAGAATTAAACATCATAAGGAATCCATAGTCTTCACTTATGAAAAAATGAAAAATTTCAATGAAAACACTAAGAATAGTAATGGAGGAGGTAAAAATAAGTAGTGTTATTGATCAAAAGGTATAAATTTTATCAGGGCTTCACCATAATTAGGTGGAAGATAGATTACAATGCCAAAAAGGCTAGTTATTATAGAACTTGAGAGAGAGAAAAGAAGAGAGAAGTAAAAGGGTCACAAGGACAATTATAAATATTAAAAAAATAGTTATTTTTTCATGATAATATGATATGGTATGAACCATGCAATTTAAATAAGTACAAGTGTCAATTCAAGGCATAAACTTCATGAAAAGTTGCATAAAACTCATTGTCTTGGCTTAGAAAACATGTCTTTCTAATTGGCCCTATTTGAATGCCCCATAAATTATTAGGACCAGATATGATGATTGGGATTAATTTTTATGACATTATACATTAATATCCATGCATTCTATTTATACATCGTCATTTTAAATCACTTATAAAAGAGCTATCATCATTTGTAGTCCAAAAAACCTCTCTTTCATGCACCCTGCACACTTCACTTAAAAAAGTCATAAATTTATCATAAAAATAAATGGGATGGATTTTATGACACCTTTAATTACCCTAAATTTCCATATAATAATCAATGAAATGTTAAAAACACTTTTCCTTAAAGTTTTCACACACTTCTCACTAGCTTGTCCAATATGTCAGTTTTGACTAGCTGAGATGAAGCACCTAGTTTATAAAATTAAGATCTTTTTATTGAAATTAAAAGACCATAAAAAGTTATAAAAATTCTAAAACTTCCCCCAAATCTTTATTTCACCTTTAAACTCTTCCTGTATATTGCACAACATAAAAATTGGCCAAAAATAACTTGTTTCTTCCATGTTCGTACAAGTCCATATAGCTGATTTTCATGGGAGGGATATTGAGTGAGTCCTCAATAAGTAAAAATATATTTCATGATAAAAATCATCCATATAGATTAATATTTAATCTCACTTATCCAATCAGATCTTTGCAAAGGTTTAACAAGGGTTTTAGTCATATTTTCCCTTTGAAGCTTTGTTCATCAAATTAGGACATTGATTTTTTCAACCAATTATGCTAGATGGTTTTTAAAGAAAATTATTAACTTATATAAACATATTAATCCTCCAATAAAATAATCATGAAAGGTGTGAGAATCCAAAGTTCTCCTATCAAACTTGTTTTCACCTTTTCAATAGGCGTAATGTTATTTTTGGACCAAAATTTTATTATTTTGTGCTTCCTATGAAATAAAATTTCTTTAAAATGTATTAAATACACTAAAAACATGTATTTTATCATTTTAATCCACTCCTATGGCTAGATGTGATGTTGGTTTCACATTTGGTCCTTTAGGCCTAAACATGCCTAGTAGGCCTAACTACACCCTAGAGCTCCAAGTGACTTCTGATGGATTTCCTTAGACTAAAATATATTAAAAAAATTTAGAGTGACCCTGTAAGAATTAATTAATATGTTATTATGATCATCTCATGTCACAATTGGAATTGACCCTCTATTTGGCCTCTAGGCCTAGACCTTGTTCAATAGGCTTGCCTGCAACTTTGGAGGTTTAGAGTACCCTATATATATATATATATATATATATATATATATATATATATATATATATATATATATATATATATATATATATATATATATATGATTATTTTATATTATTTATATCTGTCTCTCATATTTCAATATCCTCTTTCAATTTCCTTACATCTTCTAGATTCATACTACTACCTTATTCTCTTAAAACTTTCAGTTTGCACATGAAGGAAGTGCCCTTTGTCTGAGACAAAACAAAAGGCACTCCCCTATTTTACCAGATAAAAAATGATTAATTGAAAATAATAAATAATTATTAAGGATTATCTATATAAAATTTTATCTCCTGAAAATAATATCTGACCTTCAAACTTTTAAAAATCCAAGACTGACCTGCTGAGCAGAGACTGTGTAAGAAATTCACTTTAGACTATATATTTCTTATTTAGAGCTTCCCCTTCTATGGTATGTCAATAAAGAGGTTGTTTTTTAGGATAATGTAATTATATTAAATGAATCCTAGTACTCAATAATCTCTCTAAATATTTATGAACCCCTCATACTCTTAAAAATCCTAAGGTTGCCTTCCAATTCTTGACTATGTTCCCTCAAAATGTCACAAATATAGGTGATAATTTCCATGAATTATGAATTGGGAATTATTATTTAGTGTTTCCTTTCCACATTACAATATTATTTTTTATATTTTTGGTCTCCTTTGTCTTAAACTCATTCCATTTCCACACCTAGACACCTTTCTTTAGATACTATCTGTAACAGTCAACCCTTGACTGTATCTTGCATTTCCTCCCCTTAATAATGCCTCCTGTAGGTTCCTTTTTGTTCCAAGTTTGATAAAAAAAATTAAATAATCTTATTTAGGTTTAATTTAAGTCATATATCACTATTTATACCATTTATTTCATGACATCCTCTCACCAACAACTCAAATATTACTCTCTGCCCCTCATAGTCAATTATAATAGACTTTGTAGGGCCTATAGGTGTCTCCCACAGGTTCTAAGCTTTGTATTGAATGAAAATTACATTCCTTAAAACTACCATTTTTTTTTTTAATTTACTTACTTCTCATTCCTAAAATGAAGTCTATTTCCTAATGTTGTCAAGCTTATCCTTTAAAATGAAACTACAGCCAACCAGTAGGCATACTTTATGATAAGAGGGACTTGTAGGATTCTATTACATTTATTTCTAATTTGGAATAATAATTAGACATATTAACACCCTCTTAATTCATTTTTAATTTTTTGGATCTGTTTTACCTCATGTTTGGTCTTTTTATGAGTCTAACCCTTACTAGATTGAGACACCTTGCCTATTTGACTATTATAGGTACACATGGGCTCTTTGGACCTAGGTTATGATGTTGGGAGACCTCATTTTCATTACTTGAAGTAACATATCACTATTTTACACTTTAATTTATTTTTTATATCCTAATACAACACCCAAACACTCATATTGGCTCACTATTGTATACTTTATTATAGGTCAAATTTCCTTAGTGTATGCACTAGAGAGAGGCATAAGGGTCTAGCCATAAATTATCATTCCAGTTGATGATATTTGAAACCATAAATATTAATTGAAACAAATGGAACTAATTCACCTTGATATCATCATCAAATACCAATTTGACACAAAGGTTGCTCAAACTTAAACTCATGTGGATAACATTACCTAGAAATAGTGTTTTTGTAGGCCACTTTAAGGCTCTAAAAATACACCCCTTCCTCACTTTATGACTCCAATTTTTTTTTGAATACCTCTCCATGCTAGGATATACCAAAATAACCTAGATAAATTCCTTAATACCTTCTACCAACATGTTTTAATATGTTCAGAAGGAGCCCCCTGACCTCTATTTTGCATTTTTAGAGGAAAAGTACTTGAATACTACAACCATCTTCTTGAATGTGGTTTTAACTTATTTAGTGGTATAGTCTCATTTTAATTCATGTTAACTAAAATAATGGATTAATTATTGGTTATGACACATATAAACAAGTACCTCTGCTCTCTGCCATCAAATCTTGTAGGTGAACATTGTTAAGTCCGCAGGCAATAAATGCAAGTGTGATCAATGAGTATAATATAGATTTTAATGAATTCAAAACTTATATCCATACATATAAAAACATTATTCACAATTAAAAACACTTGAAAAGTGTCAAAACCTTCTCTTCAACATGAATGCATCTATGAGATCACCTATACATGGTCATAATGGCAGAATGGTGTGAATGTTGCATGTGACTGCAGATCATGAGGATTTTGCCTTAGAAGATGAAATTTAGAAAGGAATAGACAAATAATACAATTAATAAATATAAATTAACCTATTGAAACCTTGGAATTAGGATCAAAACATGAATATTCTAAAAATATAGGAAAAGCTGTCTATAACATGGAAACATGCTTCCTTTTGTAATTCAAGATGATTAGAATATTAAAACCTAATTAAAATTGAAAAAAATAATGGTAATAATTTGAAGATTTAAAAATATTTTGGAATCAAAATGATCAACTATTTCATATGGAATTACTCAAACCAATGTAAAACATGTAGGGTGCATAGATAAGGAAGAAGAAGAATATAGTCAGCTTCATGAGGAGGATTCATGAAGCACATGACACCATTATTAAAAATACATATATTTAAATTAAAGTATATAATTTCAATACAACCTCCCCAATTAATTTGAGATGAAACCACTTGAGCTGTTCGTACCAAGTAAAAACTTGAACGTCACTTTCGCTTGCCAAAAAGGGTAAACATGTAGTAGAATAGTTTTGGGCCCAAAATGGGACATCCAGAGCATGTAAAGAACTTATATGGATCTAAGGAAGTTTAATATTAATATTTAACCCTTATCCCATTTTTAACACTTCCCAATGAGCCGTACAGGTGCCAAAATCTCTTCTTTTCCCAAGAAAATTCACTTTTCTTCTGATGAACCTACCACTTTCAATTACCAATAGTTTATTAAAATTTATTAAGACACATTTCATGTTAAACAACATTTTTTAACTTTCAAATTTCCCATTAAATCTAGATAACTCATTAAATTCTTAATTTTGACCTTTAAAATGACCCAAAAATGATATAAGGACTAAAAAATCTAATGAACAAGGTTAGTTCAATATTAAGTTACATTAATTAACCTATAAAACACATTTTTACATCTGTATTATCCCCTTAAAATTCCTAAAGTTTATTTTTTACCTAGGGTTCCCTAATTTGACATAAAATTCAAATCTGGACAACATGACCAACATCAACTATCCATAGCTTATTTATGCACCATGTACACCCTTCATACATATATGATCAAAGGAAGTTTTCTCTCAATTTTCTACTTAGCATTTTGAATACCCATGAGCTAGGTTTGGGCCAAAAATGACTAGTATGGATTAATCTCTATAAACAAATGGTTATGATAAACCTTATATGCTCCCATGAAGGCTCTCAAATTTTTTAGTGAGATCATATGGTTATAGAAGTTAAGTTAGGCATCTTGAGGTTTTGTGTTCATTTCCAAACCTAATAGGCCTAGACTTTATATTTTATCTTGTGACCACTTATGAGGGTTTTCTTTGACTGTAGGTGCTCTTCTACCCATATTCATCTTCAGATCAACATTTTACATCATTACATAGTGATCCAAGACTCCTTATTCATCCTTTCATCATGGATGTTTACTAGGTCTACAAATTGTATTATCCATAGAGTGCCTCATGTCTGTGATAAAATAAAGGGCATCCCACCTATTGGTATGATCAAACTAGATCCATGGAAGTTTATCTTACGTCATGAGGATGCTCTATACAAAGTTTTGAATTTAGATCACCTCTTCATTGCTCCCAATACTTTAAACTATCCAAACTAGATTCTAGGTTTGTGAGGATTGTGTGAAGGGTTGTGGTTGACTGAGAATGGATTTCATGCCCAGTGTTAGATTACTCAATTTTTTCTTGTTTAGATCTCATGTAATGTGTTATTACCAATATGATATTGGTTTAAATGTGGTTATACCATCCTAAACCTTTGTTTACCATTTCAAACCTTCACTCTCCATTTTATTAGGCTAGTCTATAGACTATCTTCACACTATTGGTGTGTATTTTAGGAAAGAAATGGATTCTTTTAGGTGCTCATACATGTCAGATCATTGTACCTCATCCTATTCATTTCCCCTTGAGGTCATTATGGCATTTCCCACATTAATTAACTCATCTTATGCCTTGGAACCATGTTCTCATCTCTTATCACTAATGAGCTAGTTGTTATTTAAAATATTATATTACTATAGGTTCCTTCGATGCTATAGTTTACTAAGTATCTCAAGTGTAAACTTTAATGAATCATAATCTCACAAAACCATCCTTTCTCTCAACCAAATAACCTCCTCTCATTTTAAAATTCTATCTCTACACCTAGACTATAGGAAAGAAAACATTAGCCTTATATAGACCTCATCAATTTTCACCAATAGATGACATTTTATATGGTAGAAACATGTTTTAGATAAACTATGGTAAGTCATTTCATTTACAACTTTTTCACTGGATTGACTTCTCTTCCAATATTGTATCACTAATATCAAAGTATTGGATCCTATGTTGAGTTTGAAGATGTCCTACGATATCAATAAGTATACAATCAGACCTATTTCATGGTTAGGCCCATAAATCACATTTCTTGAATCTCCTTCAAATTTCTCATTATCTCAAGCCTATATGATATCCTTGTAGGATTAGTGACTATGTATAGTCTTGCACTATATTTTTTACTATTGATTCATTATGGCTTATCATGTTAATCTTATATCAAAATAGGTTTTTCACATTTCATTATTAACCTTGAACTACTCTCAAGACATACTACCACTCTACCTCGATTGACTACACAGTCACAGTCTTTTGGTCTTACCAGGTTATTATCTTATCTTCTATTTCTTATCTTTGAGTGCTTCAAGATATCTTGAATTCAAACACTCCATGGAGAAATTTACGTCCATATTCTAAGGGGAAAAACATAGGGTTATTATCTTGACTTGGAGTCACTTATAGGATATGAAACTCTGCCATTACGAAATCATTGTTTTAGAGACTATCACTATTATAATTTTTTTTTAATCAAAATGAGATTATTTTGCCTAGATCCTCACCTTTACACATTCCAAAATAGTTAGAAACAACATGAAAGGAGTTTACATTATCTACAAGACCATATTCTCTACTTGGTTTACATAGACAAATGCAAATACATGGAAATGATGTGCCAAAAATGGAATTATTATTATTATTATTATTATTATTATTATTATTATTATTATTATTATTATTATTATTATTATTATTATTATTATTATTATCATCATCATCGTCATTATTATTATTATTATTATTATTATTATTATTATTATCATCATCATCATCATCATCATCATCATCATCATCATCATCATCATCATCATCATCATCATCATCATCTGGGATGTAATTATGTGCCTTAAAATCTTTTAACTTTATGTTGTCATAGAATTTTGTTATTTAATCTAGTGCATTGGCCAAAAAATGGGCACACTCAAGAACTATCAAATAAGTTCTATTTGATTTCCCACACGGTATTGAGATTTAAATTTATATAATAAGGACAAACTCATAGTATATGTCTAGTTTGGATTTCCTAGCTTATCACTTCCACTTTGGAATTTATGTAAAAACGTGTCAAACCATTAGGGTGATTTGTGTTTTTATCTAAACATAATTTACTTGTCTTATTTTTTTTTTTTTTTTTGAGGTTGACCTTTATGAAAAAATTAAATAAATAGTAGATATTTAATTCGATGATTATGATTTCACTGAAATGATTACATACATATCAATCAATCTGGCAAGTATTTTTTTATTCCCAATTTTTTAGCAAAAAAAATATTTTATATTTATGTACATGAATTCCATGGTTAAAGACTTGGATAATCATGGGAAAGATCTTAATTGGAGTCAAGACAATTGGAGAGTCTTCAATCATCCAAATAAAAATAATAATTAGAACATACAAATTCATAACACAAACCCTTATCTGACTATTTTGGAAGCCACTCCCATTGCTCATCCCCATTTCCCTCTAGGTCTAAATTCAACATGAAATTTATAGTGTGAAACAATACACATATCACTAATATTCTTACTAGATTGTAGGATATTATGTTGTATTCACATCCTTAAATTGACTTGATGTTTTATAATTTAGATTTTGAGCCACAAGATACTTGTATTTCTCCATCATGAAATTATACAAACTAGGTGTGGACACATCCAAACATGTAATTTGGATGGTTTTTAAATTTGACAAATGATCCCTTACCATTATTAATCTCTTTTATTCTAATGACATTTTTTAAGGATAAAATATATTTTTGTGGTTTGTATAGGTGTTTTTCATAGACAATAGGATTTCATAGATATATTTTATGATGATATTTTTTTTATAATAAATAAGGTATACTCACTATGTACTAGTGCATTATAAAATGAGAGGACTAATTTTACATGCAAAACGAATGAGAGTTTTTTTAATCCAAATCATCTTAAGAGATGGTATCATCCACCACTCATATCACATGGTATAATATCCCATAAGGAACTAAATAAGCCTTGAAATATCTTGATAGGGCCATGATGGCTATATAGAATGCATTTTATTTTACTCAATCTTTTGATATTCCAGTCAATTTTATCTCTTATGATCTCGTATATAATCATCTACCCATAAAAGTTTAGATTCATGGATCAATCCATACTACCTAGGTTTTTAACAAAATATATTATTTTAGCATTATTTACACATGGCATGAATACACTTTTCTGTGTGTTAGATGGGTCCAAGATGTAGTTCCTTGTCCTTTTGATGGTAGGAGTTGGATTGAGTATTGGGAGTGTAATTTATAGACTTCCCCCATTTTTCATTTTTTTGTCAAACCACTATCCAATGAGGCACCATTCAAACTATCAAGGGTTTTTATTATGATCTGGACTCTTAACCTTCAATAAAAGCCTTTAATTATAATTTTTTAGCTTCACCACTAAATTTAATTAGTTGAAGTCAATTAAGCCCATGTTTCTTGGATTTAATATTACATCCTTTAATTTAAGTTTCTAGATAGGATTTTTAAGAGTTATTTAAACACCTCAGAGCTCAATACTCCCATACTCAAGTAAACGATCTCAAAAAACCAAAAATTGTCTCACTCTCTAGCATGAGAACCTTAAGACTTTTGTTAATCATTATAAGCATGTTTTTCAAGCTTAGGATTCCACTGCTAAGAGAAAAGTTAAATTTGAAAAATAAATTATATGTTTCCTCAAAAGCTAATTGAGGCTCAATTAGTGGATTATGATATATCACTCTCCATTGATGAGATTCAATATGAGTCAGACCAAATGAACCATGAAAAGGAACTTAGGATTGGTGGATCTATTTTTGAATTCTATCACATCCATATTAAATGATTGGAACTAATTAACATAAGGATTAAATCAAATATTTTTACACTAGATCCCTTGGGAATCTTATTAAAATGGTAAAATTTTCATTCCAAACATTTGGAACCCTAAGCTTAACACTAATTAGAGGAAAATCACTCTCATTAATTTTTATTGTAATATTATTAATGTTTTTCATACTTATAAAGTGACTATATCTTTGAAAAAGTAGTCATGGGTATCTCTCTCAATAAATCCATTTATATAATATTATTAGTGACCATGTTTAAAATAATTTGTTCCTTACTATTTTAGAAGAGTATGAGGTGGTCAACCACACTATGGAATGTATGCATACTTTCTATTTGAAGTAAGGGTAAAATATTGATTGGGGAAAAACAATTTTTTGAGGAAAAATTGGGGAAAACTATAATTATATATCTCATGGTGAGATATTAAATTTCTTGGACATCCTTTTTTCCTTACAATCTTCTCCAATTGAGCTCTAGAAATACTAGGTGTAGAGAGTGAAGAAGAATGCTATTAGCTCATCATACCAATTTCTCTAGCTAGAAAGTTTCCAATTTTATCGAAGGTTATCTCTACCACTCATGTATATTAATCCCCCTATTGGACTCTAAATTTTATACAACTTGTAATAAAAAATATTCCAATATTTTATCTGAAAAAGGTGAGATGGGAAGAATGGTCTCCATAAAGTTTCATGTGACCTTTGTTATCATCTTAGATAGGCTAGATGCATGGAATTAGTTGATATCAATAAATAGGCACTGGATCAATGCATTCAATGGATCACTAGGTATATTAGATGTTATTAATCTTAGATAATGTTGTCAATATATTATTTTTAAATGGTAGAACCTATGGTAGGGATCCATGGAAAATAATTTTATTTCATACTCTCCTTAGTTCTATTGTACCTAACAAAGTGGTGGGTTATTTTTTTGTTAAAGAAGTTAAAAATACTTAGAGACCAATAAGCCTTAGAGCATCTAGAAAAAGGATAAATTTATAACTTGGATTTCCATTAATATTCAATCTTCATGGAGGTATCTTGTTACTAAATTTCATTTTTTTCCATTTTTTAAGGTGCCTTAGGTTAAATAAATCATGTTTTTTACAAAGGGAATTGACATTAATATTGATCTCTTTGACATATGAATTAGAATTTGGATATATTGGATTTATTTCAAATCCAAGTATACTCTCAATAATCAATATGTCATTATAATAGTGAAGTTCAAATGGTTAACCCAAATGATGCCTTAAATAAAATTAGACTTGAATCTCCTCCTCAATGGTGGGTGGATTAGAATTGGTATGTCGTTACGCCTCACCAATAGTTTTCTCCAAATTTTATGAATTATCAAATGCTATATATATATATATATATATATATATATATATATATATATATATATATATATTGTTTTACCCTAATTTGGATTAATGGATAAGATTAGTCTAATTAGAATATAACTTTAAAATTTAAATCAGATCAGTGGATATAGAATTAAAGTATACATCTAAATGTTAAATATTGAGATTAATTATTTTTATTTGAAAAGCTTATATGTTAAACATACAAATTAATAAAGAGATATTGATACATAGAATTTTGGGGTGACTATATTTCAAAAGTAAAAATCATAGATAATTAGGCCTTTATTTCAATCATTTGTGGGATTGGATCTCTATCTATGTTGGGTCAGTTACACAAGATTAGGTAAGTATCTATAGTTAATATTAACCTTCTAGTTTGTACTAGACTTTGAATAATTATGGCTCAATGAATCTACATTGTGACTATCTTTCTTTGATTTGTGTTTGTAATCATAAACCTTGATGATGTGTCTAGATCCAAAAATCAGCCTCCTTTGACTTGAAACCCTACATATGTCTTCGTTGTCTGCAAGCCTAAAAAAATGTAGAAAATTTTAATAGGTTGAGCTAAACCAAATAACTTATGTTAGATGATTCACCTTTTCCTACATATATCATACTCCAAGGAGCAAAATCAAGCCATGCATAGTTTTTCCACCTAGTGTCATTATGAAATTATGCTCCTTCATTAAATGTATGTTGTTAATCATTTGAATTTGATAATTGATCATTATTACCTTGGCTTAGATTTAGAGTGATTCAAACATGGAGTGTGACTTCTTACAGTGATAGGTTTTGAATTTTGGAAGAAAAGAGCAGGTTTTATTAATGTGCAATAATATATAGATTATATCAAATAACTTCCAAGTCCATATTATGTGAGACATTAATTTTTTTTATATATTTGAGTCTAATTGTGTATCTTATCATGCCAATAACACATTAGAGAGATGGGCTGACCCATAGAAATGTTTTAGATTTGAAAAATAAACGTTTCTAGCATAGGGTCATTATATTTAACTTCAATTGGGTATAGATTAATGATATATAAAAATTTTATTCAAGTGACCTAAGAATAATAATGATGAATTTAATGTCTAAGAATGCTTGTATGAGATAATATTATGGTTTGGCATAGATTGTAAGGTTCATGCTGGTTATGGAAAATAAATAGAGAGGTTAGAAGTCAAAAATTAGCATGTGAGAGTGAAATAATGGTAAGTTCAAATTATATTTGTGTGCACAAGTCATGCATGGTGAATTTATTTCAATATTATCATTTTCAAGTACCAAATACCATATTTTTGTATATATAAATGCATATATTTTGTTATATTAATGGAATTTATATAATAAAAGGATAATATATACCTAAGTGTGCACAAAACACCTTTTATTTAGTATAAATATCCAATTATTTAGGTCACTCAATATAAAAACCTACAACCATGTGTAGTCAATGTCCATGGATTGATAATTTTAATCTAAATCTTGATTTTTGAAATTTGAAAGAGAAAAGATAAGAGTACACTTGTGTGTTGGCAAAACCCATGTTTCCCTTCAAAAGTTTAGAATATGATGATTTATGGTTAAAGCACATGAATATTTAATGTGATTATGCCAAAATTTTGGTGTAACTATATATGATATTGGTCTATAAATATAACATGTCCCAACAATGATTAATGTCAGGATAAGTAGACAATCTAATAACCCAAATAAATACAAAGGTAAAGAGGGAACCATCAAGCTAGAGTTTCTCAAATAAACTGAATCAACCATTACATATGGCTTATTTATTCAATTGTAAAATAATTACAAAGATAAATAAACTTCACTTTATGTAAAGAAAAACATATATGATAAAAAATAAATGAATAATGTTCATTCCCCCATCATTAATGCATGTTGGATTGTATAGTTTGGTTAAAGTTTTTTTTTAATTTAAAATATATTAATGGCTGAAATATAATGAACAAATTCATGCCTCCATCATGAAGGTTGATTTGATAAGTGTGAAAATGAATGACAACATTTTTAGATTAGAAATTTGTAAACTTTGTCACTATGTATGTGCATGAACCAATATCATTCCATTTGATATGTTACAAGCTGATTTATGACGCCACATATATGTATGCTCAATTTGAGAACCTATATCTCAAATTTATATGTATGTGTAATTATTATTCCTATAAATTGTGTGCATATTAACTCTAATGTGTATGAATTTATGCTCAAGTATTTATAAATTTACTACATATGCATGTAAAATTAACCCATATTCCATACTGATGTGCCAATATATTCCATGTAACTAAATCATTTGAATCTAAACAATTATAAATCTCTAAAAGATATAATATGATATATTATTTCACTTTTATAGGCTAATGAATATGAAAAGCTGACTCTAATTCCCCCTTCTTAAATGAGTGATGTCTCATGTAAGTCAATCCTCACAAAATAAGATTTAACTAGATAATATCATGTATAAAGATACCATCATGTAATATCATTTGATCATATGTAAAATGTTATCATAGCTATGTACATATATAATCAAGGCATGTATATAACATATGGAATGTAGAGCATACAATTTTGATTTCTATATAAATGTATCAATGAAGAACATCATATTAGGGCCACCAAAAATGACTATGCATTAAAAGTGAATTATTCAGATCAAGGTACCAATCAGTGTCACCAATATTAACGAACACAATAAACTCATTAATAATAATAATAATAATAATAATAATAATAATAATAATAATAATAATAATAATAATAATAATAATAATAATAATAATAATAAGTGTCACATATAAGACCAAGGAATAGATATAAGGGACATAAATATGTCACACTAAACAATACCAATTTTTACATATGATGGGACTTAAAAGATTTACAAACTAGGGACATAAAGGATGTCACATCAAGGAAGGCCAAGGGCCAAACAAAATACTCATGAAAAAAGTATCATATCATGTAAAAGAGTGGAAACATTAATGGAGACTAAAATAATTAAAATAGTCTACGCCATCAATATGTATCAATGTCATGTCATATTATAATGGCATATCAGTTTTAGCAGCATAAAATATATGTAACTAACAAGGCATGTGTAAGCAACATATATAGATCAACATGGTACAAAGGTCATAGAAAGATATAATCTGTAATAGTAAAACTTGTGGAATAAGATGCCCTTATTATTAGCATGGTGAATGGGTAGAGGGAAAACAAGCATTTTTATGTTCATGTGTAACATGTATGTTCTTGATGCCCTCATATAATGTGAAATGCATGTGTATGAAAAAAATAATCCATATACCAAAAATGTGAAAAATAACATATATAAAAGTGTAATGCTATAAATAACATTTTTATATTCATTTTTGTCCTGTATGTCTTTAATTGCACTTATATACTATGAAATCCATATGCATATGACAAGAATAAGCCTTCTTATTTTGATTATTTTTATATTTTTAGATTATTTAGTTTATTTGGGATTTTGGAGTGTTTAAAATTTGTAAAAGCTAATCAATTATCCTATTGATGGAAGGGTCATAGAAAATGCGTGTATCAAGTATTGGAAAGTTCCTCCTTCATCAATAAGGGAGTCAACCAAGATGGTCCTATGTAGAAAAAAAATTCATGTGATGTAACATATCTATCATGATCAACGTTTGTAAAAATAAGGGTATGATGAGTTTCATAAACATTTGTATAACTTGATTATAAATAAATGTTGAAAGTAAATATAATTTTGAAGTTAGAAGATCCAAAAAATTCAAATGAATGTCATGTTGGGTAATACTACTAATAATAATAGAAATAAACCTTAACAAACATAAATTTTACTTTAATAAATGTATTAATCTTAAAATAATTAGGGAAAGAAACAGTGCAAAACTAATAAACTACTCTTGCATCCAGTTACATCTAATGCTACCAAAAACCTTGTCAAAATAAAAACGGAAACTACATGAGCTCCGAATATGATTATAATAACCCACATTTAACATATTTATATAACAAATAAATGTTAAAATTAAAAACAAAGAAAAGAAAACGCAGAAGTAGAGGATGAAGACAAGTCCCCAGGTAGGATGATAACCCAGAAACTAAGGAACATGGGAAACCAAAAGAATTAGCAAAGGGAACAGAAAGGACCCTTTAAAAAACATTTACCCAGTGTTAATAAATGAACATGATATCATGGAATGCTAGAGGGCTTAACAACCCTAGTAAGTAGAGACGAGTCAGGAGGTTGAGAAGAAACCATAACCCATAGGTTCTGATTTTATAAACATCCATGACAGAGATAGAGATAATGTAGTTGGAGTATTATATTTTTTGAAACATCCATGCATTAACTTACCTCCTTTTTTGGGGAGAGGTGCCCATTCACCTTCGCCATGAATTGTGGTGTTTTCTATCAAAATCATATCCTCTCCGCAGTCCAGGCCCCGCGTTTGAGGGGAGAATCTTTAGAGCAGCAAGGAGACCTACCCATTTTTGATGTGATCACTAATGAGGCTAGCCTGTTTATGTAGAAAAAATAGGGTGTGGGATAGTGATGACCACGTGACGCACATTTGTTCTCAAAGTTGGACTAAAGGTTTTTGAAATGTGAGTATCTCAATAATTTAAGTCGGCAAGATGTTTCGGCGATGTAATCTGAGGCAGTGCTGTATTTTCCGTGTGAACAACATTTCTTTGCTTTCGCGGTCGAGGAGCCGACATCTTTCCGCACGAAGCGTTATAATGGCAACTGCTGACGTTACTAAATGATAGAAGACTCCCACTCTTACGTTATTAAATGATTAAGAGGGCCCTCATTCTTGATTTTTTTGGGAAGATTTATTAAATTGAAAAATTATACAAATAGTTTTATAAGTTTTTTGTATTTTTAATTTATTATTTCTTTTTCTAAACATTCTATATGAATAAAATAAAAAGAATTAATTTGATATTTTATTTGGGAAGATTTTAGTGATTATAATAGTTTCAAAAAAGACAATTATAAAATTGATTTAGAATTTATACTTTATATATATATATATATATATATATATATATATATATATATATATATATATATATATATATATATATATATATCAATGACTATTATCTATAAATTGTTATAAATATAGTGTAGTCACAACTTAATACTTTTGATAGTGAATGTTATGAAAATTATTTTCCTCATTATTACGTAATTTTGATCTAAATGTTTTTTAATTATTTCTTGATCGGTTTTCTATATATATATATATATATATATATCAATGACTATTATCTATAAATTGTTATAAATATAGTGTAGTCACAACTTAATGCTTTTGATAGTGAATGTTATGAAAATTATTTTCCTCATTATTACGTAATTTTGATCTAAATGTTTTTTAATTATTTCTTGATCGGTTTTCTATCATAATTTATATATACCATTATATCAGTATATGTTTATTGTTCTTGCCATCATAATTCAACGTTGGCTTAGTTGGAACATAATATCATAAAGAGATGCTCTTTCTATGATCTCCAAGAATTAAATGGATTGTAGGTTGCATTTCACAGTTTCTCTGCATTAGGTATATTTCCTTATTGAAAAAGATGGCATTATTATTTCCAAAACACAAGTAGAGTGTCAAATATGTGTTATTAAGAATAGACAAATTAGAGTATTTTTTAATATTTTTTATTTTCTAAATGTGTGTTGAATTTAATGTTATATTGATTAGTTTTACTGTATAATTTTTTTTAAGTTCAAAGTTTATTTGTTGTGAGAAAGGGGACACATAGTTGGGGGTCCAGTGTTTGTGATTGTAGTTGTGACCTTTTTTTCTTGTCATGAGTTATCAATGGTCTTTTAGTTGTAAAAGTTACTAAAATATTTTATAAAGGGTCCTTTCATTTTTTGAATACATAAAATTAAAATTAAGTACTTTTCTATAAAATTATTGATACATATCCATAATACATTTGGATTGTAATCAAAAATTAATTGTATATCATATTCTTATAATTAAACATCATATTTAGAAATATAAATATCCCATTCATTAATATGAATGTTATATTTAAAATTTCAAACACTAATTGATAAGTTACATCAATTTTTAATCAATAATATGTTTTAATCATATTCAAAAGTCAACGTTTAGTTCTAATAATTGGTTCCCAATTTTCAAACTCTGAATCCTTTGGTTCTAACTTTTGGCCCTAAGATATTCAAGTTTTAAAATTTTTACTCAACAATTTATCTTCAAAATTTTGAAATTACAACGTTTTGGCTCGAAAAGGCAACTTTATACTCCTACTTTCTAATTGTGGCTTGGAATTACTTAGCAAAACCCAAGATGTCATGACTCTCCTCTCTCCTAGCATGTTTTTTCTTCCTTACACCTCCCATGGTTTCAATGAAAACAAGACAACTATACATATATAATTTTTTACTTCTACTGACATCTTCATCCTTTTCATTTAAACTTTGTATTTGGGTAAAATACTTGTTAGTTGGAATAATCCCTATAACTTGGATCCTTTGCTTTAACCTTAACCTCTTCTTACTATTCAGCATACCATATTCAATAGTAGTGTGTCTATGTTGCTATTTTTGCTAGGTAAAAATACAAAAAAACAATCTTCTTTTCTTATCCATTTATCTATTTTTAGATGTCTTAAATACCACATACATTTTAGAAATTATTTATTATGTAGGATTTTGTGTTTATCATAAAGAATAAATATTCATCTAGCAGAGGAGTGGACGTTTCCCATAGAGTATGATTTCTTTAATAGGTCTCACTCATGGAGACCTAACCTTGAACATTGTAAGTCTCCTTCTATAAATAAAATATATGGTCACCTTGGCAATAAATTATTATTGGGTTATAAATTCAATACATACATTATTTTTATGATAATGTTTCTTATCAAGTTTGATTATTTTTTCTTAGGAGACTGCCATTTTACAATAGATTATGAAGGACATAAAATCAAATTCACTAGTGAAAAATTTAATGAGGATGAAAAAGACCTTGTTGATGTCCCATATTTCTTTTAAAGTTTGAGAAAAAATAGGGGCAACCCTTCCTAGCTTAAATCCAAAACTATGCTTTGATTTCCTTTACAATATCCTATGGATTTCTCTTTCTTTTATATCCATCCTCCAATTTTTCATTATGATCCACTTCGATCATGTTGATCCTTCAAACTGATATGATCTTGTGGGAATCACTCTTATGTGCTTTGTTACTTTTTTATTCTTGTGATTTTCAACTATTTGTGTTCTTGTATTCATTTATGGTTATCACATCACTGAAAATCAGTGTATCTAATTTATATATTGTCAATTAAATTATTTTAGGATCTTGAAAATAATATCCATAGGTTTTTGGAAATGGAAGAAAAATTAGAAGGGTCTATGTTTGATTGTTCTTATGATGTTTTCAATTGATATATTATCAAATATGTGATTATAGGCTTTGAAATTAATGCAATTTTCGACAAAAGAAGTGAATCTATTGATTATAAAAGTGTTTAGGAGTATTTTGCTTCGAAGTAGAGGTTAGATAAGGTGTTTATTATAAATCCACTTATATATGCTTTTTTGATACACCATAATAAATATTTATGGATTTTTGTGTCAGATTTCAATCACTTGGTGCAAAAAATAATGTAAAACTTTAAATATGTTATGTTGAATCCTTATAAGGTACATGGATAGCATAAAGGAAATCTTGTGCATAAATTTGAAACAATGTGAGGTACAATAAATGGTGGAAGGCCTTTTGTGATTGTTGGTCAGGTATACTAAATAGGTAAATATTTATTACTATTGCACTTATTGAAGGCAAACACACATCTATTATTAGGGTGATAAAGACCTACATTCCCACCATCTTCTTCTATATTTATCTTTTCCATTGAATTTATATAATCTTATTTAGATTACATGAGAGAGATCTTTGTAAGCACTTTGATCCTATGAATGCAAGAGGCAATGATAAGATATTAATCATGAGGCCACTTGAAGTCCCAAATTCAACTTGGAATTTATATTTAGAGGACTATTTTTTTGATAATATACTATTTTGCATGATGTTTTCATACTACTCATTTCAGTGTACTAATCTAGTTTCCATACTAGTATTTATGATGTTGTTTATAATGATTTAGCTTAGGTCCAAATGTATATTTAAATAATAAATTTGGGAGTATCCCTCAAAGCTTTGATGAAGTATTGATGGTCGTTACATCTATTGTTAGGTTAGAGTGACCTATATTTCCACCATCCTTAGATATACTTATCTTTTGCATTTAATTTATATTATACTATACTTGTATTTATTTTTAGATTTTATGGTTCTCTACTTATCTCAACTCATCCTCCACTTTTTATGTTCTCTCAATTTTGTGGGTGTTTAGAGATACAATTATTTATTCCTCATTTTACATTCTAGGCCTATGGAAAAACACTTGGGTAATAAATAAATTATTTTCAAGATTAGCATTGTCATGTACACCTCACCATTTGTGGTCCAATCCACTAGGTTATAGGACTCCATTTTCATGGATATAGAGTTATAATTTTGCTTGGTATGTTAATATGGCCCTCGAGATTTACTATTCTCAAGGCTCAATAGAATTGGATTATGTTACAAATGGCTCAGTAAAGAATGTAAATGAATAAATGGCCTTGAAGAATGAAGCAATATATGATATTTTATAAAGAACATTAAAGTTAAAAATACCTACTTTTAAGTATTTAATCATTTCTTTTAATCATAATTTTTAAGGTCAATACACAAAAGGTGATATGTTCTAATTGTAGAAAGGCTTTCTTATTTTTTATAGTACCAAAATAAGAATAATAGAGATTTTAAGATAGATAGAGGCCATTGTAATGGAAAAAAATAGTATGTTTATTTCTTCTTTACATTTCTTGTGCATTCATTTTTTTCTCTAGGACTAGTAATTATACAAATATTAAAACATTTATAAATTAAATAGTGTATTATTTATAAATTTATCCCATAAAGATTTTATCTTGTAAGGTGATTTTTATATCCAAATTTTTCACCCTAGATATGTTGAGGAAAACTTATAAAATTTGGGATAACATGGTACTATCTATGCACTAGATAAACTACTACAAGAGATAGATATCTAGATTTGAAATGCCTAGCTCCCTTGATCTATATTTTAGGATCACACACTACACTATGATACTTACTATTATGGGTCAAAATGGAATAAAAAACATAAATCAACATAAAATAATGAAGTTTATAGACCAAACATAAGCTCAAAAAACACACTTGCATCTGCAGTAAGAAATAAAACTGCTAAAATTGACCTCAACTCAATGTTCTTCTAGCATAATTATTTTTCAAAGAGGAAATTTCTATGCATATCCACAGGTGGGTTAAAATTAGGTCTAATAATAGACACTAATAATCCCTCTCACACTTCAAAACATACTTAACAAACACATACACTTCATGAGACTTATTAGAAGAGATATCACTCACAAAAAACATGCAAGACTAGAATGGAAGCAAGGAGAATACATTGATCACTTGTCAACCAAATACACTACTTGACATACCAAGGCAATATTTTTAGAGACAAAATAAATTTTAGAAAAATTTACTCAAAGGAAAAACAAGATGTCAAACTCGTAGGGCTTCACCATACCAATTGTGAATCCATACAAAATTCAAAATGGCTTGAATATATACAGCATAAGAGAGGAGATAAAAGAATTGAATATAAATGATCATTGGCCAAGTTTCAAGATGTGAAAAATAGTTGCAATTCAAGAGAATCAATTTTAAAATAGGTTATGAATTTTTCATGTAAAAGTTTCCATCAGAAATGCATCATTTTATTGAAGTTGGCATAGAGATGTCCATGGTCTTTCTTTGAAATTGCCTTGAAGATGAGGAGTTCATTTCATTATTTTAAATTGATATATAAGTCCTTAACACCTGTTATCTAAATTAAAAATTTGTAAAAAATATGGTGATAGCCATATCTGACTTTTTCATAAAAGAACTCCCCTTTGTTAGTTATCATTCACTTTATGCATTCACTCATTAGCCTTATAGGCCTAGACCTTCAGAGTTTTCACTTAAGTGACTTATAGTTTCTCATGGACATTATTTACATGGTATTAAACACTTTTACAAGACATTTTATCCTCTGACCTATCAAATAGACCTCAAAAGACTCTGTATCACATTTCCCACTATCATACTTAGGTAATCACTTTTCTTCTCATTGTGCCATTCAAGACTACCTACAATAACCAACCTAGCATACGTAATTTCATTCTTTACTAAGGTTGGATATCAGTATAGGGAGTTATAAAAATTTATTTCACACCTCTTAAAATGAATTTCATTCACCAATTCCCTTTTGTACCTATAATCCAAATCAAATCCTATATAAAATGTATATTTTAGCATGTTCATAGAAGTGATGGTACATAAAAACTAGATGGTGAGGAAACTAAGAGATTGATAAACATGTCAAATATAACTTAAAACCCAATTATGCAATTCTAGATTCATATCCCCTCATTTTTTCTCCTTCAGGTTCATACAAGGGTTTTAAGAGGGTTTTAAGTCATCTAGGTTCTTAACGTTGCCCCTAAAAAAATTACACTACAATAAATTTGAGGACCTAACTCAACTATACCTAGATGGTTTATGCACCATGCATAACCTTCGTATAGATATGAGCAGATGAAGTTGATTCTCGAGCTTCGTCTTAGCATTCTGAGTGCCCCTGAGATGGATTTAAGCCAAAAGTGAACAATTTGGGTTTATATATATATATATATATATATGGGTTTCATTAACCTTATAAAATCCATTTAAGGATCTCACATTTTTTGGTGAGATCATATCGTCATGGAAGTGAAGTTAGGCATCTTGAGGGTCTGTGTTTAGTTCTAGGCCTAATAGGCCTAGACTGTATATTTGAGTTTGTGATCACTCGTGAGGGTTTAAATTGAATTTATGCTATCTTATACCAATATTAAACTTTATATAAACATTTTACATCATCCTATAGTGATTCATAGACTCCTCATTCATCCTTTCATTGTGGATGCATACTAGGTCTATAAAATGTACTATTCATGAAGTGCATCATGTCAATGATAAAATAGAGGACATTTACCCCATTGGTATGATAAAAATAAGGATTTTTAATTTTATCTTAGGTCACAAGTATGCTATTTACAATGTTTTAAATTAATATCACCTCTCTAGATATGCCATTACTTTAAATTTTATAAAGTAGCTTCTAGGTTTCTAAGGATTATATGCAGGGTTGTGTTTGACTGAGAATAGAGTTCATACATAATTTTGGATTAATATATTTTTATTTCTTAAGATATCATGTAATGTGTTATTACAAATTTGAGAGTGGTTTTAATATGTTTAAACCATCCTACACCTTTTCTTACATTCTCAAACCTTTAAACCCCATTTTCTTAGGCTAGTCTGTAGAGTGTCTTCAAACTATAGGTGTGAATTTTAAGAAGAAAATGGATTCCTATTGATGCTCATACATGTCAAATCACTATAATTCATGATTTTTAGTTCCCCTTGAGGTTATTATGGTATCTCACACATGAATTAACTCATCTTGTACCTTGGAACCATGCTCTCATCTCTTATCACTAATACACTAGTTAATATTTACAAGATTGTATTGCCATAGGTACCTTCACTACTATATTTTACTGAGTATCTCAATTTTAAACATGATTTAATCATAATCTCACTCAACTATCTTTTCTCTCAACCAAATAACCTCCTCTCATGTCTAAATGCTATCTCTAGGCCTAAACTATAGGAAGGAAAACATTACGCTTATACATAACTCATAAATTTTCACTAATAAATGACACTTTATAGGGAAGAAACATGTTTTAGATAAACCATGGTGATTAATATCATTTACAACTTTCTCACTTGACTAACTTCTTGGCCAATCTATGATCAGTGATCTCAAAGTATTAGATCCTATTATGAGTTTGAAGATTTCCTACCATATCAACCAGTAGAAAATGATACCTATTTCATGGTTAGGCTTATAAATCACATTTCTTGATTCTCCTTTATATTTCTTAATATCTTAGTATTATGCAATATTCATGTAGGATTAGTGACTATGTATATTCTTGGACTGTCTCTCTTACTACTTATTCATTATGTCTTTCTATGTCAATCCTATACCAAAATTAGTTTCTTCCATTACATTATCAACCTTGTAATCCTCTTAGGACATCCTACCATGCTTCTTCTATTGACTACATAATCACAATATTTTAGTCTTACCAAGTTATTAGCTTATATACCCTTTCTTAACATTGATTGCCTAAAGATCTATTCAATTCAAACCCTCAATGGAGAAATTGGAATCAAAATTATGAGGGGTAAAACAAAGATGTATTATCTTGGCCTGGAGTCATTTACAAGAGATGAAACTCTACCATTACAAAATAATTATTCTATAGACTATCACTATTATGTATTTCTTATCATAGTGAGATGATTTTCCCTATCTTCTCACCTTTAAACATGTCAAACTAGTTGGAAAAAACATGAAATAAGTGTATATTCTCTACAAGACCACATTCACTACTTGGTTCACATAGACCAATCTAAATAGATGTGAAACAAAAGTCATTAGGGATGCATAGGTAGTTTAGAGTCACCAACATTATTGTTGATTGTTTATATGGTATGAACCACCAATCCTAAAAATATATCCCTTAATTGGAAGATTACAAGGACTACTATAATACATGAATTACACTCATTCCAACTCCTCTTCTCCTGTCTATATCAAGTACAAATTGTTGACCTATTTTGACCTATCCAAGGGAAAAATCGGAAATATGGATTGGTCTTTTATAGTTTTAAACTTTTTGGAGATTATTGTATCTAAAAATGACCTATGGTAATTTGAATACACTTACCTAAATGCTCCACATGTGTTAGATGTGTCATATAGTTTGTACAACAATATAAATAACCTTTTTTCCAAGTGATCTTTCTTATTTTAAATGTTGAAATTGCAACATGTTAGTTTCATACTATCATCTAACACCTATCTAACATGTGGTACATTAGATTTCACTTTGACACATTTAGGGTCTTGTGAAAACTATACAATTTCATTAAAATGATCCAAAATATTGCCTAAGATGACATAAGACCAATTTAGATAAATATGACCAAGTAAAAAGCATATTATTTGACCTCACTAATGACCATGGAACTAATTCAAACTTATAAAACACTATGACAAGTCTTAAATTGCAAGGCGGTTTGACCAAATTTTACCTAGGGTGAAATTTAGTCAAACTTTTTGTGATTTCCTAGGGTAGCATTACTACTATGCTAAGGACCAATTGCCTCATCCTATATTTGCGTAATTGAGTCACCTATACACTATTTTTGACACTAAAAAGGCTTTAAATAGACTGCCAAACTCATACAAAATAGTTTCAAATTTGACCTCACTAATGACCATGGAACCAATTGAAGCTTATAAAAAACTATGATAAGTCTTGAAATACAAGGTGGTTTGACTAAATCTAACCTATGCTCAAACTTAATCAAAAATTTAGTTATTTCTTAGGGGTAGCATGCCAGCTATGCTAAGGACCAGTTGCCTCATCCTATCTTTGGGTGATGGAGTCACCTATACACTAATTTTGACACTAAAAAGGCTTTGAATAGACCACCAAACTCATACAAAATAGAAAACATATAATAAACACATTAAATAAGAAAAAAAGCACACACTTGTGCTCTCAAGAATAATAAGGAAAAACACACAAATAACATAAGCGAAAATACACACCTATCCTAATATATACAAGACCTAAAATCACTTTAGGTGAAATATATCTTCTTCATTACTTCAACAGAAGTCAAATACAATGTTTCTTTCATCACTTTTATTCCAAGAAATAAAACTATCATATGGCGCATACTTGTCAATAAATACTTTCTTATCTAGATAGTCAAATGACTTACCATGGTTAGCTCTTCTATTGACTATAAGTGTGTCATTGAGATCTCCCAATAACACTTTATTTAGCCCTCATATAGTATTTTTTGGGTTTGCAACTTGAATGAGCTCTGTCATGTTCAATTGAAAACTCTCAAATTAATCTTAGGAGCCATCAAATTATTATTAATTTTAAGTTCATTTGAAACATGAAATGTTTTTTTTGTAAGTCATCAAGACCATATTCTTTGTTCTCATTAAATACTTCATCATCTACCAAGGTTATTTATTTATTGGTAGAGACACCAAACTCTTCCTTGTGTCCATATATATCATGATTGACCTCATCATCTAGTACAAATTATTTTGGAAGAGATGAATACCTAATAACCTACTCATTCCTAAACTATGGCATTAAATTGTTTCCACATATCATCTACCTCCTCTTGAGGTTTATTCTCATGAGTTTTTTCTTGCTTGGAAAGCAAAACATGCTACTGATTAGGACTATCACGTTTTGTTATAGTTAGGATCTCATTATTACCCATGTGTATAAGATAGTTTCCCCATGAAACGTGCTCTTGAGTGTTATGAGTATTTGCCTCAATAATTCCACCACATTCCTCATATAGTATATAAGTAACAAGCCCAATTTTTTTATGTCCATATTGCCTAACTCCCCACTCATCAAGATACATTTCAGATATGCCATCAATAAGGGTTAGAGGTTATTGATCACTATGGTGATCATCTTCCACAATTCCATTTCAATTCATTTTATAAGTAAAAGGCACATATGGTTCTACATGAAAACTAGAGAAAGGTTCTGATTTGACTGTCACTTTTTCACCATATCTAGTCTTAAATCCCATATAGAACTAGTATAAAGTAATATAAGCTCCAATCTTATAAATTAACTCTCTTAATAAACAAAGTATAAAATGAATAGGTGGATCTACAACCAAAACATATTTGGAAATGGTGAATGTAGGAAAAATATGAAGAAACATTTGTAAACCTTTGATTATGCTAATGGTCTTGATAATTGACCCATCTAATTATAGCATTCCTTTGGTATGAGTTTCATAATTCATGTTCAATTTATCAGCTTCTATATTGGGCATGAAACAAGTACTATCTCCACTATCAATAATATAGCTATATACCAAATCATATCCAATAATTATGGATAGATATAATGGAGTTTTGTCTACCTTTTCAACTTTGCTTGATTGTCCTTCATTAGGTTTTAATGTGTTTATCAAGGCTACCTCTATCCCACTAGGATGCTTGGTTGTTAAAATATGTTTGGCCAACTCTTGTTGAATTTGGTCTACTTGTCTAGGTATTTCTAATGTATCTCACATTGACATATTTACATGGGACATTTTCATCCACTCTATAATGTTAGTGAAAAGAACACTACCTTTTTCTTATTCACTAATAGGAATATTAGTACCTACACCTTGAGAATTACGCGGTATGAAAGCACTTGTATCATTTTAATCTCTTTTATCTACTTGTGGATTTTTAATTTTAATAGATATACCTACCCTTTGAGATGTTTGAACATTCATTGATTGACCATTAACAACCCCTTGAACTTATTCAACTACATTTTTCTCTCTTTGTGTTTGAAGCTACAGGACTTGAAGCTATACTTGACTGACCTTGGAAATTGATAAAACATGAGTCATATTTATACCAATTGACCAATATATATCCCATATGGACACTCTTACCATTAGTCTCTCCTCCATTTGTTACCTCATGTTGAGTCATAGATATCATAGTGCCCAAACTTGCCATGAAGGCTTGATTGAAGGACTCATTGACATAGGCAGATGGATCATAAGTTTGATCCCATGAAGGATGAATATCATTCTATTGGGAAAAAATATTTTTATTAGGCACTAATTAAATTGATGTGGAAGGAGCATTGGGATTATAACCATAATATGATCTTTATTTAAATATATGACCTTGACCTTGAGTATGACCTTTGAATAATGGTCTATTACCTTGATCTAGTAGGAATAATTAGGTTGATAGTGTATTTGGAAAGGCATTGCTATATATTATTGGATATTACTCTTTATACCTAAGATATCTTACTTTATATCTCTCATCTTGTCTACCTCATTGGATTTACTTGGTTGACTAGGGTCAATAGGATTGTGTTTAGGTGTAAGAATAGGATAAATAATAGGTGTATGGGTTTTTAAATTATGAAATAGAGGCATGGAAGTTCTTTGGATAATCCTTGTATCTTGAATTAGATAATTCACTTTCCTAAGGGCCACTTCATAGGCATTAGACAAATAGATACCTGCCATAGATTGTATCATCATTGAAATGTCATTATCAAAATATTTAAGATAGTAAAGGAAAGCATGGTGAGCTATGGATGTTAAAAAGATTGGGATACTATCTCATGTATTTTGAAATCTTGTGTTAAAGTGTTGGATGAACTATTAGTGTTTTCCTTATGCTAGTCAGTTGTTGAGTTAGTCATAAGTTGTCACTCTTGTCCTCAAATATTCTTCTTAATGTATCTCCCAACTCATCCCATGTGGTGATTGATTTAGGGACTAATATTCCATACTATTCAAGAGATTTTCCTTTGAAGGAAAAAAGTAACAATCTTATTTCTATGTTCTCTTCAATTATTTGATGAATAGTTTAGAAGTTAGAAATGTTTCTAATATGCTTAATAGGGGTAATGGTCGTCTCACCAATGTATGATGGAACACTTTTTAGGGTAAATATGGGGATGCCATCATAGTGTGAAAGTATTAGATGACTATAGCCATTGAAATATAAAAAAGTTATATTCATTTCCATGGTACATTTAGGACTTTATAAGAATAGGGTAATTAAGAAATTTGTTATAGGCTTATAGACAAAGTATGACTTCTTTGGATAATAATGGGTGTTTTCAAATCTACTTTATATGTATGAATAATGAGGAAGTTATTATAATTTAAAAATAATGACTTTGGTAAGAGACCTTGTGTTTACCTTAGTCATGAAAGGATGCACTAGTCTACAACCAAAATTTAAATGTTAGAGTCACCAGATACTAGAGGAAGAGGATTGTTACAAATTTTTGTTGTTAAATCCATCATCTACTTTGAACAACCTTCTTCGACTTAATGCCCCATGAAGCATTCAATAACTATTATATCCAAAATTTTCACCCTAGATAAGTTGAGGAAACCTTATAAAATTATGGATAAAATGGAACTATCTCTACACTAGAAAAACTACAACAAGAGATATATCTCTAGATTTTAAAGGGCTAAGTCCCTTGAACTATCTTTTAGGCTTACACACTACACTAGACTAATCAATATTAGGGGTGAAAAGGGAAGAAGTAAACATAAATAAAACTAAACTAATTAGATTGATACACCAAATATATGTCCACAAAACACACTTGCATCTTCATTATGAAAGAAAACTGTTAAAATTAACCTCAACTCAAGGTTCTAGCATAAGTGTTTCTCGTAGAGGAAGATTGATATGCACATAGAGAGGTGGGTGAAAAGGAGGTCTGATACTAGACACTAGTAATCCTTCTCACACTTTAAAACATACTTAATAAACACATACACTTTATGAGACCTGGTAGAATAGATATCACTCACACACAACATGCAATATCAGAATGGAATCAAGAAAAAGACATTCATCACTTGTAAACCAAGTAAACTACTTGAAATACTTAGGCAAGATTTTTAGGGACAAAATCAATTTCATAAAAAAATATTCAAAGGGAAAATAATATGTCAAACCAACAGAGCTTCTCCATACCAATGATGGATCCATACAAATGCCAAAAAGGTTTGAATATATAGAGCATCTAAAAGAAGAGAGAGAATAAGTGAAGATGAAGGGTCACAAGGCCAAGTTTCAAGATTTAAAAACTAGTTACAATGTAAGATAATGAATTGGAAAATATGTCATGAACTTTTCAATGATAAATGTACATCATTAATGCATTATTCTCTTGAAGTCGTCATAGAGATCTCCATGGTCTTTCTTTGAAACTACCTTGATGATGAAGAGTTCACTAGATTATTTAAAACTAATATAAAATTCTTTGACACATGTTATCTATTTTATGAAGTTGTAAATAATATTGTGACATTAATATGCAACTTTATAACTAATGAAATCTCCTTTGTCACTTGTCATTCACTTTCTACATTCATTCATTAACCTTCTAAGCCTAAACCTTCACACATTTCACTTAAGTGACTTGAAATTTATAATGGAGACTCATTAAGAGGGTTTTAGATAAATATAAAATACATTTCATTCCTATGGTATATCAAATAGACCTCAAGAGACTCAATATCACATTTCTCACTATCACACTTAGGCAATTACTTTGCTTCTCACTATGCCATTCAAGATTGTCTATAATAACCAACCTAGAAAAGGTACTTTCATTAATCAATAAGGTGATAAATTAGTATGTGTATTTATAAAAAAAAATCACACAACTCTTAAAATTAGTTTTATTCACCCATTCCCTTTTATACCTATAATTTAACTCAAATCCTATAGAAAACCTAGATTTAGGCCTATTCATGCAAGAGATGGTACAAAACAACTAGATGGTGAGGATAATTTGAGATTAATAAACATGTAAAAAACACTTTCAATTCAAATTAGACACATATATATTCATATCCCTTCATTTTTTCTCCATCAGGTTCATACAAGGGTTTTAGGAGGGTTTTAAGTCATCTAGGTTCTTAACATTGATTCATAAAACTTAGATGCTCAAACCTCAAGAAAATTACATTTAAGTCAATTTATGGACCTCATAAAATATCCCTAGCTACTTTATTCACCATTAAAACCATCCATATATATATATATATATATATATATATATATATATATATATATATATATATATATATATATATATATATATATATATATGAGTGAAGGAAGTTGGCTCTTGACCTTCTACTTAGCATTTTGAGTACCCCTCAGATGGGTTTAGGCCAAAAGTGACCAACTAGTTGATCTATATAAAAAATGGGTTTAATTAACCTTATAATATATCTCAAAATCTCTCACATTATTTATTGAGATCATATGGTCATGAAATTGAAGTTATACATCTTGAGGGTTTGTGTTTCATTATAGGCCTAATATGCTTATATTATATATTCAAGCTTGTGACCATGGTCCTATGAGGGTTTCCATTGATTTTAGGTTCTCTTATACCATTATTCATCTTTATATCATAACTTTACATCATTTTATAGTGTTTTAAATACTCCTAATTCATCCTTTCATCATGGATGTATGTTAGGTCTATAGACTATATCGTTCATGGAGAGCCTCATGTCTATGATAAAATAGAGGGAATCTCCCCTATTTGTATGATAAAAATAAGGACATGGAGGTTTATATTAGGTCATTATTACCATATTTACAAATTTTAAAGGCTAGATCACCTCTCCAATGTTCCCATTACTTCAAATTGTCTAGAGTAGCTTTTAAATCTATAAGGACTATATGCAGGGTTGTGGTTGACTGGAATGGAGTTCATGCCCAGTCTTGGATAAATATATGTTTATTTATTTGGATCTCATGGAATGTGTTATTAAAACTCTAAGAGTGGTTTTAATGTTATTTTACCATCATACACCTTTTCTTACCTTTTCAAGCCTGCACTCTCTATTTACTTAGGCTAGTTTGTAGACTGTATTAAAACTGTAGTTGTGCATTTTAGGAAAATAAGGGATTATTGTAGGGTTCATACATGTCAAATCATTATAATTCATGATTTTTAGCTCCCATTGAAATAATTAGGGAATATCACACTTGAATGAGCTCATATTATGCGTTCAAACCATGCTCTCATCTCTTATCACCAATGCACTAGTTCTTAGTTGCAAGGTATTGTAGTTTACTAAGTATCTCAAGTGTAAGCTTGGCTGAATTATAATCTCACTCAGCCATACTTTCTCTCAACCAAATAACCTCCTCACATGTTTAAATTCTATGTCTAATACTAGACTTCATGAAGGAAAACATTAAGATTATATAGACCTAATCAATTTTCACCAATAAATGACACATTAAAGGGTATAAAACTTTTTTTTTAGAAACTAAGGTAAATCATTTCATTTACAACATTCTCACTTGATTGAATTCTCTTCTAATCTTTGATCATTGATCTCAAAATGTTAGATCCTATTCTGAGTTTCAAGATGTCCTACCATCTCAAGAATTAGAAAATGAGACCTATTTCATGGTTATGCCTAGAAATCACATTTCTTGAATCTCCTTCATATATCTTGATATAACAGGTTTATGCAGTATTGATGTATGATTAGTGACTATGTATAGTCTTGGAATGTCTCTTTCACTATTTCTTCATGATGTCTTACCATGTTAATCATATATTAAAATAGGTTTATTTCATTGAACTATCAACCTAAAATTACTCTCAAGACATCCTACCAATTTGTCGCCATTGACTACACAGTCACAATCTTATGGTCTTACTAAGTTCTTTGCATATCTGCCTTTTCTTATCTTTGAGTGCCTAAAAATATCTTAAATGAAAATCCTCCATGGAGAAAATAACTTCCATATTTTTATGGGGGAAACATAATTTAATTATATTGACCTAGAGTCACTTAGAGGAGATGAAATTCTACCATTACCAAGACACTAATTTGTAGACTATCACTGTTATGCATTTATTATCATAATGAGATGATTTTTCCTATCTCCTCACCTTGTCACATGCCAAACTAGTTTTAAATAACATGAAAGGAGTGATAATTATCTACAAGACCATATTCACTACTTGGTTCACATGGACTAATGCTAATAGATGAGAAATTAAAGCCATTAGGGATGCAATTTGGAGTCCCTAACATTCTTAATGAGTGTTTATAAGGTAAAAACCACTAATCCTATAACTATTTACATTAATTATAAGCCTAAAATGACTACTATCATCCATGAATTTTACTATTTCCAACCCCTCTTCTCATGTTTGTACCGAGTGTAAATTGTTGACTTCTTTTGACCTATCCAAGGGAGCAATGAGAGAGATGGACTAGATTTTGGTAAGTTTGAACTTTTTAAAGCTTCTTGCATCTTAAAATGACCTATGGGAGTCTAAAAACACTTCCCTAAAGCCTCCACATATGCTATATGGGTCATATAGTCTATACAACATCATAAACTACCTTTTTCCCAAGTGATATTCTTATTTTAAATTTTAAACATGAAACATGTTAGTTTCAAACTATCTTATGAAACTTGTCTGACATGTGGTATGCTATATTACACTTTGAAAAATATATCCTCTTTTTAAAACTGTAACAATTTTTTTATAATGACCCAAAATATGGCCTAAGATGACATAAGACCAACTTAGACAAATATGATCAAGGAAAAAACATATTATTTGACCTCATTAAAGACCATGGAACTAATTCAAACCTATGAAACCTTATGATAAGTTTTAAAATACATGGTTTTTTTAAAAAAAAATTTTTAGGGTCAAATTTATTCAATACAAATAATTCCCAAACATTTTTGTTACAAGACATTATTATTTGCCCAAGGTCTTCAAATATTTATCCTTTTTCCTCTTCTTTTGATTTTTGATTTATTTTCTAAGTGGATATAATATTACAATACCATTTAAAATAAAATATGTGTTGGTTTATGAGTTATATGAATTTATTGTGCTTGGTATACTAAGTTTCCATACAAAAATCTTGTTTTCCTAAAGGCTCATCAAAATTGGATTAAATTATAGGGTAATCAATTCCACTTTATTAGTAGTGGAAATTCATTTTAAAATTGCATAAAAATATACATTTATGGATTTCGCTCATTTACACTTATTTATTGTGGGATTTTCTCCTTTGACATCTTAGGGATCTCAAGTTTACCATTCCCTTAATGTGAATAAAATTACCCAAAAAATGGGGGATGCTAAAAACATGATGTCTACAGCTGACCCAAGACATGATAATTATCTAACAACCTCTATCATGTTATATGGATGCATTATCACTAAAGAGGTTGATGATAAAATGGTAAATGTTGAGATCAATAAATTTTGTTATTTTATGGAATGGATACCAAACAATGTGAAATCCAGTATTTGTGAACAATTATAATGGTCCCTTTAGTTTTTAGTATTTTAATTTTGTTTTCTATTATGTCCTTACATGGTCAAATATTCATATAAAACTTCAAAAAATACATACAATTTGGTGTAAATGAATACCTATAAGGTCTATATTATTCAATAGATGGTCTCCTTCAATAGACTTATCACTTTACTTATAGGTCTACCCAAACTCGTTTATGCTTAAATGGATTGAATCAAACTTTATTCATCAAAAAATAGTATAAAATTTTTCATGAATATTTTATAATCCTAACAAAATCAAGTTTTATAAAGCTTCACAACTTTAATATTGAAGAAAAATTGAAGAACATAGTTTTTAGCCTTATTTTTAGGCCTAATAAGTCTAGTGAAAACACAATCCTTTATATCTGCATCTATGGAGGCTAAAAATACTTAAAGACAATCAATTAATTTAAACCACCTTATAATAGATCTAAATACAAAATTTTAGGAGATATATATAATTCATTTAATATATATTCAAGTTTTTATGAGCTAAATCGTAAACTACAGTTTAATAATCTATGCAGGGGCCAAGAGCAAAGAAAAATGAGATTATATTATTTTGAAGATAATAAAATAATATAATCACTTGCATTAGGTTTATTTAATGACTTTTCAACTCTATTTAAAGTATTTTAATCTTCATCAATCTAAGAAAAACTACATGTTTTACCTTTTTGACTGGATAATATCTTCAAAAACCCTGTTTTCAAACTTTATTACCTTAAATAACATAAAAACATATGAATCATGATTATAAATTGTTAATATACAATCATAAAAATATTATGTGTTGTGAGATATATCTAAAATGATCATGAAATGCTTTTTTTTCTTATATGCTTGTATAGACGTCTGCTACCTTGGATAGACCATCAATAACTTGTACAAAGACATGGAAATTTAAATTTTATGCTTGTATTGATGTTTTATTGATTTCCTCATTTTATGATTTAATATTTATCGCATTAATACAATAATTATCAACTTGTTTCATGTGCACCGAAATCTTCTCAACTAACCTTAGGACTTGTTAGACATGATTTATTTAGTCCTTTTCATAAGTTGAATAAGGATTATCATAGTAGAAGAATTGTTTGAAGATATATAAAAAAAGTGTGAGAGTAAAAAATATTATTAGACCCCAAGGATCAATCACATAAGGATCATGACCCTTGAAACCTTCTATATCTCTCCAAATAGTCCAAAAGATATTCAAAAAATTAAATTTCCTAGTTTTGGCAAAAAAGTCCAAAACACACTTAAAATACTTAAATTCAACCACTGAAGCCTAGATAATAAATATTTTTGATCAAACATGAATCTTGAGACCCATTAAGACCACAAACTAACACAATTTAACTATTTATAGTGATGCCCTTACATCAGACTACCAAAGAACAAAAAGTTGTTCATTAGCTCCTACTCATGAGTTCTTCAACATTACTACCATGATTGATTATCTATGAAGGTATAATACATGTTGAATATTCAAATAGAATGTTATTATAATTTAAAAATTAATTGAATTATTATTTTTCTCTTATGTTATTCATTACATTCTTGTCTATAATGGCTTGAATTTGATCTCGTTTTACCACCAATGGATAAACTAATCGACTTTGTCTTTAGGTGATTTATCTAAGTTATCCTCTTATATGAAAGGATATATTTCTGATACATTGAAAAATATTTATATTCTAATATTAAATGGAAGATAAAATTCATAAGCATTAGCAAAAACTTTTCTCAAGACCTTACAAGGACCAGTCTTATTATTTTCAACATCTGATATTGCCCTTAAGGGAATATTTATTTATTGAGGTGAGAAATAACTAAATCACCTACTTCAAAATTTAATTATTTTATTTTCAAATAGGAACTTATATTATACTTACTTTTACCTCTATCTAGTTGTTGCTTTACCTACTCATGTCATTATTGCATAGCGATTACAAATTCCTCACCTCCTACACTTATTTTATCTTGATTGCCCAAGTTCCTCATATAAAAAACCCCATTTAATGGATGACATACATAATATAAAATTTGATATAACCTATAGTTCTATTATGAGAATCATTGTATGAAAATTATGCTTGAGCTAGTACTTGATCCCACTATTTGGGATGTACACTTACAAATTTTTTAAGTCTGTTTCCAAGGCTCTTATTGACCACTCAAATTTGACAATCAGTCTAAGGATGGAAATTTAATATTAATATTAAAGTGGTACCCAACTTCTTCCAAAGAGTCCTCTGAAAGTCTCCTACAATTTCGGTATTATTATCTGAAATAAAGGCCATGAAATCTCACTACTTCTTTAAAGAACATGTTAGAAATATGATTTGTATCACTTGTATTTATAAAAATAATAAATTGTACCATCTTATAGGACCTATAAACCACTAAAAATATATAACCAATACCTTTTTGAGTGGTTATAAACCCAATTACAATGTCCATATTGAATTATATGGCTTGATAGGAATGTGTAATTATAGATATAGTCCCATGTTTTGAATTCTTTATTTATCATACTGACATATTCAACATGCCTCATTAAACCTATTCATATTATCTTGCATCCCTATCCAATATTAGTGTTCACTTAAATAAGCAAATGTCTTATCTTAGAAAAAATATCCTGCCAAGATATAACTATGTTTCTCCTTTAGTGTATTCTCTCTCTTGTGGATCCTTTTGGTATGTATAGTTGGCTTCCCTTGAATAAAAATCCATGTTGAAACATGTAGTCCATCCACAAAATCCTACATTTTCTTATTTGTTTTTCACATGATTCAGATGCTTACTTGAAATTAATATATTCCTTGTATAACTCTTTCAACTTGTCAAATCCAAATATATTCACTTGAAACTCATGAAAAATTAAACTTGTCCTACTTAAAGCATCTACAAATTTGTTAGATTTCCCATTCTTATGCTTAACAAGATATAATTTTTTTGAAAATTTTTAATCAAATTCACATGCCCTTAACTTCACTTAGTTTAAATACTAAAATACTTCAAGCATGGTTATCTTTACACAATCCAATTATTTAGGCATTAATTAATTCCTACATTTCATCAAAGATTGAACAATATCACAAATAAAATTGTTATATGATGAGTACTTATTATTTACCTCATTAATTCTCTTACTGATTTAGGTAATTCGTTTGACTTCTAACTCAAACAAACTCCTATGGTAGTTTCACTAGCATCACACTCTACTTAGAATAGTTTTCTAAAATTATGCAAAGGTAGGATGGGCTGATCTATAATCTTCTTATTTAGAATCTAAAAAAATTTATCATTTGTCTTAGTCCATCCAAATGGATTTTTATTTCCCTTGATTTTTTCCATAATTAAATCACAAATACTACTAAAATTCCTTATAAATTTTATGTAAAAACTATCCAAGACATGAAAAATTCTTAACATAGAAGATTTGGTTTCCAAAAACTTCACCTCAAACCCTATATACTTGATCCAAATGAATGCTTACCATACACATGTGACCCTAAATGAAACCAAAACATAAGAAGTCCTTGAATGCCTAACATAATTTGGGTAGGACACCTACCTCATAAGATAAAACCAATGAAATAAAGCATAATAATGGTATTTGTAATTAATAAATGTTATTAGGGTCAATTAATTTGGATATTAATTTATATTTTAATACATAATTACTTTGGTGACCCTTATACGCATGTTAAAATCATATCATAGAAAGACAAAAGACTTGTATTGCATAGACAACACTTTTTATTTAATGAAGATAAATATCTACAGATAGTTCCCTTATGGGAAAAGATTCGTTATCTTAAACAAATCCATTCATAATATAATATCTGATATCAAATTTCTATTGTCTTCAGTATGTCATAACATTTGACATGATGTATGACAAAAACATTGTGAATCTCCACAAACTAAATCAAACATTTATTCAAACTTTTATTCTCCTCAAGTTCGTTCATTCTTATGTATTGAACTGTACTTTTCATACTATTATAAAAATTAATACAATTATTTTCATAAATAAAAAATAAAAACTTAAATTATCTGATTCAAAATCAAGAGTGATTAAAAATTTGAGGATAAATAAATATGCCTTCTCCTTCAAATCTCATCTTCTTCCATTCATATTATTATTTGCAATCAAGGAAGTTTATGTTTCCTATCAATTTTTGTAACTCATGTGTAAACAAAAGATATTAATGTATTGATGAAGGAATGAATATAATGGAAAACATAATGTATAACTTACTTTCACAAATTCCCTCCACCTTAGAATCTCCTTCCTCATTTTCTCTTTATTTTATTTAGAATTGTATATCTTGATTTCTTATTTTATGCCTATCAACCTATTAGGTCCCAGATAACCAGAGTCATAAACATGTTCTTTTTAAAAAAAATCAAGTTTCTTGCATCTATGCATCGAATATAGTTGTTAAAAATTCTATTCAACATAACTCCATTGTATTCTCTTGAATGGATGCCTTGGTGCTTGATGATCTAGAATGGGAGGTAATATGTGCAGTTTAACATAGTGTGAATTGAACTATGGTTTTGACCATAATTTATTCCCATATTCATATAATTCAATACATTTTGGTGTATTATAATATAATTGGTGCCTATATCCAAACTCCTAAATAATATTGTAACAATGTTCCTCGTGCTCAAAGATAATCTACATAGATCAAAAGGTTCAAATTAAATAAGCATATCAAATTTTAAATTCATAGGATATACATCTGAATTGAAAATATAAAAATATGGGAAAATCACCCTTTTACAATGTGGATATTATAGCATGTCATAGAAAAAATCTTGTGGCAGTTAAAATTTGACATCGTGTAGGGGCTGAGAGTAAAGAAAAATGAAATTATTATATTTTAAGGGAAATAAAAGACTCTACTCACTTGGATTAGTTATATTTAATGAATTATTAATTCTTTATAAATTAATTTGATCTTAATCAACTATAAAAACCTATAGGTTTTAACTTTTGACTAGACTCTATCCTCAAAACCCATAATTTAGAATTCTAATGCATTAAATAACATTAAAAAAAATGAACCGTGACTATAAATGGTTAAGATACATCAATAGGAATATTATGAATTTTTATTTAAAACTAAAAAAAATCATGAAATGATTTATTTTATTCGCATATTCTCATACAGACTTATGCTACCTTGGACATAACGTCAATAATTTGTACAAAAATCTACAAATTAACTTTTATGTTTTTCTTGCTACTTTATTAAGTTCCTAATTATATGGTTAAATATTTATCACATGAATAAACTAAGTATAAAATTTTATCCATGCACCAAAATCTTATCAACCAACCTTGAGACTTGTTAAGCATGTTTTATTTACTCGTTTTCCTATGTTGAATAAGGCTTATCATTATAAAAGACTTGTTTAAAGACATCTATAATAACTATGAGATTAATACATATTTATACATATTATTATACCCTAAGGATAACTCACACAAGTATCATGACCCTTGAAACCTTCTAAATCTCTCCAAATAGTCCAAACCTACTAATTATTTTTGAATTTCCTAGTTTTGGTGGTAAAGTAAAAACCACTCCTAAAAGACTTAAAATTAACCACTGAAGGCTAGATAAGACCTATTATTGATTAAAAATGACTAATAATATCCCATAAGACCAAATAATTAAAAAAATAAACTATTTAGAGTGATGCACCTGCATAACTAATGTATTCAACTATTCTTCTCATTCTTTTCTAGAATGAGCCTTTTATTTTGTATTAATGAGATTTTTTTATATTAATATCCACAGATTTTTTATTATGTCATTTGTGTATATGTTTCCATAAATTTATGAAAAAGAATAAATGGTGATGCTAAAATAATATGTTGGTTTGAAAATTATTATTGGTCAATTTTTAACCAACTATAACTCTCTTTGGTCCCAACCTTTGGTCACACTAAAAACATGAGGAAAATTGACATGTTGATTATCAAGCCATCATAATACTTCCCAAAATGTCTATTTTTTATAAAAGATAACCTTTGGACATATAAAAACATTAAACTATCAAAATCCAAAATTTTAGATCATGAGGTGGCATAATATAAAAGGTGTGAGACCCCAAAGTTATGAGTCCTGACTATTGGTCCTCTTCCCCTAATGTTTAATACATAATTGGTATATTTACATTTATCAAAAATTATATGATACCTTGAAAGTGTTACTGATGTTACTATATGATATAGAGCCCCAAATCTTGATAGTTTTAGAAGAAAATAGATTTTGGGATGTACGAGGGAGGAGATCGACCCATACCATAAAGTTTCAATTCATGACGCACACTATAAACATGAACTTGAACTAATTGATCTAAAAATCTCATTATTATCCACCAAATCTCATGATGAGATATGAATGGTTATTTTTTTATGTTGTGAATATGTTTGGCTCATAAAGAGTACACTAGGAATGAATTCTTGTTGCCAGTAAAACCTACAATGATATAAGGGATGAGGTTTGGATCATGTACCATGGGAAAATTTGGTGGAATATATACCCCTAAGAACTTGGTTCTTAGAATATTATCACCACATAAAGTAATCATAAAAAATTTATTGTGATGATGTGTTATATAAAAAGCTAGATTTGGCCTCATGATGATCAAACATGACATTGTTTTAGTTTTTTCTCTAGTCTAATTTGACAAGTTTTTGTTTTCATTGAATAAAGTATATAGGAAGACTATTTATGAACACACACACACACACACACACACACACACACACACACACACACACACACACACACACACACACACACACACACACACACACAGATATATATATATATATATATATATATATATATATATATATATATATATATATGTAGCAATTGTTACAAATGTAGCATAGTCACAACTTAGTTCTTTCAATAGTGACTTTTAATTAGTTTTTTCTAATTATTAAATAATTTTGATTTAAATATATTTTAATTTAATTTTTTATCATTGTTATGTCATAATTTATATGTACCATTATATTGATATGCATGTTCTTCTTTTTATTATAGTTCAACACTGGTTTAGTTTGAACAAAATATCCTAAAGAGACTATCTCTTTATGATCTTCAATAATTAAAATGATTGTATGTTGCATTACACATTTTCTACAAGCTACATATATTTCCATATTGAATAAGATAATAATTTTATAGTTTAAATACATAACTAGAGTGAGAAAAAAATTCATAAAAGACAAACCACAAAGTCCTTTCTATTGGATTAAGATTGAGTAATTACAAAAAATAACACATAATTTTTAATATATTTTATTTTTTAAATGTGTGTTGAATTTAATGTTATATTGATTGGCTTTAGTGTATAAGAATTTTTCAAGTTCAAATTTTATTTATTATTCCTATAAATGTATTTAACTTTAAAACCCAATTATTTAAAAATTTTAGATGAAAATAGGTTTTAGGATGTTGAGGGAGGAGATCGACCCATAACATAAAGTTTCAAGACATGACCCACACCATAAAAATTTAAGACAAATAGATGAGGAAAAATCATTACTATCCACCAAATTTAGTGATGACATGTGAAAATTTGTTGGTTTAATTGATGAAGATGTTTTCTTCATAAAGTGCCCATTAGGGATAAGTTCTTTTCGTTAGCAAAACCTACCATGATATAAGAGATGAGACTGGAATCTTGCCTTGGGAAAATTTTGATGGAATGGATACTCCTCATAGTTTAGTTCCTATCCTAAGATCACCATGTAAAGTAGTGGTCAAAAAAAAATCTCATGATGACATGTTGTATAAAAATTTACATTTGGCTTCATGATAGTCAAATATGATGTTTTTAATTTTTGTTTAAGTGTTGATTTGATAGGTCTATGTTTATAGTGAACAAAATATACAAGAATATAATTTACATCAATGATTATGATCTATAAATTGTGATGAATGTAGAATAGTCATAACTTAATGCTTTTGATTGTGAATTTTAATTAGATTTTTTTCCCATTATTAAATAATTTTCATTTAATAATTTTTATAATTACTTTTTGTTCATTTATCTATCATAATTTATATGTACCATTATATTGGTGTGTATATTTTTTTGACCACCATAGTTCAATGTTGGTTTAGTTGGAACAAAATATATTAAACATATGCTCTCTCTAGGATCTCCAATAATTAAAATGATTGTAGGTTGAATTTAACATTTTCTCTAAGCTAGGTATCTGTAATGTCCCCATTTTTAGTTTTGAGGTAAATAGGCATTGAAGACCTTTAGTATACTTTTCCCCATAGATTAAGGGATAAATTTTGAGTTTTTTAGTTTATTCATTGACTAAAATTGTTTGAATAGTAATTTTGATCATTTGACCATATAAGGTCATTTTAGTTAATCAATATAATATTATTAAAAAGTGATTTTTTCCACTAAAGATTTTTATAAAATTGGTTTTAATCACTATTGCATTTGAGAGTTTAAATAATATTAGGAGAAATTATTTTAATTAATAGTTTGCCCAAAAATTATTTATTCACTCTTGTGAATTGGGCAAATTAATTAATTATTTATTAAATTATTGCCTTAAAGTAATTTTAATTATTGAATTTGTTTTGGTAATTAATTTAATATTATAAGTGGTAAAATGAGTAAGAGTTGGCTAGGAAGGAAAATAAAATAAGAAAATATATTTTTAAAAGTGGTTAAGTGATTTCAAAAAGGTATTTTTCCTCTAAGAGTGGGTCTCCCCACTTTGAAGACTATACACAGACATGAAGGATTCCATTATAAACATGCTGAAATTATATATTGAATCTTCATGCTTGAAGAATGATTAGGATGGATCCATAATAAATTTTACTAATGTTTTAAGGGTGATTTCATTAGGAAATAAAGACATTATATTGTTTGTTGGTCGTTGTTTGAGTCATGTATTTTCCAATTTTCTGCATTTTAGGTCATCATTTATGGGTAAGATTGAGGAATTATCATATATGAAGGGTTTTGATCAGTTTTGAGGCTATTTTGGATCATGTACAAGTTTATAAAACCTCCTTATGGTGTGACACCACACCCCAAAAGGGTGACATCACCCTTCTTGGGTGACTTCTAAATTTTTTGAGGGTTTAAGCTGCTCAGAAATTTCTAAAATTTATGTAATCTAATTTATCATATTTTAATGATAATTTTTAGTATTTATTTGGATCAATACATTTAATTTTTGAGGAGTTATATGGTTTTTATTTTTTTATAAAATCTGATAATAATTAATTATTTTTGGGTTGCAAATTAATTACTTTGGTACATTCAAATTTTGGAGAATAATTACATTTTTTTAATTCTATTTTCAAATTTTTTGAGTATTTTTGAGTGAAAAAGTATTTATTTTAGTCATCAAACCCTAGTGCCAAGGCCAGGTGTGATGATTTGTTCCTAGGGCTGAAAATTGGCATATTTTTTGTGGATTTTTAGTTTTAAACTTATTGGAATTTGTGGAGATTTTTACTCTTATATATTCATCCCTAAAAGAAAACATTAAAGTGGTATCATAACACTGATCTAGTGTACCCGTGACATTTTAAGTGTGAAATTTTTGAGGTAAGAAGATAAAAATATTTTATGTTATCAAAGAAGAGGAAAAGTTATGGATGATCAAGGGTTTCCATCAGAATAAGTAATTTTTTTGGTTTGATCAAGGAAAGCCAAAGTGATATTTAGCATATATTAAGTATGAAATTTGTATCCATGTTGAAGACTACACTAGAACCAAGAAAAAATTATCACCCTAATGGAGAAGGAAGCTTAAATAATAGTGAGAGGGTTTCTACCAACACCCTGCCCCTCCCCCCCACTGCCCGCTACAAAATTCTTCAAATGTACATCTTTGTAAAAAGATCTTGTTTTTAAAGATGATCCACTGATATGTGATACCCTTGATACACTTCAACAAGAGTATGTATCAAAAAACTTTGACATAAAATCACTTTTGTCAGTTCATGATTATTATGAGATTGATGGATCAAAACCAAGAGCACCAAGCATGCAACCCTGTAGAGACTTGAAATAAAGGTTGGGTAAGATTTATCTTCCTATTTTTTGTTGTACTAATAAACTTACAATGAGATCATGGTTGTATAAATTGGATACCTATTTATCTCTCAACCCCATGTTTGAGGATGAGAATCTCAAATGTTTCACACTATACTTGGAGGGTATTGTTCATGAGGGGTGTTTTCATGGCATGATCATAAAATGCCATAGATCTATTACAACCTTGGAAGAATTTAATAAGTGGGTAATTATAATATAAAGATTTGATAGAAGAGATATAAACATCCACTTTCATGAGTTGGCACAACTCAAATAAAATCATAATGTTGAGAGGTATGTTGCTGATATTTAAAAAAATTAGTCATGGTACTGGATGTGAGTGAAATAAGGAAGGTTTACATATTTATTAAAGGTTTTATTGATCCTTTAATAGGTTTGTTAAAATATTTTAATCCACTTTACTTGTAATATTATATTATTAAATCATCAGATCTAGATTGTTCACCTTATAGAAGTAATATGTGGCCACAAGGATATCAAGGGGAAACGAATAACTTAATACAAAAAATAGGAAAGTTAGGGTAGTAAAGGTTGAGTTTCAATGGGTAACTAATGGAACCAAGTGGGTATCCAATGTAAAAACCAAATGATCAATGAAGGAAACAATCTTCATCGTATATACCACCACATAGAGCTCTAGCATATTGCATCAATGAGAAATATGGAAGACATGAAATGAGGAGAAAAGGTTTGTGTTTTGCATGCAAAGAACCATAAAATAGAGTCCACTATTACATGGGAAAAGGACATGTCCATTACATTGAGGTAATTGATGATGGTTTAAATTTTGATATTGTTGATTCTAATGTTGAGCAAAATGAAAATGTGGTTGATGAACATGTACATAAGGATGACAATGAAGATATGGGCGACACTCTTGATACTCTTTTTGAAGCACCAAAGTACCATCCTTTTCAGGTAAGAGTAACATTGAAGAAGCACAAGGTGACCATATTGATTGATAGCGGGGCTACTCAAGATTTCATTGGCAAGAATTTGGTGGCTAAACTTGATTTGATTGTAGAATATTTTAAGGGGTTCAAAGTAAAATTATAGAGGATGGGTTTTCTCTTCCATGATCCAAAATAATCACCAAGCTCACCATTTCCATAGGAGAGTATGAGGTATGTGATGATTTTTATGTAATTGTAATTATGGATATGGATCTTATATTTAGGGTCTAATGGTTGCATTCATTAGGTAAATTTACCCTCAATTATCCAAGATTTCTACCCAAATTCAAAGCATGTAACAAGGAGGTAACTCTTCAAGGTATGCTCAATCATTTACCTCAAGTTAATTGTTTGCTTAATAAATATTTACAAGAGGATGTAAAAGTCTATTATGTGTCATTTATATAAGTATATTGGAGAGAGTTAATTATCTTTGAATATTCTAAAAATTGGTTCACTAATGACTTGATTAAAGGGGTAATTATTGATGATAATTACAAAATTTTGGATGGACTTATACTCTACAAATAAAGGGTCTATTTTTTTTATAATCTAGGATAAAACACGTGGTTTTAAAGGCTACCCACAACTCTCCACTAGCTAGACATAAAGGGTATTTCATGATCTATAAGCTTATAATGGAATGTTTTTGTTGGAAGGGTTTAGAAAAAGAGATTATCAATTACATTTGAGAGAGTTTGGTATGTAAAAAAAATAATTGATTATTAATTTATAGGACTCTTCCAACCCCTTTGTATTCCTTCACAAAAATGGGAAAGCATCTCAATGGATTTAATTACCAAATTGCTTATGTTGCAAGGTATTGTGCTCACACTGAGTACTAGTTATCATCCACAAATGGATGGGAAAAATGAAATGGTGAATAAGTGGGTAGAATGGTACTTAACGAACTATGTTTTAGGGTAACAGTCAGTATAAATAAATTGGTTATATATGGTTGAACATTGTTAAACCACAACCTACCACATGTCTATAGATATGACTCCCTTCAAATAACTTTATGTTTATGATTCAATTTGCTTTAAGGATTTTATTATGATAGATAATAGAGTACCAAGGGAAACAAATTTGGTTCAACAAAGCTATGAAATCATGAAATCATTAAAAGTGAGCCTACAACATGCAAAAAATTATTAGAAACTACATATGAATCAGCATAGAGTGGAGAGGTCATTTAAAGTGGGTAATTAGTTATTTTTAAGGTTACATCCCTATAGGAAATATTCCCTCCAACAATGTGGTTTGGAAAAATATAAACCATGTTTTTATTGGCCTTACAAGGTAAAAACCAAAGTTGGTGAGGTTGCCAATGAGTTAGAGCTTCCAAAAAATGGTAAGATTCACAATGTATTTCATGTTTCTTGCATTAAGAAGGATCTTAGACAGCTTACTACTTCTTATTTAGAGTTGATCCCTTTGGATGAAGAAGGTAAACTAATCTTGTTTCCATAATCCATCATTAATAAATATTAAAATAAGTTAAATAACTATATAATCAAAGAATATTTTGTAAAATTAAAAAAGCATACCACCTGAGAACACCACATAGGAGGGTGGGGTAATTTTGGACCACACATATTTATAATTGCTTGAGGGTAAACAATCTTGGGAAGGGAAGACAAGAATGTCCCTATTTATAATTCACAAGTAAATACATATTGTAGAATTTTCTTATAATTTTCCACATAGAATAAGGGATAAATTTTTGGGATATTATTCTATTAATTGATTCAAATTACCCAAACAGTGATTTTGATCATTTAACCATATAAAGAACTTTTAGTTAATTAATAGAATATTATTAAAAAGTTTTTTTTACCACTAAAACATTTTATAAAAGTGGTTTTAACCACTATTGCACTTGAGAGTTCAAATATTATTGGGAGAAGACATTTTAATTAATTTTTGCCCAAAATTGATTTAATCACTCTTGTAAATTGGGTAAATTAACTAATTATTTATTTAATTATTGACTTAAAGTATTTTTAATTACTAAATATAGTTTGGCAATTAATTTAATACTAAAAGTGGGGAAAAGAGTAAATGTCAAATAGGAGGGAAAATAAAAGAAGAAAACATATTTTTAAAAGTGGTTAAGTGATTTTAAAAAGGTATTTTGCCTCCAAGAGTGGGTCTGATAACTTTGAAGACTATATATGGATATTTGGGAATTTATTTTAGACATGTTTAAATTATATATTGAGTATTCATTCTTGAAGTGTGATTAGGATGGATTCCCAATGAATTGTAATAATGTTTGAAGGGTGATTTCATTCTGAAAGCATATTGAAGACATTATATTATTTGTTCGTTGTTGATTGGGTCAATTATTTTCTAGTTTTGTGTATTTTAGGTCATCATTTCAAGGTAATATTGAAAAAATATCATATATTAAAGGTTTTCATCAGATTTTATGAACTTTTGGATCATATAAAAGTGTAGTGAATGTCCTTAAGGTGTGACATCACACCCATAAAGGGTGATGTCAACCTTCGTGGGTGACTTTTGCATATTTTGGGGGTTTATCTTAATAAAAAAAATTGAGATTTATGTAATGTCATTTTCCATATTTTTATGATAATTTTGAGTATTTATTTGGCTCAATACATTCAATTCTAAAGGAGTCGAAATGTAATTTTTAGTTTTCTTAAAATCTAGTAATAATTAATTATTTGCAAGTTGAAAAATCAGTACTTTGGGACATTCAAATTTGGGTGAATAATTACAATTTTTTTATTTATTTGGGGATTTTAAAAGTATTTTTGAGTGAAAAAGTATTGATTTTAGTCCCCAAACCCTAGTGCCAAGGCTAGTGGGATGATTTGTTCCTAGGGCTGTAAATTCAGTTTTTGACATATTTTGTGTGAATTTTCAATTTCAAACTAATTGGGATTTTTGGAGATTTTTATTCTTGAATATTAAGCCCTCAAATGGAACATTACAATATCTTTCCATATTGAATAAGATTATGTTGTTATTGTTTCAAGACACAAGTAGAGTAACAAACAAAAAATTTAGAAAAGGTAAATGACAGTCCTTTTTATTGTATTAAATTGAGTAATTAAAAAAAATAACACATACATTTTAATATATTTTATTTTTTAAATTTGTGTTTAATTTGATATTATATTGATTAGCTTTACCATAAATGAAAATTTCAAGTTCTAGGTTTATTTATTATTCCTATAAATGTATTTAACTTTGACAAAGAAGGTTGAGGATCATGAGTTGTAGACAAAGTGTAAATTGTTTCAGGATCTAATTCTAGTTCAAATAACATCAATTCATTTTGATTTTTTTAATCTAGAATTTTCACGTTTATTTTAAATATTTTTATCTAACTTAGTAGTAAGAACATAATACACACAAAAATCGAACAAAATAGTTTTGATATTTTAAATTTACATTTAATTGTTTATAAAAAAATAATTTTAAAACCAAACATAAACAAAGGCATTGAGATAATTATAAGTGATGCATGTTAAGAATTCACATAAAATAGGTCAACCATATTTACACACATTTGGTTTCAACTTCACATGTTTATTTTTTTTCATAATAAAATTTATAAGCTAAGTTCACCTAACACATTCATATTATTCCACAACACTTATTTATGTAAAAATATTAAATACACCCATGTATACAAATTTTAATGTGGTAAAATAGAAATATTACTATTCAAAATGTGACAAATAAGAATGATAGATAAATAACTAATATTAGACTTTTTTTGAAATTTTCAGAGGATTTCATTGTTATAAAAACATGTCCAAACACTAAGACAAACAAAGCAGATTTTTTTTCAAAAATAATAAAATTTCATAAAAGGATCCTAATTTGCCCTCCACTAATTATGTCCTATTTTTGGTGAATTCTATCCTTTTAAATTTTTATAGGACTATATTTTAGAAAGTCTACTAATTGAAGTCAATTAGGCTTTTAATTGTTCTTCTTTTATTTCATAAGAAGAATATGGTGAACTACTTTTCCTTTTTTCCTTTTACCTAGGTCACATAATGTTACAATAATAGAGTGTATGTAAGTTAGTTTTCCCAAGTAATATTATGAGGTGTTCTAGATATATACTCACATATTTAGAATTAGGGGTTTATGAAGTTCTCATGTTTTATGAGTGTAGTCTAGCATAAGTGAGATAAAGGTATTCATATTTTATTTATATATAATCAAAATCAACTGCATACTTTGATATGACCTTTTTCTGATATAATATTTTGGCACAAGATGAATGGGAGAAGAAGTAGATTCTTTTTTGGAAATTTTGAAGATCTCTTGATAAAAATTTATGAATGAGAATGAGAAACTTGGAGTTTAAGAGATATTGATGATATTCATTTATGATTGAATGTTTAAGCATACTCTTATAAATTGTTCAAAGGATAATAATGTGTCCCACATTTTGGATTTAAAAATTCATAAACACTCTAATCTCCCATGAAAATAACTTGAGTTTAGTTGGTTATAATTAATGAAACATCTATTTTAGCTTGTATATACAAAGACTTATTGTATTCATATTTCTCTTAAATTATTGAAGTATACCAAGCATTTTAGGTTATTTTAAATTTATTTATGAATAGTTTATATTATCTTCTAAATTATATATTCTAAAATTAATTATAAAAAAACTAGTGTAACTATAAGAAAACAAGGATTCTAACATGTGTACAATGTCTCAACTAATCAATGTGAGTGAATAAAAAAAATGAGCATAGGATTGAACACACTAGTGGTAAATGAACCATGTTATCACTCATGGGAATATGTTGTATTGGAAAAGAGATACTTAAAATTGGAAATCATCACATAAGACTTGGGATCTCATTGCTTAATAAATATGTATTCCTCATTGTTTAATACAATAGGGAATGAATTTTAGTTTGAAATAATTAATTGGATCGTAGTCTAATAAAGTGTTGGCAAAAATATTAAATTTTATAACAGATGGTGAAAATATTAAATATGCACCTATAGGTTAGTCACATGTCACCACCTTTTTGGAATCTCATTGTTAGTGTGGCCAATAATAAAATGAGGGATGTCTCTTGTTTTACATATATACACCCGTATATGATGTAAGGGTTAAGGAAGATTAGATTTAAAACCTTATTTATTTGGAACTTAAACTTGATAAGGAATTATTATGATACAATATCCTCTCTTTTTTTCATTATATGTTTTCTCAACTCGTCATGTTGAGTTATACCTTGATTCAGACTTCAAAAACTTATTTTAGGGATTTCTAACCGTGAACAAGTACTGAGTATAAATTTAAAATTTAAAATATATTTTGTAATCTTTTCGATTGTAAAATGTTCCCTACACATTTATACTACTTTTCCAATTGAATTTTGCATCAAAATAATCTTAAAGGTGATGAAAGGCAACTTTGATTGACTATGAAAACACTTTTCTTGACTATTAAAAACCATGTAATGACTCTTTAGACCTATGATATGTTTGAACACTATTCCATGTAGTAAATTTGATTATAAAGAAAAATATATATTGGATTACATTTAATATAAAATTTTAATTGAAGCATAAAACTCAATAAGGTATTATTTCATTGATTGGGTGCAAATTGTGTTACAAGACTTTCTAAAACCCTATTTTCAAAATTATTTCTTCCTTTTCTTCAAAATATTAGAGTTATTAATATTCACTAAATTTTTATCTCCCTTATTTTATTTTCCACACATACCTATCTCCCCTCACTCTCATCCTTTTGATCCAACTTCTTCAAACTATCTAACTAACTTAGTAGACTCAACTAAGCCTTAACCTTATCTAAGTTTGACATAGTTAGTTATGAGTTAATACATTAAAAATATTTCAAAACATGTCCTAATATTTTCCTTGATACATCCAAGAAATATAATTCCCAAAAAATGTTATAGGAGATGAGAAAAGCTAATAAAATAACTTAAACATGTTCAAAAAAATAAAATTTCTAGTTTTGACAAGAATCTTGAAAACAAGCCAAAATGAACAATAAAAATAAAATTGAAACATGGAAAAGATTATTATTGAAAAAATGTTACCTAATAAACCCATTTAAGAACAAAATTTTCAAAACAAAATAAGCAACTAAAGCTAATGTTTATGAATCAAGCTTCTTATGTAGAAATACATTCAATAGCTCATGCTCATGAGATCTTCAATTCATATTAAATTTTGTTTGATGGAGCCATAAAATAATAATATTCAAGAGGATGATTATTCAACTTCATTAAATATTTTAAAAAATCTTACATCTAATTCTTTTGATAACCTGTTTGTCCAAAATAGATTCTAGTTCATCTTTCTATGCCTTGGGTAATTATTGTTCCCAATAAATGACCTATTCACAATCTTCTTCCTATTTTTTCTTGTGTATTATTTTGATCTATAATGATGAGGTATGATACATTGAAAATAGGTGAGATCTCAATATGAGATAGGAGTTATAGTTCATATGCATTAGCCACAAACTTTCTAAAGAGCTTATAACATCCTATCTTTCTCAATTTCAATTTATGTATTCATCTTTACAAAACCTTTCATCCCTAAGGTACGCTAACAAAAAATATCCTACCTAAAATTTCACTTCATTAAATTTTTATCAGCATCTCCTTTGTACTTACTATCACTCAACTCTAACTATTTCTTGACTTGCTCATGTAACTCTTGCATGATTGTATCAAACTCTTCACCTGTAGCACTACTCTTCTCTTGATTACCAAACTATCTAAGCCCATAAACACCTATTGGATTTATAACATAAAAATTCTAAAATAGATTTCAGCTTGTAATCCTATTAAGTAAATCATTATATATAAATTCATCTTAGGCTAGCACCAAATTCTATTACTTTGGACTATCACTTACCAAACATCTTAGTAGATTCCTTAAGCTTATATTGACAACTTCAGTCCAATCATCATTTTGGGGATGGTTGGATGAACTAAAACTCAATGTATTTCACAACTTATTCTAAAGTGTTCTTTAAAAATATTGAATAAATTTTTCATCCCTATCAAAAATAATGCTACTAAGAATTATATGTAACCTTAATACTTGAAGGAATAAATTAACAATGTTTGTAGCATCACTTATCTTCTTACATGCTATGAAGTTTAATATTTTGTAAAATCTATCAAAAATAATAAAAATATAATCACTACTTCATTGTGTTATTTGAAAAACCAATATAAAAACCATTCTTATTGCATTCTATGACCTACTTGTAAAAGGCAGTGATTGATATAGACCTACATTTTAACTATTTCCTTTGGCATGTTTATAAATATTACATCTATCCATAAAATTATTGACATAATCTTGCATTATTGTCTAATAATAATATGAATTCCATTGATCAAAGGTATGTATTTATCCAAAATGTCCTACTAAACTATCATTGTGCTTTTCTTTTAGTAAATTATCTCTCACAGACCCCCTATGTATGCATAGTTGTTGTCCTTCAAATAATAATCCTTCTTGAATCATGTATTCCATACATGGACTCCTATCCATTCATTTTGAATTCATAAAATCCTCATTTGATTCCTCAAAATTTTTATCTTCCTTATGTAACTCATTTAATGACTCAAATCACAAACCACCCATTTGAGTTTCATGCATGATTATACTTATCTTACTCAATGCATTGGCTACCTTATTAGACTACCCACTCTTATGTTTTATTAAAAGAATAAATTTTTAGTAATAAATCTATCTATTTCACATGTCTTTTTAAAGTGTGATTATTTATATAAGTCACAAACTCTTTAGGTAATAAGTAGTGCCTCCACTTCTTCAATGCTTGGATTATGGAATATAATTATTGATCAAAGGATTAATAATAATTATTATATTCATTTATATTTTCACTAAAGTAAGCAATATGCCTTCTTTATTGACTCAAAAAAAATATAATAGCTAGCCCACAATAATCACATTCAACTCGAAATGGTTTGTTAAAATCAAGGTTAAAATAGGCTACTCAGTTATCTTTTTATGAATTTTCTTCTTAGATGATTCATTCTAATTAAATTTATTATTATCATATTTTATAGTTTCAAAATTAGGTTCATAAATACCACTAAATTTTATAATGAACTATCTATAAAAAATAAGATAATTCGTGAAAAAATCTTGCCTGTAAAAAATGTCTTGGAGTAGGCCATTCCAATATTGTTATTACCTTTTTTGATCTATTTTAAAACCATCCTTAGAAATGACATATCCCAAAAAAATAAACTCAACTTACATGAAAGTAGATTTCTTGAGGTTAATCAATAAGTTCTCTTCATGTATCTTATTCAATAACATCATAAGATGCTTGATGTGTTGCTCCTTTAATTGGATAAAAGTAAAATTTTCATCCAAATAAGAAATAACAAATTTCCATGTAAATTAATTGAGCATCTCATTCATTAGTCTCATGAAGGTACTAGGAGTGTTGGTCAAACCAAATGGCAAAACAATCCACTCATACAATGCATGATTAGTCTTGAAGTCTATTTTCCACTCATCACCCTCTCTAATTCTGATTTGATGGCAACCAAATTTCAAATCTATCTTTGATAAATATTGTTTTTGAATCCTTCAAACATTATCAAGAACACCATTTTATTTAAGATGAATTGTTAACATGATTCACATAACTTTTATAAGTGATGGGTTTTACCCCATTAATGGACAATGTGCAGAGCACAATATATTTTAGTCAATATCAATAACTTGATTATTCATTTAAAAAAATTACATATATAGAGAAACACTCCTAGAAAATAAGAGATAAAACTAATCCCACAAAACACTCATTATAACTATCTCAAATCACTACCCTAACTCTACATGATCTAAACAAATTATTTACATTTATTCAATATTTGTCAAATGTATTATTTTATTTACACACTAATAACTAATGTTAGTACTAACTCCTCATATTCCCCCCACACCCGCCCTGACCCTTCCCCGCCGCCCCCGCGCCCCGCCCCCCCCGTCCCCTCCCCACCCTCTCTGAAATTTATTTCCTAGACATTGACTTCAACAGATAATGCATTTGTTTTTACATTGATTTTAGAAAGTTTCTTACAAAAAGAGGAGATTTACATTGTATATGCTTTATTGAGATGTGTAAGTTTTATTTACAAAATGTCTTTTCTACATAGGCTTATTTACTCCTTTGCCATAAATCGATTGACACCAAAAAAAAGGACAATAACAAAACATAAAACTATCAACTATAAAAACTCTGACACAAATAAACTTAAAAAAACCCTAAATAAAAAATCTAAATATAAATTAAATTAACAATATTAGATCTTAGAAAAATCTATTAAAATCTAAAATTTAAAAAACAATAATGTAAAACAAAATAATAATTTTTAAAAATGTAGAAATCTAAAAATACTAAACAAAAGGTAACAATATAAAAAGACTTAAAAGAATAAAATATCAACAAATGAAATTTAATAAAAAAAATACGTGACTTTATACCTAGACCATTAAAATAGACTCGATCAATATAAATTTAAATCTAAACATATAAAATATAAACAAAATTTAAAAAAGAATAAATATAAAATAATAATGCATCTCTTTTTACATTGATTTGGAAAGTTTCTTTTAAAAAAAAGAAGATTTACATTATATATACTTTATTGAGATGTGTACATTTTATTACAAAATGTCTTTTTTACATATGCTTATTTACTCCTTTGCCATAAATTAATTGACACCCAAAAAAAAAAAAACAATAACAAAACATAAAACTATCAACTATAAAAACTCTGACACAAATAAACATAAAAAACCCTAAATAAAAAACTAAATATAAATTAAATTAACAAAATTACATCTTAAAAAGATCTAGTAAAATTTAAAATTTAAAAAACAATAATGTAAAACAAAATAATGATTTTAAAAAATCTAAAAATACTAAACAAAAGGTAACAATATAAAATGACTTTAAAGAATAAAGTATCAACAAATAACATTTAATAAAATTTACGTGACTTTATACCTGGACCATTAAAATAGTCTCGATCAATATAAATCCAAATCTAAACATATAAAATATAAACAAAATTAAAAAATGAATAAATATAAAATAAACTAATTAAAATTTAAATTTAAACATAACTTAGAATATGACACGTAACATGGCTCATAATTTCACTATATAAAAATTTAAATATTAAAACAAAACTTAAAAAAATAAATATAACAAAATATAAATAGACCTAAAATTAAATGAAATATTTAAAACTATAACAATAACAGATTTAACAATCTTAATTTAGAATACTTAATCCTAAGAGATAACAATAATCGAAAAAAATTCTCTTTCACGCCAAATAGAGATTGACGGTGAAGAAAGAGTAGATTTGGATATATGTAGAGCTCACCGTTTGTGAAGGAGTATGAGACGTGCTGGAGTCCCCAAACTTTGTACAGGCTTAAGCTAAACACTGTTGTTGGGGACACCGATCTGAGGTGATCTTAGATGAATATCCACATCTTATGCACTGGTTATTAGAGTCGATGCAATGATCGATGCCGTGAAGAGGCTTGATGTGTATGCCATTGTTGGTCAGGACCGAGATAAAGTATTCTACCACCGCCAAAAAGGAATTAAAGGTTGTCGTTGTGTATTTGATGATGGAAGACAACAAACGGTGTAGGCTTTATTCAAGTGATGTTAGCTGAGCTGACAGGGATTGTAATAGGCCCACATATCAATCATACTGCCAAACTTCTTCAGCATGTAGAGCTCAGGTGGAGTCAAAAACTCAGTTGTTTCAAAAATAAACTCGAAGCTATGCCAGTCCATGATTTAAAACACCCCGATACAAACTCAGAAGAGAGTACGCTCATAACAATAAAATCTCTAAGAAACCAGGGGTCCTAATATTTTTGTATTTTCTGATTTTTTAGAATTCACACATAGTGGATAGAGTGGGTGAAAACAAACTACGGACAGAGGTGAACAGGGTGGAAGCCCAAGATGAATACACGTAGTCTACACTGCTAAACCAGTAGCGATATGTAATAAGATTGAACAAACATGGTGATGGCATTTGCTCATGGTCTGCATAGTATAACCATAATGTTGTGCGGAAAAATGATGAGTGGACGAAGCACTATGCTCAAAGAGGCTGGATGCCAGCTATCATACCACTGATGAGTTTTACCCCATTAATGGACAATGTGCAGGGCACAATATATTTCAATCGATCTCAATAACTTGATTATTCATTAAAAAAAACAATTAAATGTATAGAGTAACACTCTCCTAAAAAATAAAAGATAAAACTAATCCCACAAAACACTCATTATAACTGTCTCAAATCCCTATCCTAACTCTACATGATTTAAACAAATCACTTACATTTATTCAATATTTATCTAATATATTATTTTATTTACACACTAATAACTAATGTTAGGACTAATTCCTAATAATAAGGTTCCAATTTTTTACATAATTTTTTCTTCCGCACTTTGTCATCAATAGCGTAGGTTCACTAGTACTCCATTACATCAAACAATTGGATAGCATTGTTTCAAAATCTTTTTGCATAGATTTATTTTAATATTTTATTTAAACTAACAAATAATTGACATGTTTTTTTTTTAATAATCTCAAACTTCCCCTAGATTTTATTAAGGGTTTTTGTTAAATATATGTCTGGGCCTAATTTATGATTTCATAAGTTAGATTTGAACATTTACTCAAATAGCTCACTTTCTTTATATTTGATTCCACATATTATATTCTTGTCTAAAATAATTTGCATCCCTATTGTATGGTCAACAATGATTCATTTGGTCAAAGATTTTGATACTCTAGTTTTAAAATCCTATTTATGCATGTCCTACTATCATACAACTACACACGCACAACTAATATGTCATCCACCTATACACACAACCATCCAATTTAATATTTCTTCAAGTACATGGTTTATTCAACACTAAGTTGTATAGTGCAACATCTCACATGCACAAGGTTTGACACCAATGGATAAGCTCAGCTTGTGTAAGGTAGTACCTACTACAAACATGACCAGAAATATGACAAATATCTTATTTTGTAATTAGTATCTAATCCAAATGGAGTGACTATTAATTATCTTCATTTAAACACTATATGCATGACTACATAAAACAATATTAATATTCTTTTAATTCTACTTAAAATAATAACCATTTCAGGCTACTTAAAGATACAGAATCCATGTCAACCCTTCAAAGTAATCCGTTTAGAGAAAACTCTAAAGTTTTTACCATTATAATTCAATATGTATGACATATCTCATTAAACATGTTGAATTTACCTATTTTGAAAATCCCAACAAAAGACAATATATAATGTAAAAAGCATTGTACATTCATAATCCCATTAAAGGAGTTAGAATCTTCATGTACATGAATTAACCATGACCGCCTTTGAAGTTTACATTAACAATAGGCTTCATACCCTATAAATTCATTATGAAACATCTATTCATGATAACTAATGGAGATAATATATGAGATCAACAAGAATCTAAGGTATTTATTAGAATTTGTTTTAACTAAATCAATGATCTAAAATTCATCTACCTTAGATAGATTCATTCCCATAACAAAGTTATTTGAATTTTTCCATTCATATAGAGGTTTCGTCTCCATTATGGTTAACCTTGAAATGGATCTCAAAAAAATTCATTATGTTCTTAGCTCTATAAAGAGTCATTGTTGGATTAATGATAGTACTTGTTTATAAGTAAGTATTTCTATGTTGTTGTTTATCGGGCTACAATTTTGTCATGTCTTTGTTCTCATATTTGGACTATAATAATGAGCACAAATATTAGTGAAAGGAATAGGGAGTGAAGGATTGTAAATACAAGGTTTAATAAACACCATTATTTTATTTAGAATGAGATTGTATTCAATATCTAAGGTAACTTTTACCACCGCTTCTAGGATTCTAGTACAATCATATCTTTTTCACCACCATTCAATATTTGTATTTTAGATTCTTAACATTTTAATTCCATAAACAATTAATATTATTCTACCCCATTCTTAACTATTGCATAAATTCAATCCTTCAATAAATAAGTAAACATATATAAGAATAGTAAATAATTATAACAATTTTTTTCAATTACATATCAAAAATAAAACATTGAATAAATTACAAAACTAATTCACAATGTTTATTCGTCAGATTTTTCTAAGCACAAACCAAAGTAATCTTGAAGGAATCCTAACATAGATTATAAATATATCAATCACAAGATGAAATCCTAATCAACATGACCTACATTTTTAGGATATCCCTTATTTAAATATCTAAGTTATGTGAATATCTCATGCAAAAATAGTGCATAGGCTTACCAATAGGACCCATTACTATGAACTCCATCCTAATGCAAATCCAGAAAGGATAGTACCTAAGTTAAATAAAGAGAAAAATAAAAACGGAGTTAAAGACTTCTCAAGTCCAAAAATATACTCCAAGGAAGGAAACACATCTTCACTATACTACTAAATAGTTAAGAGTGTTGTTACCTAATTAAAGTCACAATTAAACAAGATTTAATAGTAGTTAAGAGTTTTGTTACCTAATTATAATCACAATTAAACATGATTTAACAGTTGATTTGATAATTGTCCCAAACTTAATGATATCACTACCTCCCAATTTTGATAATGTTACATTAACTCTTTAAGATGTCTAAGGTTTATAAGTCATAAGGTTATTATACCCTTAATAATATTATTAAGTTAAACAACACCAAAAAAAAATGAAATTCTCTTCCCAACTTATATAATCTTAAAAACTATCAACGCTTAAACATTGACCAAGAGTTGCAAAATTATTATATAAAGTTTAGAAAGTTAAACATGTAAGAGTATAATATTATTGAACACACAACTTTAACCTCCCTTTTAATAATACACCTTCAAGTTTCCACTAAATCATTCTAGTACTAAACCATTATCTCTTCCTTTGATTATCCTAACAAGTTGTAGTTTTGTTCATTTGAGTACAAGCTCGTGTCTACTATTTCTTAAATATTATTTTTTTTCTTCTTAAAAGTGCATTAACACAAAATTTTAGATGAGGCACACAAATTAATCAATGTAAGGGATATAAGTGGCTATAAATACAACTATATGTAATTTAAAAAGTTGAGAATCGATCGTACATCCTCTTATAAATTTTTGAAGCGTTCATATAAATTTAATTAGTTACAGCTTTAAGATAAATTTCTAATTAAAATAAAGATATTCACATTTCACATAAATGAACCATTTGTCCAACAAATATTTTTATTTATTATGAACAATTTGTTTTTTATATGAAATATTTGTTAAGGCCTTATGATATTTTAAGATCGTATGTAAGAATAGAAGATTATTATAAATATTTCTCTTAAATATGCCACACATTTTAGCATAGAAGATTATTATTATAGACAATTGTGGGTGGAGAAATTTTTTGCTAAAATGGATAAGTTACAATCTTTATAACCATTTAGCTTCCGTGTGGCTCTAGGGTACACAGTCATAGGTGGAAGAAATTGTTGTCAAGATGAATGAGTTATCATTATAATCGGAATTTGGACAATTAATTTACTAACTAGAAACAAACAATCTTTGGTGGAGGAAAATTTTACCTAAATGAATAAGTTCTCATTATAATTTGGATTTGGACAATTATTTTATTGTAAGCAAGCAAACAATACCACAGACGTAGAAAATAATCAATCGTATCCATTAAACATGGATTCAGGAAATTGTCTTTTGGTTCTGTAAACTAAATCCCAAAATTGAAAATTATTTCATTTCATTTTTATAATTTTAAAAATTATATCAGTTTATCCCAATAATTCATGCATTCGAACAATAAAATTCAACCCAGGCTTGTAAATTTGTTATTATTTTTACTCAATATTTTTTTCTTAGAAACTGGCCAAAAAATCTAAGAATAAGAAAATGCCATGGCTGGAAACTTTAATTCATTTTTTTACCCACTAATACTTATTTGAACAAGTAAAATTATAAATGTAAATAAGATTCTCTTTTATGGGATTTTAATATCATAAATATCAATAAACCTAGACAACAAGCTGGAACACCTTAATGAGGATTTTGAAATCGTTAAATATCAAGTAAAACTTAGCTAGCAAGATGGACTGCCCTTACTAGGGATTTGAATCAATTTTACTCATTGTATTAATCTATTCAATAAATAAAATTTTGAGTCAAAACACAAAACGCCCTGGATGAAGAATAAAACCAAGTTTTTACTTAAAGAATTTCTTGCTAAAATAAACACATCTATGAATAGCTATTTTTTAAGGCAAAATAAAACACCCTAACTGAAGAACAAAACCAATTTCTTACTCATATAAATATATTTATGAACAATATTATTTTATTTCTTTATTTATTTATTTATTTTTGGTTTTGTTATGTTTGGAGGGGAATACCTTAGATAAAATATTAAACAAATTTATTGCATAAAAATATATATATCTTTGGAAAATGAGCTTTTTTGGGCAAAACAAAACGCCTTAAATGAAGGATAAAACAAATTTATTACTCGAATAAACACCCTAGGTGAAGGATACAAGTTTTTCTAGAAAGGATGTCGCAAGTGAAGGATAAAACCAATTTATCACTCAAATAAACACATGAAAAATAATTTAGAGGAAAAACTAAACACCTTAATAAGGATTATAAAATAAATAAATACCAAAATAACTCAGGGAAGTAGCTAGAGCACCCTTATGATGGTTTGAATATCATTTATATAAGCTACAATGTATTAAGGTGGTGAGTTTCCTTTCTAGCATCTTCTTCCTACTTAGCCTAGGCATCTTGCTAATCCCAAATATATTTTCAGTGTCTCCCAAAGGTGCCTCACCAACATCTAAAAGATCATAGTAAAATTATTTTTGGGAACGCCAAAGATTGAAGACACATGAGTAGCTTCTCGCTCGGTTGAGGAGCTTCTTTTACTATGATCATTGTCATTTCACCAAGAATAAGAGTAAATATAAGATGGACTTACTTCCTCCCCATTCAACTAGCATTGTTATTGATGCATCACAAGGATATATGACATAAAATATTAAATAGGATTAAGGAATGTGTTTCTAATTTTCCATTTAGATCCAAGAGAAGTTCCATTTCCACTTATATTACTATTTCAAAAATGAACTGGATATCAATTTTTCTTCCCAAAATTTAGTGCATAAATATTACTTAGAAAGATTGAAATAAATGTTTAAGAAATCATTTCTAAAAAAAACAATGTTCCCATTAGATAGAGTTGTTCTTACTATTTTCAATCTAAGAATTTTCCACAAAAAGCACACCATTACGTCAAAACAGGTGTTACTAGATCCAATTTTAGGCTTCTAATACATAATTTAGGGTATAATTCTTATGTGAACACACCAATTCATTCCATATTTACATTCAAGTCAAGATAAATTATAGACACAGAAGAGAACTTTGTTTTCTAACCCCCATACAAGATATCTCCTGAGGGAGCGATTATTATTATTAAATCCTCTCATAATTGGTAAGAGAACACTACAACATAGAAATGTGAAACAACACATCCATCACAACATGAAAAACAATTTTCAACATGGTGGTATATCAAATTACACCATAATTATAAAATTAAGTATATTCAAGGTGCCAAAAGAACACACCATACCACCATATGATCATATATGAGCACATGGAATAAATAATATATCACAAGTAGGAGATCAACATGATGTTTCAATAAATATTATGGAATTTCATTGAATCCATCATGAATATAAGAATGATATCAACATGCATACATATGCCCATATGGCCATCATCACACATTCAATCCATGATTATTTCTACTATGTGTAGATAATGATGACATAGTTTTATATACAATTAGCAAATGCTATCCTATTCTACCATAATAAAAATTTGCAAGCATGCATCTATTGATGAATTATTTTATAAATCAGAATTCATTAAGAAATATTTCTATTTTACATGATAAATTTGCCCTTGTCGTTTTCCATTTAAAATCTAGTCACCTACACATCCATTGGACAAGTCAACATGTTCATGTGCTATATAAAATTCAATCATGAAATGAATGCATCCCAATAAATTATTACCACCAATGAGCCCTATAATTTTCATGTGATCCAATATATACACATCCTATTTCCATTTCATGATTGTCATATCCAATCTTGAATCTAAGAAATATGTATCAAAATAACTCTAGAAACAAGGCCAACAAACATACCATAGTGTCCCAAGTTCCACTTTTTATCCATAAATCCATGAATCAATAAATATATATCATAATGTATTATAGGAAGGGAAATATAAATCATCCCGTAGGGTACCAAGTTTCTCTTTCAATCCATCTAATATGATATAAAATAAGGGAAACCAAATAGCATCCCATAGGGTCCAAAGCTCTTCGTTAACATGTTCAATATTAGAAATGTTTTCTTATAGGTACAATGTGCATATTTATTTTATTAAATAATACAAAAGGAGATGAACCATTACCCCCATCCCCATTTAGTTCCTAAGAAAACCAAAAAAAAATCCATACATGTTATAATAACAACCAATAACATATATGGATCTGATAGTGTAGTCTACCATGATATTCTTACATGAATCATCTAGATTGAAATCAAAAGATAATATTATTAGCTCATACTAGGTTAGATAAGGGTAGATGAAAGATAATGGGGGACAAGGGGATTGGGGCAAAGAGGAAAATGGAGTAGGGGCTTTAAGTGACACTTTTTTTGAAAATAAAAATAATTAAGCTTGAAGAGAATTTTAAAGATACATGGAAATAAATTTGAAAATAACAAAATAATATGAATTGTTGTATTATAAATGTAGTTACTAAATATATATCTTTATTCAATATCCATATGATAAAAGTGTGTGAAATTGATACATTTATGACAATATCTTGGTACCTTTTGGTGAAAAGATAAGGATATTGCATGTGTACAAACACACTTTTTTTAATAAACAAATGATTTTTTATATGAAATTTCATATATGGATATTTAAAACAACAAATACTTGTGTGTGTGTGTGTGTGTGTGTGTGTGTGTGTGTGTGTGTGTCTATATATTCAACTTAACATAGCTAAAAAATTCAAATGGAAAGTGTACAAAAATAATTTTCTGAACTTAACTTCAGGAAAATCATTTGTTTGGAGCATATCTAACATTATGTAGATTATTTATATATAATTTTTCTAGACTTATGATTAGTAGTTAAAAATTTACAATGATATATTTAATGATATGTATATAGTCCACAATGAGGTATGTTGTGTAGAACTTAATTAATAACTAAAACTAATAGTTTAACATCAATTTTTTATATATTAAAAAACTAAGATTTACCCTCAATAAACTCATATAATTTTTATTTAAATAATAAAATATCCTTGATTAGATGTATCAATAAAGGTGGAAAAGACATATGAAGTTCCTAAAAATAATTTTCACTATTCCATGATAGGTTCTATGCTAGGTTTAGACCCCCCCCCCCAACCGCCGCCCCCCGCTTCCCCCAACCAAAGCCTAAAATTGAATCAATTTTGTAGATAAAGTGGAAAATTCAAATCATTGAATTCTTAAAAGGGTGTATGCCTTTTATATAAGGGTGAATGATGTTTGAAAAATGTGTACTTACTTTGGAGAAGACTGAGGTCCATGATAGGTTTTATATTAGGTTTGGTTCCACCTCATACAAAAGGAATTTTGGAGGAAAAATAGAAAAATCAATCCATTAATATTTTAAAATGGTGTACATCATTTATATAAGAGTTAACACCCTTTGAAATGCATCTGCATCCTTATATAAAGGGTGTATTCCATTTTGAGGACAAAAAGGGTCATTAAATGAAATTACCCATTTGAAACTACCACCACATAAGGTGTGTAGGGTTTTTAAAATGGTGTATGTCATTTGTACTTCTTCAATTCTAATTTTTGTTTTGATATGTATGAGGTTTTGGTTGTTCCCTAGCCATATATTAAAACAAAAACAAAAAACCAAGTGAAAAATGCCATGGTCCAAAAGAAAATAAGTACAATGAATATCCCAATGCTAAGAACACCCAAAAAAACAAACATATGTTCAAAGTTAGGAAGATAAAACATTGTCCAAAATAATAAACAAACAACAATAACCACTAAAATGCTAAAGACCATATAAACAATAAAACTATGACCCATGCTAAAATTGTTATTTTTGGGATCTAAGGATCATTTTCAAAGGATGCATTTCTTTTTTACCTTTATTTCCTTTTTAATTACACACAATAGTCCAATCTCTACCTCCCCCAGAGAGTGGATGAATTGGAATGGGGATTTCAAGGGATTCATTTGACAATTTATTTTTTTTTGAAAAGGTGGATTAAAATTTCATTGAAGGGGTATGAGCCAAAAGATTGTTCTTTGTTTCAAAAGTTTATGAATATGGTTTCTACCCATTCTCTAATTGTACACTTGGATCCTCAACTGGAACCAAGATAGGAATTGTGTTACCTTCTTCTCTTTCAGCTAGAGGTTTCATAGTAATATTTTTAGTGCCGTCCTCCTTCCACCAACAATTTTTATTTTTATATTTAAGGGAAGAAAAAGCATTTACCAAATGGCTAGTTTTGAAGCATCTTTGAAATCTAAAGGGAATACCTTCATAGTCAAGGGGCTGCATCCATATTCTATTTCTGACTTTTAGTTCTATCTATGTAGGTAAATCTTTAGTAATATCCACATTAACTAAAATCCTAGCATAGAGTGATCAAAAATCTTCCATGGTTTTGGGGTCAACAATCCAAATTTTTCCAATAGATTCTGCTATATTTTCTAAAACGTCATACTCATAAAATTGAAGATGAAGATTAGGAAGCCTAATCCAAATCAGTTTTAAATTAAAAATTTTAGTATAGGGTGAAAATTAGGGTGCCATGGCTATGCTATAAGTAAATGATGTCCCCATTCTAATTGAATCTCATCACTAAAAACTGCATGTTTGTCTTCAATGTTATCAAATATCATAATAAAAATGCCTTTGGCATAGGGTCAGATTTAAATCTTACCAATAATCATATCCTACCATTCCTTTAAAACCCATTCATGGATTTGGTGCAAGTTTGGCTAAAATCTTGTGAACTGATAGATCATGCGAAAGGTAGATAGGTGATATTTCTTATTCTCAATGACTTCCAATTCCTCATCTACAAAGACAAGAGTGGGAAAAGCTTT
>JARHVA010001114.1:2730000-2750000 GCA_037957365.1 Torreya grandis | reverse complement strand
CATATATAAATATATAAGTTAATGACTTTTCTCTACCCCTCATGCTTCCCCTACAATGTGATCGATAAATTTACTCTATTTTCCTACTTAGGAATGAGAAACTTCTCTTTAGGGATGCTTAAAAATGCCTAAAACTTTAGACCTTAAGGATTGATAGAGAGTGTAGGGTATCCATTCTAGTATTTACATTACCATTTGGACATGTTTATGAAGAAGGTTCATTAACTGAAGTAGTGAGTCAAAAGGTACACTACCCACTGACCAACTTTTGGTCTCTTAAGATATATTTGACTACGATAGAAAACAAGTCATCATGTCTCCCTCATATTAAGTGGAATGGAATTATCTGTGGTTTGTTTATATTACTTTTTCATACAACTATAGGGACTAACATCTCATCTCTATCCCTCATGCTCATCCTATAACAAGTTCCATAAGTTTAATATGTTTGAAAAATTATGAATGGGAATTTTCACTTCATGGATACCTCTAAATACCTATAAATTTAAACCCAACTTCTTGATAGAGAGTGGAGGGTGGACATTACAACATTTATATGCCTATTCAGATGTGTCAATGAAGATGGTTCATCAATTGGACTAGCAAGTCAAATAATGCACTACCTGCTAGTTTCTTAATAGACATTTGGCTATGAGATAAAATGTGTTCTCATGTCTCCATAATACCAAGAGACATGTAATACTATATTAAATTCTTATAGTATTATCTGATTAAATTGTAGGCATTGATGTCTTATCTCTACCCCTCATGGTTCCCTTATAACATGTATTGTAAGTTCTATCTATATTCTCACTTAGGAATGAGAAGCTTCTATTTAGGGATGCCTCCAAATACCTATTTTTTTTACTCTATGATATGATGGATAGTGAGGGTCACCATTATAATGTTTATATGTCCATCTATATGTGTCATTAAATAAATTTCATTGACTTGGTTAGCGAGTCAAAAGGTACACTACCACTAACCAATTTTTGGTCTCTTAAGAGGCATTTGGATACAAGACAAAACATGTGGGAATTTATTTCTCATCACAATTAACATTTAATCCTCTTTGGGTGATTATAATACTAACCCATGTCATTTTAGGCATGGATGACTCATCTCTACCCCTCAGAGTTCTCCTACAACGTGCATCAAAATTTTCAAATATTTTCCTATTTAAGAATGAGAACATTTTCCTCAGGGATGCTTCCAAATAAATACAAATTTAAACCCTGAGGCATGATGGAGAGTGGAGAGTGGACATCCTAATATTTATACAATCATAGAGACATGTCAATGGGTATGGTTCAATGATTGGACTATTAATTCTGATGATATGCTACCCAATGACCAGATTTTGATCTTTTAAAAGAGATTTGTCCATGAGAGAAAATGTGTCATAATGTCTCCCTAGTATTTAGTGGTGAATATTATTCCAATGGAATATTATATGACTCTCCATGCAACTATAGGTGTTGATGTATTGTCTCTATGCCTCATGGTTATCCTATAATAAATGTTAGAACTTTGATCCATTTTTCCACTAAAGAATGAGACCTTTCTCTTCAAGGATGCCTCCAACAGCCTAAAAAATGATAACCATATATTTTGATAGAGATTATATGAAGGAAATTCTATAATTTATATATCCATCTAGATGCATTCATAAATATGGTTCATCAATTTTTCTAGAAATTTAAAAGATATACCTAACACTAACCAACATTTGGTCCCTTAAGAGAGATTTGATTATGATAGAAAACTCATTACCATGTATTCATATTTATGAGTGGGAGATAATCCCATAGTGGTTTATTAGAGGACTTGTTTGTGAAAATGTAGGATTTCATGGCTTGTATCTACCTCTCATATTTATCTTACACTGTGTGCTAGTTTTTTACTCTATTTGCACACTTAGGGATGAGAATATTCTCTTAATGGATTCATCTGGTAAACTATAAATTTTAACACCATCATGAAATGGATAGAATATAGAGGACATTATGGTGTTTATACACCCATCTAGATGTGTCCACATATAAGGTTCGTTGATTGGGATAGCAAGTACAAAAAAATACCTCCTACTAAACAATTTTTTTATCGCTTAAGAGACATTTGGATATGAGATAAAACATGAATTCATGTTTTTCTCATTTTTATTTGCACATAATCCTTTTGGGTAGACTATATGAATCGCCCTTGTAACTTTAGGCACTTAAGGATCATCTCTACCACTCACAGATCTTATGTAATGAATGTTGGAGGTTCACTCTATTTTCACACTCAGGGATAAGAACATTATCTTAAGGGATTTATCTAAAAAATTGAAAATTTTCAACGTAAGACCTAAAGGATAGAAAAGGGAGGCCATTCTAAAATTTATACACCCATCAAAAATTATCCACACAAACAGTTCATCAATTGGGATATCAAGTACAAAGATACATATTATGCACTAAATTACTTTCTCCCTTAGGAGACATTTAGATGTGAGAGAAAACACATTAATTTATCTCCATCATCCAAAGTGGAATAAAATTCTTGAAGGGGTGTTTAGAGGACTCACCCATGAAAATTTTGGATTTGACCTCTCATCTCTACCCCTTATGATTCTCTCATAACTCATGCTTAAATTTCACTCTATTTTTTCACTCACTAAACAAAATCTTCTCCTTAGGGACTCATCTGACCGACTACAAGTTTATACCCTTAAAAAAAAAGTATATGGGGTACATTATATAATTTATATATCCACATAGATGTGTTTTCATAGAGAGTTCATTGATTGGGCTAGCAAGTCAAAGATACACGTCCCACTTACCAAATTTTGGTCCATCAAAAGATATTTGGCTATGGAGAAAACATGACACTATGTATCCCTCATTATTAGTGGAATGTAATATTATAAGGGGTTATAATATTTATTTCCCATGTATTTTTAGGTGATGATGGCTCATCTCTACCCTTCATGGCTCTCATATAATGCATGCTTTAATTTCATTATATTTTCCCACTCATGGAAGAGAAGTTTATCTTAATGGGTTCATCTAAATGACAAAAAGTATCAATCCTAAGGCCTTCAAAATAATACAAGATAATTATAACATTTATATGCCAATCCATATGCATATGTTCAATCAATTTTTCAATTGGACTAGTTGGTCAAAATATATGCCTCCTAGTGACCAAATTTTGTTCCCTTAAGAGACATTTCTCTACAAGATAAAATGCATTATCATGTTTCCCTCATCCCAAACTGTATGATATCCTCTAGAGGGTGTTAAAAGTACTTTCCCATGAAACTATATTAACTGATGGCTTGTCTCTACCCCTCATGACTCTCCTACAACACATGGCCATATTTTGGTCTATTTTAACAATCAAGGACAAGAAGATTCTCTTAATGGATTCATATGGATGACTCTAACTTATGACCCTAAAGCCTAATAGAGAAAATATTAAGGCTATTATATTGGTTATATTCCCATACAAGTTCATCTCTATATATGGTTCATATATTATGCTAGTGAGTACAAAGATATACCTCACACTATGTAACTTTGGGTCCCTTAGGAGATATTTTGATGCAAGAGAAAACTTTATATTATGTCTCACTCATCTTAATTAGTATAAAATACTATTAGGTATTAGGGGTAATAAGAATACTTTTTCACACAACTCTAGACACTAATGGCTTATCTCTAACCTTCATGGCTATCCTACAACGTGCACTAGAATTTTTCTCTATTTGCACACTCAAGGATGAGAAGATTCTCTTAAGGAGTTCATCTAACTAAATTTAGCTTTCAACGCCATGGCCTACTAGAGATTGAATCAGAGTGTTTACATCATTTATACACCCATTTTGATGTGTTTTCCTAAATGTTTTATTTATTAGGTGTAAGAATATGCATCTCACACTGACTAGAGTTTGGTTCCCTAAGAGACATTTGACTATGAGATAAAATGTGTGTTCATGTATACCTCAACTTGAATTATAGGGAATAATACATGGGGTTATTATAATACTCAACAATGAAATTATAAGAGCTAACATTTCATATCTACCCCTCACAGTTCCCCTATAATATGCATCCTAAGTTTGCACCATTTTTCCACTCGTAGACAAGAAGCTTCTCTTTACGGATTCATCTAACCAACTATAAATTTATACCTCAAGGGTAGATAGAGAGAAGATATGTGTCATTTCAGTGTTATACACCCATACAAACATGTTTAAATAAACATTTCATCAATTGGGATAGAAATTCAAAATATTTACCTCCCACTGACTAGTGTTTAGTCCCTTAGGATATTTTTGGTGACATTAGAGAACACATTTTCATGTCTCTCATCTCATGTGAAATAAAATAATCTTGGGGGTGATAAAATGACTTTCCATTGTAGTTATATGTGCTAACATATCATATTTATCCATCATAGCTCTCCTGTAATGTGCACTTTAATTCACTCTAATTTCCAACTAAGGGATGAGAAACTTCTCTTATTGGATTCATCTGAATAAATACAAATTTCAACCCTAGGACACAATGATGAGAAAATGGTTTCCATTAAAGTATTTATAATACCATCTATATGTGTCCTCATAGATGGTTCATTTTTTAGGATTCTCAGTTAAAAGATACTCTTCCCACTAAATAATTTTTTGTCCCTTGAAAAATATTTAGATATGAGACAAAACATGTCGTCATGTCTCACTCATCTTGATTGGCATAGAATCATCTAGATGGTGCTCAAAATACTCTCCATGAAAATTTAGTCCCTGACGTCTCATTTATACCCCTCAATGCTCTCCTATAATGGGTACCAAATTTAGTTAGATAAATAATCAAATTATTAGGAGAGAGTTAGAACTGTAGGAAAACATGATCAAAAATTCAATTTAGATTAGAGAGGGGGAAAGAGATTGAATCAAAATATTTTAAAAGATAGAGTGAATCAAAATATATGATTCCTCCACTTTAAGCATAGACAAAGACAATCAATGACATTTGTCTCCATTCTTAATTATCACATGCTTATAGGGCTTCTACTTTCCCGTCATTACTATTTGGATTAGTTTCTTTATGTCACATTGCTAAGAAATATGAATATACTTTAAATAAATAATGGATCATTCAATTTATCATTGATAATGTGGAAAGAGCTTCAACAATGTCATTTAAGTTTTGACTACACATGAAGGTAAAATAATCGATAATGTATCTAGTCTAATTATATTTAAATGTATCTACTCTAAATAATTTTGTCCCCATTATAAGATCACTCATCATGATGCATACATAAGTCACTAAAATACTAATTAAATAATTTATAGTATTTTAAAAGGTATCCAATGACAAACATGGTACAAGGCAAGGGAAGTGTGTTTTTATAAACCCAACCTTTGAAGTTGTCTCTCCATTATTATATATGTAGTTAATACTTATAGATACATTGTTATATATGTCATTAATTAACATAAGATAAAAAACATGATAAACAAATAATAATTGCATAATAATTAAATATGTATACACAAATTATAATATGTGCATGTGTATCCAAATTATGTCATAATGATGTCAAAATAAGGACATATCAAGATACAATATAGATCATAATATACATATATAAATTGTGTCATAAAGCATACAATTTGGGACATATCAGCATAAAAAATAGATTATGCCTATAACTACCCCTACCATAATAACTAGCTTTCTTGCTTCATATTTCTTTAAATAAACTATGCTTCCTCACCATAGATGTAGAACCAAGGGTGTTGGATGACTCATAATAGGGATAAAATGTCCTCTCAGCATGTGAATGACCAAAAGTCCCATCTGCAACCTAAACAAAATCACCTACAGAACTTATGAAATAGAAAATTAATGTATTAAAATGATATATGGATAGTGATAGAGTTTCCAAGAATAAACTTTTATGATAAGGTGAATATAGACTCACCACATGCCACCTAGACAATTATCATGGGTTGTGTGACTGTGAATATATATATGTGATGAAGAATCCTATGAATAATACATATACGATTATATCTAGGTGTGCATACAAATAAAAATATGATGTAGATTATCATTACTTGAAGTTTTTTTGAAAAAAAATGTTCTCACTAGTCTCTATCTCCAAATCAAGTTCAACTAAAGAGATAATGGATCTTGGGATGAAACCACAACATCAATCAAACATTATTCTGATCCATATGGGGTGCTCATGTCATATCTCATCACATATAAAACCATTAAAAAAAGAGACCAATTGTGAATCCAATAAAACTAAACCCATTTTAATGTAAATCAAAATTAATATATTCCTTTTGTACATAATGGGAGACTGAGAGAGAGATATAAAGAGAGAAATTATTCCTTTTATAAGAAAACTATGGTGTATAAAAAATATTTAAACAATATATAGTAAATTTATATAATTTATAATTTTCCCAACCTACATGTAGGGTAATGCATTGATAATTATAGCCTAAAAAATAGAATCTAAGATGGATAAGGTGCTTAAGATAACGGTGATCATCTATATAACAACAGATGAAAAAAATCAAATATTAGTCAATGAAGTAAACATATACTAAAATATGAACTTAATATTATTTTACATACATAATTAGATTATAATTATCATTAAACATATGTGTTAAATACATATGGTGAAGTAGATAAACCCTGCATAACTAGGCATTTTGTGATAGGATTGGTGAATAAACTATAGATGGCATATTCTCTAGCATTCTAGTGTCATGATGTGTTGAATCAACTACAAATGACATATGTTATGGCATGTTAGTGTCTTGAGGTCCTAAAAGAACTATAGATGGCATATACTCATGCATGTTGGTATCTAGATGTGCTAAAGAAACTATAGATGTAATGTATTGTTATGTATCATTGTCCATAGATGTTGAGGAAACTATAAATGGCATAGACTACTAGGTAATATCAAGTTTCATAAATGTGTGTCTACTCTCCACAGGTCTAACTCATGTATGTCTAACTTGAACATAAGGTCTAGTAAAATTCCTCCCACAAGATGTGTAATGATGTACAATAATTTTAAGATGACTTCTATATATTCCACTACTAATAGGAGGCACACAAGCACAAATAATAGGAGGAACATTACTAGATGTGCCACCACCTATAAACTATGTATAACTCCTCAGTGTATTCATCCCATGGTAAACCATAACTTGTGTGAGACTAGTAAATGCTTCAAGGATCCATATATGTACTAAGATTCAATATTTTAGGGATAAAAGTATGTGTTATCATCCCTATATTTCTTTGAACTTTTTTATGGTGGGTTTGGTCCTACCTTGGCCTGGGTCTATCAAATGAGGACCATTCTCCCCTACCTTAGGAGACTTCATGTCAAATTAATTTATGATTTATTGTATTAAAAAAATAGTTTTTCTTAAAAACTATAATGGAACTTGATTATTATTGCATGGATTCTCAACAAACACCATCTACCACCTATCTCAGAAGTTAGTTTTTATCTCTACAAGGACATACCAATCAATGATAATGTGTTTGAAACTTATTGGTGGTTGTTGGTTGGTTCCATGCTTAAAAAAAACACACGCTTCTTTAGTTAAATATTTTTCCAATGACCTCATATGATAATTTATCAAACTAATATTTTTTCAACACCTCTCTTTGATGAAACATTTCATCAAATTGGGAAGTGACATTTCCCACTACAATTAAAATGATTTCCATTGTACTAGCTAGTGATTTGTGTATAATATGACTTGAAGAGTGACACAAATTATTGATAATAATTTCCAATAATTTCCATTTTGAATTATATTATTCATATAATTTATCTTATTCTTTTATGAAGTCAAACTTTTGAAGGTATTAATCATGATTTTGTTCAACATTATCTTCAAGCAATGGGTCCATCAAATTTTGTATCTAGAATTATAAAAATAAAAGTTCTCTCCAAGAAATGTGAGAGAAATTCAAATCTATTTTGAGTACCCTAAACATAGATACATATAAATTCAAACCTTTAAACAAAATTTAATTAAAAAAAACATATTGAGACCATGATCAAAATGTGTAATCAAGTTACTAGGATGTAAAGAAGGCTAAGGCATCCACGTCCTCTTTTTTTAATTCCAAAATGTGAAACCTCTAAACTTGTAAAATGGAACATGGGTCAATAGAATTTGGGGATAAAATTATGATTTAGAAAGGGTATATCCCATTTTAATTTATAACCATGCCAAACAAATGAAGCCATAGGTTTTTTATAAAAAAAGGTGTGTGCCCTTTGCAAACAAAAAATTATATTTTCAACTAAATGTCATGTTTTTCCCCAAACATTTTGAAACCACGCATAACACATTCAAGTATAAAAAATTAATAATAATGATCATGAAAAAAATATTTATATATTAGCTCCTATATACTCATTATTATAGAAATTATTTAGATAGCTATGATTATATCTCAATCATATTACAACAATGTGAGAGAGAAAGATAATAATATGGTTAATACATATCAATTATAATATGATATTTAATGTTATAAGTTAATTATAATATGGTAATAAATGACTATAATCAATATGTAATCCCATCAAAATTATCATGACTATCTCATAATGTCAACCAATCATATAGAAAATAAATGATAAAGAATCTTTTTTATGCTCATTACAAGGAGGTCCATCAACACAATAACTCATTATGACTATCAAAGTGAGATTAAATGATAATTATTCTGTCAAATACATATGAGACAATACTTAGTACTATTTAATTATGTTGAATAATAATGTCATCTCACAATGCATTACTAACCACTAAAATATCAACACATTATTACCTATTAGTATGATAGAAAAATAATGCATAGAATTATTTAGAAAAAGGTTATAAGTGACATCAAAATCTAATTATTTAGTGTCATAAGTAACAAACTAATGAATTTATCTCATTAAGGTCACACCCAATAGATATTTTAAAACTATACAAAATATTAAACTAATGAACTAATAATTGATTTACCTAGGGATCTCGATGTTGCACCATGGGCCTTGATACCGTATGTCATGTACCCATAAACACACACCAAATATGTCATGTACCTATACACTCTCAACCATTAATTTCTTAATTAAAAATTTTCTTTGACACTAGTTTGTATGGTGCAACATCTCACTATGCACAATCTTGAACACTGATGGACAAGCTTAACTTTGATTAGGTAGTACCTAATACATCCATTGTATTTTTATGCACTTCCTTAATACATAGTGTTGTTTAATGAAAATAATCATTTTATGTTTCATAGATACATTTATGTTGATGTGCAACATATATGACATTACATTACATGTGTTAGACATGGATTGATTTTATATACATTATAATGACAACATACTATCCACATATTTACATGATTTTAATTGATATTATATTTATATACAACATGATAAATATTACTTTTATTTTGACATGAGTAACATAAAGGATAATTTTATCACCTCAAAATGATGCATATTAGTGGGACTTGTCATAGAGACTAAAACCTCCATGAGAAGATTTGAGTATAATATAAAAATTTAATTTTTCATATCTGAGTCAGATATGAGATTGGGATAGTTATTTGAATTTTTAGAAATTTTTTGATGAAATTTACAAATAATGTATACTCCATTTTACAGTCCATCGATGACATATATCATATTAATACAAATTTAAATACATTTGGGCAAATGTGGAGTGCACAGGTACTCTATTTTATAAGTTAGATATAGTTAGACATTATACAAGTTCATGCACACATACAAACTTTAATTGGAACAAATTCATTTGGGAATTCTAATATTTCATACACATAGAAAACATTTCATATTTTAGTTAGACATTTTTCTAATTTATGCATATTATGATAGTTTATAGTGAGTATTCTTTTAGTGGGCCATGATTCTAGTTCATGCACATCCACACATTTGCAATTATTTATCAAGTATTTTCAAGTCTGGATCATTGTTGATTATATAATTCTATTATCAATGATTAATTTTATTTTAAATATGTAATTTTTTTAAGGTTATGTGGCTCATTTTTTTAACTTGATGTTATAACATAATTGTTGGATTAGTTATATGTGTGCTATAGGGCATTTGTCTTCCAATCCATGGACCTTGTCTTAGTTAAATTTTGACTTGGGGATTGATCACCCTTAATTACCCTATGTTCTTCAAGTCTTTCAATGAGTAATCATAATTATTTAATTAATTGAAATAAATCATCATCTATAATAAGTATAGGGAAACATAGTTTACTCATAGAAAGTTGTTATGCTTCCTTACTCTTTAAAAATTTATGTTTCAAGTATAGTTTAGATTTAAAATTTAATTATATGGATATTCACTACTACATTTTTATTGAATTTTTTTTTTATTAGTGTGTACACTTGGAACCTTATCCCAAAGTTAAAATATGTCATATATACTCATTTATATCTTTATCATTTTACTCTAGTATTTTTATTGCATTGTAATATTCTAATAAAATAGGGGTACTTTTAGATACCAAAATTTAGTATTTGAAATTTGACAAAGTCAATCTTGTCTTCCATTTATCCTACATGATTTTTCATCTTAAAATAGATCTTGTTCACCATTCCCACGTGCATGCATGCATGCTAGTTATGAGCTTGATATATCCCATTTTCATATTAGTCACCTACAGTGACCTCTCAGTCTCATTAAATATATTAAATTTCCTACTTATAAATTTATATATCACTACATTTGCATTCTTATTTCCTAAAAATTAATGTTAGACATAGACAATAATGTCAACTTTACTAGATCCCAAGTTTGACCTTACCATCTTTCACCTAGAAATTAATAGTTTTATAATAAAATCATTCCCATAGATCAGACCATTCACTTAGAATGTTATTAGTGTGGGAAATTACATAATTAGCAATATATAAATATAAATCAAGGTCAAGTGAATTTATCATCAAGCACTTTTGTATCATTCATCTTTACATTACTACAAATTGAGACATTTTTATCTATTCTTCTCAAATTGTAAATCAGTCAATGTGACTAGTCATTAGCCAAGTTTGAAGCACCCCAAAAAAGGTCAATAGTTCATAATTTTCAAGATCAAAATCATATTTTTATGTCTATTCATATAGTAAAAGAACCACAATTAAAAAATTGCATTAAAGGGAAGAAATACATGTGGCTTGACTTCTCTCTTCAGACTATTAGACATTTCAGTATCCATCAATCATCAAGGTTATGTTTAGGGTTAAATATTCCTAATTTTTTATATTTTTTTAATCCTTAATAAGTGACCTAGGGTTTTATGAAACATGAAGTTGATTTTATAGTTATGTAAAAATTCAACAACTAAATAATGCACATATAAATACATATCAAGCATGTGCATAATATTATATGATTAGAGATAGTTTAATGTGTTAAAGATTGTGACATCATCTCTTTTCACTACTACCAACATTTCTTCCTAGTCCTAACATTACTTACTCTATGCACACACAAACATAGTTTTAGATCTAGATTAATCACAGATCTCCTTCTAGTCTATTTCCTCTTTTAGGACATAGCCACATTCAAGCATTCAAATATTGAATCTAAGTTTCTTGTATTTGTTATTATTTCCAAGTTAATTCCAATATTTAATATTCAAATTCATGCTTTATTTCTATATATTACACTTTGAATCGACTATTATAGTTTATCCTAGTGTGATTCACAATTATTTAAAAATAGGTTAAACAATAATATAATTCATATTAAATTATTAGTATTGATAATTTTAATTATGTCAATAGGCATTGTCCTATTGGATTTGAATTTGTCTTTCATAGTTGATTGACGATTGACAATGGATATTGGAGGATGAATACAATCACATCACCTTGCTTATGAAACGTGGTGTGGCTATGTTGTAGGGATAGAGAGTTTTCATGGTGATTTATTTTATGTTAGAACATTTTGGGAGATACAAAGGAAAGTGATAAAAAAAATTTAAATAATGGCATGACTATATTATTTTCCATGTTGGCAAGTCTACTGTGAAAATATGTATGGCATTGTAATAAACACAATTATTTATTTTATTTTATTTTTTGGATTAAATTTTTTCTGAAAGTGTGTAAAACATCATTTGATGTATTATTAATCTAAACTAATGGCGGCATTAATAGCATAATGAAGAAAATAACCTATATGTGAGCTCACCATCTATGAGAGAGTTTGAGATTACATTGAGAGTAACTCTATTTGAGATGTTATAATCTAGGAAATTTGTACATATATTTTATGGTTTTAGAGAAGGATTTTATTTAGAAACTGCATGAACATTTTTTGGTTGGAGCTAGCGTCTGTTGAAGGTAGGATCTATCCTTTGAGTAATAAAAGAATTGGTTATATTTACATTATTTTTGAATAACATTATATTCTTTGATAACATGAATTCGTTGGCTTCATTGAAATAAAGATATAATTTTATTGATATGTTTTTTCTGATAGTGATAGGACAATAAATCTCTATTCTTTTGATAAGTCAATACTTATAGACTAGAGACTGAACATACAACTATTCTCAAATAAATTAACATTTATTAAAATTTTAAATATATATATATATATATATAATATATGAATTGTTCGTGGTTTTATGTGACTATTCAAAACATTTTTTTTTAATGAAGTTTTGGACAACCTACAACATTGAGGGGAAATGGCCAATAGTTTCAAGGCTTTTCAAGCCGCTGAAATTTATTACAATTTGTCTCAGTTTCAAGATTCAAACACCTTATACCAGGGTTCAAGACACCATACAGTTCTGAATAAGGGAGCCCATTTCTTATTGACTTCTTTCTTATATTCTCTTGCACGCTACTAAATACCCCTTCATCTGGATGACTTCGTTTATAGGCTGCTGAGCCATTTTAACCTGTCAAATCATGTTTCTCACCCTTTGAATGTTATTTCATCCTTTTATGTCTTGGCAAACACACAAAGATAACCTGGCAGAATCATATTTGGAATGACAGATTTAATATCTCTACCGACTTTGAAATGTATTTACTTTTGGTTGGCTGCATCCCGTTGTCTATAAATGATAAAACAATACCCTTGTCTATAGTGAATTTGTGTAGTTCAGTTTGCCAATCCAGTAAATAAATGGCTGGCTTCTTTACTTAAGAGTGTGCTACAACGATGTCCCCAACAACTGTTGCATCTCACCCGTCTGACATATGACAATGCTTTAGTTCAGAGACATGTGGATGTCACATTTCCACTGACGTTTATTTATTTAAAAATGTTTAAACTGAGAATAAGGTAGGGGTCTGTGTATTAGGTGTTGCTTAATTATTTTATAAAAGAGTTATTGTTGAGAAATTATTCAAGTTCTTTTTTTAGGGTTTTATGTTTTTCTTAATTTTGTGTATAATATATTTTGTTGAGAAAAATTAGGAATATTTTATTAAAAATTGTTTGAAAAAAATAAAAATAAAAAATTGATTGGATAAAAATGTATATTTAAAAAACAAAAAATAAGAGCAATTATACAAATCTTCAATTCCTTACTGCTTTCACCTCTTAAAATTATTTTCCTCAACAATAATTTCTCATTATTTTAAAGAACAAATATTTTATAAATAATTTTTAAACTTATAATTATATATGCAACCATTTTACTTTAAATTATAAAAACAATAACTCTTAATATGAAACTTTTTTATAAAACTTAAATCTTTTAAACTTATGAAAATTACGAAAAATCACAAATATTTGTAATAATAATAAAGAAGAAAAACATCAATCCAATTCTGGTTAAATAACTAAATAACGATAAATGAAAGCAATTATTATTTTATACATTGATTATTTTATATGATGAATTTTATATTATTTTATATGATGAATTTTATATATCCTCATGGGATACAATGATTGTTTCCACAAAATCAACCACGGCTTCGAAGTGACCAGTTCACCTTTGCCAACATACTCAGCAAACAAGTTTTTTAGGAGATAATGGCAGGAATCGTGATTGTCTATTTAAATACTATTTATGTGTGTTTTCTAACTATCAAATTTGATATTTATTATAAATAATAAAATGATTTCATATACAACAAATCAATAATATTTTTAAATAAGTATAATATTTCTAAATATAATAATAATAAATATATAAAATAATATTTTATATTAATAGAGATATATTTTTTAATTTAAAAAAAAATTACTCAAAATATTAAAATTAAAACAATAGAAATTTAATTCTCATTTATTAATATTTATTTTCTAAGTATTATTATTTTAGCCTTGCCAAATTAAATTTTGTAAGAATATAAAATTACAATTAAAAATTAAAGCAATTTTATAATGTGTGGATGAAATATATCATAAACGGGGGTTTATATTTATATTATATAATAAAAAAAATTATTTATTTTTTATGAATTAGAATGTGCTAATGTTTGTGATCTAAAATTTGTGTATTTTATAAATAAATGTGGTTGCATATGACAAATAAAATTATAAATTTCTTTTTAACTTTTAATGTAATTCCTCTCCCACTTTTTTATTACTGCTTACCTAGGTATTAGTACATACATGTGGCTAATAATTTACATTGGAAACTGATTACCAACAATACAAATTCATTCTTATTATTAAAAAATAAAAAATAAATCAATGAATGATTTCAAATATTTTATTATTATTTTGTCCATTCATAGTAAATAATCACTATAAACCGAGTCTAGTAAGAAGTTTTTTTTGTTGAACTTATTTTTTTCACGCATTGTCGTTCTACAATGCATGTTGCATTTAAATTGGATATTTTGTAACAATATATCTTTTCTTTAAATTTATGAGGAAGTAAATGATACTCGGACTAAGACTAAGATGACACTTGCATATATTAGAAGCAATGACACTAAGATGATACATGCATACTATTGTTATTGCCAAGCTAGATGGGTATGAATTAATGCACATAGGTCACATTAGCTAAAGGATATATTCAAAAAAATATTATTTTACTCATTTGAAGGAAAAAAAAAAATCTTATCAAGTAAAGAATAAGTTATGAAAATTATGCCCATAATATTTACAGAGATTTACCACTCTCACAAAGGCTACCACACTTATTCACTTTTGTTGCACTTCTTTTATTATTAACACAGTCTATAAAGTTTAATAAGACTTCTAAATGTGTGTATTTGTGATCTCCATGGACACCTATTACTGCTCTAACATGCTCTACTACTACCCTTAACATTTATGTTTTTTTTTTTCAATTTTGTGTACATCTACAGGACCAAAAAAATGTTTCTTAGTTTATTGGATAAATAGAAGCTACAAAATAAAATTTTATGATATGCATAGATCAAACACAATAAATTAAATTGCTTAAAAAAAATTGCATTCACATCTCAGGAACTCCCTCTGACAATGAGAAAATAAGAAATCAATTTCTAAAAGTAATAAGCATTGGCATAAAAATAAAACATGATAAATAATGTTTTGCTAACAAATTCCAATCACAATCACAATAGTTGTATCTTTCAAAACTATTTCCATGAATGTACACACTCAAGTCATAATTATTTATAGTAAACCCATAGCATATCGCACATGAGTCCTCATAAGAATAGCAAACATGGGTCATATTCCACTTGATATCAAATCCCTTCTAGAGGAACTACATGAGATTATTTTCAGTTATGATATTGTTGTTTCTTAAGCATGAATGGAAATGGTATACAAGGTACAACTAGGTATGGACAATCGAACAAGGTTAAAAAAGCAATAATTATTTGACCTTCCACAATCCAAGCAATAGAGTCATTCGAGCCATTACTATTCCTTTCCCTTGTTTATATAAAACCATAGATAGTAGGTTTTAAATGATCAATATAAAATCCTTCACATCAAATGAAATGACTATATAATTTAATAAGTAGAATTTATACTTCCATGCCGCTTTTAAAATGAGAAATGAAATGACTATAAGATCTAAGAAGTGAAGTTTATGATTTCAAACCCCTTTCAAAATAATAAATGATTTCACATTTAATTTAATAACATAATAATAAGAATGGTAAACAAATATGTTTCCCACTAAAGGAAATATTATCTATAACCACAAAACTACTAAATGGTGAAGAAATCATAACCATATATCAAAAGTACCTTGGTGATAATAACTATTGAGAAGTGAAATACCTAGTGATTTGTGCAAATTATCCTCACATGTGTTGATGATTAATGCCACCAAGGGAATGTATTTGTAAATTCATTCTAGAGTTAGATTCAACTAACACAATTAATAAATACAATTCAATGTCAATTCATTCCCAGACCTAGTTACATGAGAATAATATATTAATTTAGAGTATATAACGATTTAAAATCTTAACAAGCAACACTATTTTTTGATATTTTATTATACTAAGACATAATATACTACCTGAATCATTCAATTCAGTCACCATTACAATATTATATTTATTCAAACTATTCCTATTCTTAATTAAGGTTTGAAATCCCTATCTCCCTAGGTTATTGGCTCTAGAGAGAATAACCCTCGATCTATGGATCTAAATCAATGTTATGATAACTAAAGATTCCACTAAATACTTTAAATCCTTGAAAAACCTCTATTATAACATCCAACTCCTATGCTTTAAGTCATGGCCCCTTTGAAAGAGTCCTACATAGTAATGCCTATAAAATGGATATAACATCTTTATGAAAATATCTAACATATTCATCCATTGCATCCCTTCTCTTGACACATAGTGTATACTCCCCTCCCATTCGTTTCTTAGGATAAACTAAAAAAAATTATAATGATGATTTTCTAAGGCCCACAAGTTCCCATTGTTATAAGAAAAATAATAATTGTCTATTATTATAATGTAATATTTGGTAAACATTGATTTCGAGGTCACCTAGAATTTCCCCACACACTTAATGTGAAAACCCAAAATTTATGAAAAATTCATTTCCTTCTAAGGTAATAACTAAAACCAACCATTTGAATTTTATTTTCAAATCCTTTTGATACTCCAACCACTATGATGTCAGTAAGAGTGATGTGGAAACAATGAACCAAACATATAAGTAATAAAATTTGATCATACTAATCAAGAAACATGCACAATTAAAACTAAGCTAAAAATAAATTATAGTCAGAATAGTAAGAAAAGGGAAACCAAAATTTATTTTTTTGTAAGCATTTATAGTCAATCAGGAGGTAAAATCCAATTTAATGTACACAATAAGTAGTTGATTACTTGAGGGAAGCATCCATTTAAAAGTAGTTCTGACATCTCTTCCACTTTAAGTTGAATGAAAATTTTGAAATGGTGCATGACAACATCAATTGGTTAAAACCAAAAAATATTATAATGAAACAAACACCCTAAATTAGATATAGATTCCCATGAAACTCATCAACAATTTTATTTGATGCATCTTGATCATCAAAACACACACAAAGGATGGATAATCAAGTGTTGCTTAACATAACATAAAGGAAAGAACATATTAAGTATCCTAAGTGAAAATTGTCAATTATACAGTTATAGAATTTAAAAATTATAATATTAGAACTCATGAAAAAGAATGTTCAATTCATTTTTTGTCATATATAATATTGTGTGTGTCGAGATAAACAAAAAAAGATTTATAGAAATGCATTGTGTTATATGTAAGAAAACAAATTACCTTAGAAATAGTTTTAAGATAAGGCTAAACATCAAATCTATAAACCCATCGATGTGGAACCCCGTTCTCTATTTTGAAGGGTGCCCATAATATTTTTGAATGTTATTGTTTTAGTATTTTTTTATGCTTTTTCAATTTGGACTAATTAGCTACTAAAAACAAAGACATGTAGGGTTTGTAAGATTACCTAGAGATATGGACTGGTTGCACACTGTTGATCAAGATTTGTAAGAAATCCTCTTTCACTAGGGAGGAATGACTTGCAATTCACCACACTTAAACACAAAATAGATTAATATAAAAATAAGTGGCTACCTAGTAAGAAATCAATACCAAGAAGCAATATGCTTCCTTAGATGGATGTCAACCCACATTCAACATTTGAGTTTATAAATAAATATAAAATTACAAAATATGTAAAACATGGATAAGCAATGCTAAAGATAATTAATTGACAACAAGATTTATATGATTGAAATGAGCATCCTAAAATTTAATATAAATATCTATGTCTTCTTTGATTATAGCCAACTATTCTTCAATGTATGCAAAATCACATATAAAAGCCACGAGGTAAAGTCCTAACTCAAATGTAGTATCACTCTAATCAGCAAACAAAGGTTGAGGGACTATAGGAAGAACAAAAATGCTAACCAAATCATGTATTAATCTAGGCAAGGTCATCAACATGCACAAATAGATTTTTAGAAAACCAAAATGTAGATATTAATTAATTAAATTTAAGTAGGGATCAATGGTGATCCAAAAATATTGATGTCGATTCAGATGAATCGATGTTGATATTATATAAAAGCTTAAATTTTAAAAATGGACTATAATAATGACCTATATTTTTGATAAAATGATAAAAAATAAATGTAGAATAGAAAGAGAAAAAATATAGATGACAGTAGATTTAAAATAGGCTGCTTAATATTTATGTTATTATCTGGCAAAGGATCAATAATGATCTGATAGGATTGACATCGATTCTGTACAAAAGTGCTTAATAGTGCAAATACTATAGTGATGGCCTAAAAAATTGATAAAATGAAATAAATAGAATGTAGATAAAAGATAGAGATGTAGAGTTAAATAAATACTTAAATACAATACAATACTAACCTTGGATGGTTTGAAGAAAGTGATGCTAGAAACAATTAAAAATGACCTTCAAAATCACCTGACAATAATCACTTATCAAGTGCTCTTCAAAGGTATAAAGATGTTGGTAAGGTTTATGCAGATTTGTGGCTAGTTTTAATATAAATTATTTATCAAAAATCATCTCCTTCCTTTTGCATTCATTCCTCTCAAGCAATGGAGGTTTATTATGATTTTATAGATCGGTGTCGATCTGGGAGGATCGATGTTGATTCACTAAAAATGGGTGAAGATGAATGAAAATCCATTTTGACAAGTTGGCATGGGGTAAATGAGGGTTAAAATGATTTTCAAGGTTGTTCGGGTTGTTTTAACCATGGAATAAGTTTGTTAGGAGGTTGGGTAGATTTATATTTTATTTAAATTTGATATTTTATGGTAAGGACAGTAAAAAGGAGGTTAATTACCATTTAACTATAGTAATTAACTTATTTAACCTATGTGGTAAAAGGTAAAGATGAATGTTAAATGTAATTATTTAAATAATTACTTAAGGGGGGCATTACAACACATATCATGATGACATGATATACAAGGTGTATAAAAGTAGCATCTACATTTTCCCCTTTTTAAGGAGTGGTATACAATGGTGTGCTATGAAAAAAAAACTATTAAGAGCCTACTACCCCAATTTTATTTTGAGAAGGTATCCCACCTCAAATCAAGGGTCAAGAAGTGAAATGGAATGGATGATAGGTTTGAACAAAATGGAATGGAGAACAATAGTGGGTAAGGTAAAAGATACAAAAGGGAAGATAGCTAAGGACACAAAAAAATGTGAATGGCTACAAAAGAGTTCAATGTTTGCACTTAATATAATAAAGAGTAATGAAATAAATAATTCCCTAAAGAATAGATCAAATAGAGAAATACCACAGCTAAAACAAGTAAATCTAGAAAAAAAGGCTATCAAGAGAACAAGAGATAAGAATAGTGGACCAAAGCATCTAGTGTGTGTATGGTGTATGTGTTACCTATAGATAAATGTTATTAGGATAAAAATATACCATTAGAATCTTACATGGGGTAAGATACCA
>JARHVA010001114.1:2655000-2725000 GCA_037957365.1 Torreya grandis | reverse complement strand
TTTTCTTTTCATTGATTTTGAATCCCAAAGAAGATAATGCAAAATGTCATAAAAAGATATCTTATGATGGCCTCCATGAATTCATCATATGAGATGATTGGGTTATATTATAAAATTAACGGTGTTTAGGAAACAAGGGAAATAATGATGTGGGGTTTCTCCCCTAATAGGTGAAACTTATCCATGAGAGAATGTTATTTATAGAGCTAGGGTATACATATTCAAGATTGAGGTTATGTTGACAACCGAAAAACCACATAACTCTCATATCATTATTTGTTATTTTGTGATAAAGGGATATGAAAAGATATAAGATAAGCTAACAAGATGAGACAAGATCTATCGACTATATTAAGGACGTTGATGCAATGCATTCAGAGGTTCTCATTCTAGTTTACCATCATGTGAAGCCAAATGATATGCCCCAAATCCATATTTATGGGTTATGATGTATGGTCCAAGCCAATTAGCGTCAAATTTTCCCCTTTTACTTCATTCCATATTAGTGACATGTTGATTTTATTTAAGCATAGGATCTCCAATATTAAATTCATGCTCTCTTTAATGTTGATTATATGCTTATTTTAATCTTTCTTGATATATACGAAGGTGATCAAGGGATAATGTATGATGCTCATCCAAAAACACAAGATAGGATAAATGCTCCAGATGGAAACCCTCATCAGAAACAATGTCTTTAAGGGAGACTCGAAGAAAGGGAGTTTGGAATTCTAATGGAAGTACAACTTTTGTACCATAGACTAGGGAAAAAGGAGTAGTACCTATAGGGGTTTGAATACTAGTTCAATATGCCCACAAGACAAATGGGATATGAAGATGCTAATCCTTACCAGTTTCATTAACAAATTTAGTTAGGATTTTGACCAGAGTTTTATTAGATGCTTCTACTTGACCATTAGCATAAGTATAATAAGGTGAGGAAAAACTCAATCTAATTTTAAATTAATCACATAACACCTTAACTTTTTATTTTTAAAGGATTTTCCATTATCTATTATTATTTTATATGGAACTCCAAAGTGACAAATAATGTATTGGTGGATAAAATCCATAATATTTTTTTCCTTGGTGAAGATAATCCACATAACTTCTACCCACTTAGTGAAGTATTTTGTAGTAGTGATAATAAATCTGGGAAACTGAGAGGATATATGATTGATATATCTTATAAGATCAAGCCCCATTAAGAGAATGGCCAGAAGTCTCTTACTACCTAAAAGGCTTTACTAGGGATATAGGATAGGTTTCCATACTTCTAACATTTTACACACATCTTAACATAGGCACAAAAATCTAGATTTAAGGTGGGCCAATAATAACCTAAACGTAAGATATTATTAGTGATTGTGTGGCCATTAAAATTTCCACCACATGACCCATCATGGACCTCCTGAATGGCTAAGGTAGCTTCATGATTTTGGAGACAATGGAAAAGAATCCCATCAAAACCATGCTTATAAAGAACACCCCCCAATATGATATAGCAGGTAGCTTTCTACTGAAAAACATGTATGGCACCTTTGGATAGATGGAACGGAGATAGTCATGTAGAAAAATAAGCAAATATTTGAGCATACCATGGCTCCTCTAGATTTTCCTCAATATTTTATATGGATGAAAGATCAGACCTTGTACAATAAGGTTGATTAACTTTATAGATAAGGACAAATAACTTAGATTCCTAAGAAAAGTCTGGGATAAAAGAGGCAAGAGATGCCATAGAATCAATGAATTTATTTAATGATCTAGGGATAGCATGGATGGCATAACCTTAAAATGTAGATAAAAGCTAATTGAAAAACATCTTATACTACTACAAAATATCATTCTTACATTGATATACTCTAGTAATCTGATTGACCACTAGCTGAGAATCCCCATAGATATTAATGGACTCAACTCCTAATGCAAGGGCAATCTAAAGCCCTATAATAAATGCTTCATACTCAACTATTTTATTGGCGCAATTAAAGTCTAATTTAAAAGACAAAGGTATGGGATTACCTTGAGAAGCTGACATTTAGACCCATCAAAGAATAGAGCCATTTGATACTCTAGAACTAACTAATAATTGGAAGGGATAAATTCATTAGGGAATTAACAATTTATTCATTGATTATCACTAAGAGGTGCTTCAGCCAGCTAATCATAAATAATCTACACTTCAATAGATTTATGGTGGAGAAACTCGAGATCAAACTCAGCTAGAATCATGATCCATCTAGCCATTTTTTTATTCTGATAAGGCTTAGAATACATAAACTTAAGTAGATCAATAATCATAAGTATATACATCTTATGGTTAAGTAAGTAATGGTGAATCATAGAAGCTATAAGGACCAATGCTAGGCATAAATTTTTGGTATGTAGATAATGTGTATCATATTCCATGAGGTTATGACTTATATAATAGACAACCTACTCTTTGTGATGCTCATCTTGATGGGCAAACATAACACCTAAAGAATGGTATGTAGCTGAGATATAAAGGAAGAAAGGCTATCATTCCTTAGGAGGAGTGATGACAAGAGGCAATAAAATATAGTCCTTAAGCACATTAAAGGCTTCTTGATAATGACAATCCCATATAAAGTGACTATTCTTCTTTAATAAATGGTGGAAAGGTTGACACCAATCAGAGAGATAGGAAATAAAATGATGAATAGACTAGAGCTTGCCTTGTAAACTATGAAGCTAATTAAGGTTGGATGGAGGAGGCATTTCTAAAATAGCCTTGATTTTAATGGGGTCTACTTCTATTCCTTTAATAAAAATAATGAATCCTAGAATTTTACCCATTAAAACACCAAAAATACACTTTTTTAGATTTAGACGCACATGATACTGGAGTAGATGATCAAAAATAATCTTAAGTACAAATAGGTGATCTTTACAAAGCTTGGACTTCCCAAGGAGATCATCTACATAGTCTTTAACAATTATGTGGATTATGTCATGAAATATATAAGTCATAGCCTATTGATAGGTGGATCCTATATGTTTTAGGCCAAACGGCACAACACAGTAGTATAAATTCCCCCAAGGAGTAAAAAATGCCATTTTATGTTTATTTTTTGGTGCAATAAGTATTTGACTATAACCAAAGAAACCATCCATAAGGGACAACATTTCATGACTAGTAGTCAAATCCACTAATTGTTTGATGTTAGGGAGAGGGAAATCATATTTTAAATAGGCAAGACTTAAATAATGAAAGTCTATACAACTATGAAGTTCCCCTAAAGGCTTAGTAACCAGAACAATGTTGGACATCCACTAAGGATAATTGATGGGTTGAATAAAGTTAGTAGATAAAAGGCACTACAACTCTCCTTTTACTAGAAGTGCAACACAAGGATGAATTTTGTGAAGCTTTTGCTTCATCAGCTTAGTATCGAGAAATGTAAAAATGTTATGGATAACGATCAAGGGTTTAATACATGGCATATCACTATAAGGCCATGCAAAGGCTTTACTACAATCAGATAAAAAAAGTGGTAAAATCCTAGTTTTATTGTAGATCTAAGGATTTGGTAATTTTAATAATCCTCAAGACTTCTTGGGACCTGATATTAATATCAATAGTGGCTTCATTTAATATTCTAGACATTTTGGATGGAATACAATTAGATAAATAAGAATTTTCAGCACTTAGATGGGTCAAGATTGACTCATCATCCTGACACTAGAAAATAGGGATGGTTGGCATATCATGTCCTATTAAGTTATGATATACTAAGTGGATGGTTCATATTTCATCATCACAAAGGAAGATGAGGGGTTGTAAGGAGATCATATTGACTAAAAAAAAGTTAGGAGGAATGGATATAGTATCGCTAGTTAGGGAAGAGGTGTCGGATGAGGAAGATGGTTCTTCTTCTTCTAAAGATGGTAGAAGAATAGGTTTGGGGGTGGATTTAGAATATTTCTTAAAACCTAAGCTATTAATTTCAAGTGGTTTTTTTAATTCTCCTAATGTGACATCATGATAACCCTACTCATATCTACGCATGCCAAAGCCTTTCTAGGCACAACGATAAAGATAGGTCTGAATAAACTAGTGATTTATAAGAAAGGATAAATTGTATGTAAGTGGTTTAGTGTAAACATGATCATTAGGTTTTGAGGTATCTTGATTGACCCCACCATATATTAAGTGATTATGCAATAAAGGTGGTCCAAAAGGAATGAGCTCACCTAAATTAGGTGAATACACGGGTTACTTATCAAGAAAACCATATTATTTAGGAGTCGATAGGGTATTTGGAGTTAATAACTGATATTCACCCATCAAAATTTGTTGCATCAAGGAGTCAATGGACTTTAAAGTAGGTAAGTTTTAGTTAGGGATCACCATGCTAGTTGAAGTTTGATTGGAAGATGGAGATGGGATAACATTTGGTGAGGCTATTATGACATCACATGGCCAAAGGTGAATTTTCATGATTTAAAGGGATGAGGATTAGTAAGGATGATGTGTACCTAACCTTCATGTTCATATTTAAAGCATCAATGAATTTTAGAGGGTACACATCATATCACATGAATCTATGGACATGCTAATAGAATGTTGTATTGTAAAGTCTTTTATACTACATAAAAGATCTCATTATTGGTGCGAAGACCTACATAAATGTGGAGAATGATTGTTCCTACTATGGGCACTATCATGTCATTAAACACATGAATAATTGTTGAGGATTGGGAAATAATGGTTTTTTGTAGTTTTAATTGTTGAAAATCCTGTGATGAAATAATATTAATAATTTCCCCATTATCAATCACAACTCTTTTAATTTGTGTTTGATTTATTTGAGCTATAATGAAAAGGGTAGGATCTTGATCTTCAGGTGATAAAGGAACAACCTCAAAAATAGTAAAACTAAGAGTTAAGACCATTTGAAGAGATCCTATAAAAGATAAAAAGGGTTGAGTTTCATTTGGTCAAACCTCAATAGCTTGGAGATCTTCTATCATTGCTTGTTGATGTTGTAGATAATTTTGATAAGCTCATATAATGACATCTTTACTGGTGCTTAGTGGAGTTATTGTAATATGGAGATTTGTACCAACTCCTTGGCTTCAACTGGGGTAGTTCATGTAAGATAAACGTTAGGCTTTTGTGTATATGGTTTAAGTGTATTAGGTTTAGAAGCTCCTATAATTGAAACCTTAGCCTTATTAAGATTTTGGTTTTGAGAATGGGTGGTTACATGGATGGCATTGATGTGTAACAAAGGTGGATCTAAAGAGGCTACTGACTCTTTATCACTTATAAGACTAGTAGGATTATGGGTGGGTGGAATGGATAGAATAATGACCTTTTGATTAGGATTTTTATCATTGAGATCATCAATTAAGATTTCATCATCCTAGACTATATATTGGATAATAGCTTTAAGGGCTTTGTAATTTTTTGTATCATGCCTAGGTACTCTATAATATGCACATTTTTCCTAATTTCTATACCAAACAGGTCTTAGAGGGTGAAGGTTAGTAGTCTATATAGGTGGTAATGTAATGAGGGACATATCTAATAATTATTTCAAGATTACAACATAAGATACCTTCAAAGCAATATATTATGGTTTTATAGGGGGTTAATAATAGACTCTTTTGATAAAGCATTACTCCTTTACTTTTGTCATTTAGCCTTTATAGGAGGGTTTGATTTAAGCTCTTTTATTTTAGGTTTTTATAATATTCCCTTAATAGAGGAAGGTGTATATGGATGTGTGAGTAATAATGGAGGAAAACTTTGCATTTTACCATGTGTTTTGGTAGAAGTACTTATGATAGGTATAAAGGATGGATAGGGACCTAAAATAGATAATAAAGATGGTAAAAAAGGGATATGCCTTTTGTTCTTATTAAGGTTAAAAATAGAGGAGGTATTTAGATAAAGGTTTGTATCTTTTGACATTTGAAAAAGATCAACTTTAACCTGAGGATGAGGTAAGGCTTAGTTTAGTGAAATACTAAGACAATTGTCCAAGCTATTGATGATAGGAGATTTACCTTTTCCCATAATATCTTTATGGTAGGGAGGTGTTATAATAAGAGATGGTTTCAAATCATCAAGGTTTTGGGTAAAAGGATAATTTTGCATTATATGATTTCTTGGAATCAAAGGGGTGGAATGTCCAACTCTACAAGTATTAAGATGTTTATCTATGACATCTAGAGGAGTAGTGTCATTTTCCCCTTTTGGAGATTTTGTATGAAAATGTGATGGTTCATGTGAATGATCCCATGTAATTAGATCAGGGAACTCTTTAGGGTTTTCAAGATTGGTTTTAACGATCTAAGGTTGACTCAAATCAAAAGCATCCCCTGTAAGGAGATCCAAGACTGAAGGTTTCTCTAGGACTTCTTTAAGCAATAATTGATCATATATTATGTCAATCATATAAGTAGTTTTATTTTGTGTTTCTTTTGGATTAGTTTGGACTATGTTTGATGTGGATAGATGGTTTGGAAATGGCTATTTGTAAATATCTAAGGTTTGGTTAGGAGGAACATTTGGATTATCTAATTGAAGGTTCCCCTTATCAATAACACTTTGTACTAATTATTTAAAGGATTAACACCATTATATGTCATGTCTTATTACCCTTTGACAATAACAAAACTCATCTTATTTATGCCAAGTGGGTTTAGGATGCATATCATCGACTAGTGTAATAGGAGGGAGTTCAATAACATTTACATGCAGGAGTTTATCTAATACCAAAGTATAAGGCTCTCATGTAGGGGTATATTTCTTATGGTTAAAATGAGTAAGGCCTCTAGGTTTTTGGGTTTGAGAAGTAGAAGACCTTGATTGGTTAGATGTGGGAAGGGAAGAACTTTTTACAAAAATTTCATTTGCTACCCCTATTGGTTTAGGATTATTGCTATTGATTTTGGAGGGATCAGATTTGAAGTTCTTATTATGCAACTTAAATTTTCCTTCTTTAATGCCATGGAGTTCAATATTATGGGACATGATAAAGGCTTCGTCAAAAGTATTAAATTTTTTAATTTGTAACATGGATGATATATATATATATACTTTTCACAAGACTGTAAAAACAATTCAATTAATTCTATTTATGGTAAGGATAAGGTTAGCTAGTTGATTAAGTTATGACATCAAGACACAAAGTCTGATATGGATTATTCATCAAACTATATAATAGCATAAAGATCCATAATAGTCACTTTTCAAGTAATATTAATCGAGAAGTGTTCCAATAAAATTTGGGCCAACTATCAAAAGGAAAGGAGGGAATGCTAGGGGATGGAATTATACCAATCCAATGCAAATCTCACTACTAATATGGGAAATGTTATAAGTAGGAGGGAATTATCATGTGTTATAATTTAACACACCTAATGAAAGGCCCTAAGCTATTACTGGTGATTTTCTTGGTTTTGGAATTTAGTAAACTTAGGAAGCTCCCATTGTGATGGGTATCATTGGATAGGGACAGAGAGATGGATTGGCTCATTAAAAAATTTATCATATGTGAGCATCATATTATGTTTAGAGGTGGAGGCTTCCAAACTAGCCATCCTATTCATAAGGATGTTCATGTGGTCTGTTTGAGTATTAATCTAAGGCACACTTCTTAAAACACCTTTTTGAAGGGGTTGATAGCCTGGTAAAAAGGTGACATAGGCTATAAAGGAAGGTATCTTGTTGTGGTAGACATAATAGGTTAAGATTCCACTATGTATTAAAAGACTTGTAGTGGAATATTTTTCTATGGGAGAGACTGTAAATGAGTGGTTATCACTGGTTATGATGAAACCACATACTAGGTAGCCAAGGAGACATATTGTTGGAAAGGTTGGGCATAAGGGATTTTTTTTTCATGAGGGATTTGTTTTACATGAGGGATTTGATGTGTACTATATGCTAATGTCATCCTAATGGGTTGGATAATTAAAATAATTGACACCACTAATGTTTGGGAAGGTATAGTGGATATAGGTAGAGTGGTATTTTCTAGCTAAGTAATAATTAGATAACTGGTAGATACCATGAATGGTTGGTTCTCTAAAGGTTATGATATCTGAGCATTAGAACCATGTGGAGAAGATCTGATGGAAAAGGTTACCATGGTTGTGGTAAATTATCCAGTTTTCTTAGTTCCCTTGAAAGGCATCCCATACCTATGCAGAAAGTCTTGGGCATGGGGGGAAGAAGAAATATGTATTGCTCAACTATTTAGATAATAATTAAGATAAATAGGGTTATTTTACAATATTTATTTAAAGGAAGGATATTTTTAAGGATAATAATATCAAAACACATGATTCTCAAAGGACTCAGGGGAAGAAGCAGGACTAGACGTATGCTCCATAGGAGAGGATGTAACACCCTCCTTAGATTATTTATTTGACTATTTCCTAGATAAAACCATGAAATATAAAATAAAATAATTAAAAAAACAATTTTTTTTTTGAATTATCTCTCTTTAGTGATGGATGAAAGACACACACACTAAAGCCATTTCAAACAAGTTTTTTTTTAATTCTTTTAACTTTAAGATGTGAAAATAAATATAGAAAAAGAAAAGATAACAAAGGTCCTAAGAAATGGTAATCTAATGATGGTTTTAGGTATTTTATTTTGTCACTCAAAGGATATTTGTACTAGTATTGGTATGTGGCTTGATACTTGGGGCCTTCTCCCCTCACATCATAATGCCACAGCCAGTGTAGGTGCTTAGCCAAAATATACAAATGATCTAGGGATTATACTCAGCTAGAGAACTAAGTTGGCCCTCCCCTTGGTGGTGAAATCCAAGTAGGATCATCAAAAATAATGTTTCTATAATGTGATGAAATCCCCATTAGTTTCCTTATGTCAAGTGTTTAGATGTGTTAATTGATATTTTGATTTGGTTTGTGTGTGGATAAAGTGATAACTATGATAGATTGCTTCCTAGATTATTCTATATAAATGAATCTAAATAAGAAAGATGAATGTAATTTATTTTAACTTTTTAAGAAAAGTAAATAAAATGCAATCATAATTTTATCTTTGTATGAATGCACACAAACAAAGAAAGGAAAAGGGAGCAAATTCAATAATTTTGAACTTAACAAAGAAAAATGAGACCTATGTCCCATTGGACGTACCAAAATGTTTTAGTATTTTTGTATGCTTTTTCAATGTGGATTAATTAGCTACTAAAAACAAAGTACATGAAGTGTTTTTAATATTACCTAGAGATAAGGACCAGTTACACACCATTGATTAAGCTTTATAAGAACTCCTCTTTCATTGGGGAGGAATGACCTGTAATTCACCAAACTTAAACAAAAAATGGATTAATAGAAAAAAAAGTGTTTTCCTAGTTAGAAACCAATCCCAAGAAGTGATATGCTTCCTTAAATGGATGTCAGCCCACGTTGAACATTTGAGTTTATAAATAAGAATGAAATTACAAGATATGTAAAATATAGATAAGCAATGCTAAAGATAATTAATGGAAAACAAGATTTATATGATTAAAATGAGAATCCCAAAATTCAATAGCAATATCTACGTCTTCTTGGATTATAGCCAATTTTTATTCAATGTATGAAAAATCACGTATGAAATTCACAAGGTAAAGTCCTAGCTCAAATGTAATATCACTTTGAATAACAAATAGAGGTTGAGGGAATATAGGAAGATCAATAATGCTAACTGAATCATGTATTAATCTAGGTAGGGTTATCTACATGCACAAATAGATTTTCAACAAACCAGAACATATATATTAACAAATTCAATTTAAGAAAGAATCGATGGTGATCTAATAGGATTAACATCTATTCAGATGAATCGATGTTGATTCTATATAAAATGTTAAACTTTAAAAATAGACAATAATAATGACTTATATTTTTGATAAAATGATAAAAAATCGAATGTAGAATAGATAGAGAAATAATATAGATGATAGTAGATTTAAAATAGGCTACTTAAGACTTATGTTATGATCTGGCAAAGGATCGATAATGCTCTGATATGATCGATATCAGTTCAGATGAATTGATGTCGATTCTATGTAAAAGTGATTAACACTAGAAAAACTATAGTGATGGCCTACAAAATTACTAAAATGAAAGAAATAAAATGTAGATAAAAGATAGAGATTTAGAATTAAATAAATGCTTAAATACAATGCAATACTGACCTTGGTTGGTTTAAAGAAAGTGATGCATAAATAATAAAAAATGACCTTCAAAATCACCTAACAATAATCACTTATCAAGTGCTCTTCAAAGGTACCAAGATGCTGGTAAGATTTATGTAGATTTATGACTAGTTTTGATAGAAATTCTTGATAAAAAATTGTCTCCTTCCTTTCATGTTCATTCCTCTCAACCAATGGAGGTTTGTTGTGATTTTATGGATCAACGTCGATCCTAACCGATCAGTGTTGATCTAGGAGGATCGATGTCGATTCACCAAAAATGGGTGAAGATGATGAAAAGTTGTTTCAATGGGCTAACATATGGTAAATGAGGGTTAAAATGACTTTTGAGGTTGTTTGGGTTATTTTAACCATGAGATAAGTTTGTTTGGAGGTTGGGTATATTTATATTTTATTTAGTTTTGAGATTTTATGGTTAACAATAGTAAAAAGGGGCTTAACTACCATTTAAATATAGTAATTAACTCATTTAACCTATGTGGTAAAAGGTAAAGATTAAGGTAAAATGTAATTATTTAAATAGTTACTCAAGGGGGGCATTACAACACATATCATGATGACACGATATACAAGGTGTATAAAAGTAGCGTCTACAATTATGTGTTAAGAACTTTCTTAACTATTTAGATGAATTTAGTCCCTAGAGCCTTGGGAACAAAGTGAGTAAGCTATGAATGATAATAAAGATGACAAAAATTAGGATAAAAACTAATACAAGCTCAAATTTACTTATTAGTTTAGAGATATTATAAACTAAACTGACATTTTTCTTCTAATTACTTAGACAATAGATTAAGGAGCCGCAATTTATTTTATGTGAAGTCCAAATACTAGAATTTTATGATACATATTGGCAATTTATCAAAAAAATTGATGTGTAATTTCTATAGCTTTCTTATTAATTCTAAAAATTAGTTGTTCCTCCAATGCCTTGACTTGAACCAATATATAAATAACATGTGTTTCACTGATCAATAAGGTGAGGAGCTTGGAAATATCATTTAAAACATTATCTTCAATAACATGGTAAAACCATATTATATCTCTACTTATCTATTATTTATTAATATCATGAAAGGCTAGATGGTGAGAATCTCAATGCATCAAAATACATTTACCATTCCTCCCATACTAACAAATACTTATAGTGTTTGTGAACTAAGTTGATCCCTTTGCTTTATAATTATTACTAAAAATACATGATAAAAAATTTCACTAGGGTTATGAGTACTCATAAAATTAATGTTGAGATGACTTAAACATACAAGTAAACTCTCACAAAAATTAATAATTTAATCATAAAAGGAATTATTTAAAACCCAAAAAAGGATCATCATCAAACCAACAATTACCTTTGAAAGACAATAAGCTATCTAACTAAATTCAAACTAAAAGTGCAACCTGTAATCATAAAAATGATAACATACATATGATAAAAGTGATAGTGCCTATCCACCAATGTCTAACTATCCTTGAACATCTAGTTGGCTGAAGTAACTATGAGGTGATAATATTACCATACTTAATAGAATGGGTATTTTCCCTAATAAAATTTACAAATTAATATGGTTTGGTACATGTAAATTCTCCAAGATTAATTGTATCATATCAAGTGCATGATGTGCATTATCTACCCATATCTTTTCTATTCTAAGGTCATAGAACCTATAAATATTTCTCAGATGGAAGTTCTTAGCAAAAGTAAAATATCCATACCTTCTTTAGAATTGGGAAAATGGAAGTATATCTTGCGTAGGATTAGTTTAAAAAATAACTCTACAAAACACGTGTAATCTAATCATGGATTTATAAGCTTAAGATGTTAATTTATCTTTATCAATAATAAAATAATAAATTCCCTTTTTTTTGTTGTAGGACAATATAAGTATTCAATAATTTATGAGGGAATTCCTCCTATAACATGTCCTTTTGGAGGTTGGACAATATATCCTCTACCTTGAACAATTATTCTTGAAGCTCAGGCATTGTATTTATACTCTTAGTGACCATAATTCTCTGCGAAAAAATGTTTTTGAGCTATGAATAAAAATAGGATCTAAATGGTGTAATATGAAGATTTAAACCAGAATTTTAGATTATGCATTTCTCAAGTTATGAACTATTGTCAAAATCCAAGACAATGGTGATTTTAAAGAAAAAATTATGTCCAGATTTTTCAAAGTGATATAGAGTCTTTAAATAGTTTCCAGTGTAAAATACAATATGTTTTATAGTTATGAATTTGAGAGAAGCTTTATTATAAAATATAGACCAAAATAATCATTCGAAGGTAGTTCTAATGTTGATGAGATATGAAACTCTACTAGTCTAAAAAGGTAATGTGATTTCAAGCACATTTTAGAAGGAATAATTGGTTGAGGAGTGATATGTAAATAACTTTGGATTTTGTAAGTAACTATTCTAAGATAAAATGGCACAAAGTATAGCTTATAATTTAACAAACAAGATAATTTTATCCTTGGGCTTAATTAATCCTGAATTAATTTGACCTAGAGAATAAGAGAATAGCCTAAGAAATAAGAAGGAAATAAATAAATTACATTAATGTCCATGACTTCAAAATATATTAACGAGGAAACTAAGAATAATGCTTATTCTTACCTCTCTGTGATAATTGTATACCTATAAGAAATACAATAATGGTTGTATGCTTTCTCCATCATGATTGAGCCATGAAGACATATGTTTGATTAGAAATTGAAATACATTTTCAGTTGATGAGGGCCATTTCATATGATTAAATGAGATGTATTAAAGGGATAAAAATCTAATTCCAATGCATAGTCATCCCTAGGTATTGCAAAAAGATCAAAATGTACTAAAATTGGTGAAATAGGACTAAATAATAAATGATTCATATGCAATATGCATCATTATTTTCATATTTCAAAATTTTTAACCTATAAATTTGTTTTCATCATCCATATAAAATATTGAATCTAATTTTTCATTGATGAGGCTTAGGGATAATATATTGAACCCACACTTATTAAGACACCCAATTTCAAATCTCACAAGAAAATCCTCAATAGGGGATATACAATACCTAAGGATAGGCCATTCTAGTCACCCAAGGAATGTTGTTGAAATACCTATCTAGATAAATTTAATTATGTGTGATTTTTAGTGTCATGTGCTATTATTTATTAGCTTAAGCATACAAAATATATATTTTCCACAAAATAATAGAAAGATGTTTTTTGGAAATTTCCCTTCTTTTGTCATGACCTATAGGATCGATTTAATGCTTACATAACATTTTATTAAACTCAAATTATCTACTTCTTTTACACTTATTTCTCTACCTTAGACTTGTATCAACAATAATCCTTATCATGTGACTTATTTCTTGTAGATTTATTTAAATTTCTAATGAAATATATAGATCAATAAAGTATTTTACACTTTTATAGATTATTAGTTTGTCTCTACATATTCATATTGGGATCAGATGTCATATATTAACATTCCTTCTTGTTTTTTAATGGTTATTGTCAAATTTTTTGACTAGGCTAAGCCAAATATTTTCTTATGTCACATTTTTTACATTATACTACCCAACACAGATATGGAGGATTTGGTTCCCTTTTAATGACCAATATTTTATTTGGAAATTCTAAAATAGTGTATATAGATAGAATTCAAATCATCTGTAGAGTTGGAATGAGGAAGTTAGTTGAAAATGGAGTATCAGAACTTTGGCTTGAGATAAATAAGAGACCCTTTCATGACTAAATGAGAAATCTAGATGAATTTTAGAATTATCTTAGTTTAATGTATAAGAGTTTTAAATTTATACACCTAAAGTAAAATCATAAAATTTATTAGAAACTATTCGAGAAGTAATTCTCTTAAATGAAACTACCAAGATGGGTTGATGGAGTTACAATGGAAATCCAAGAAAGGAGGGGAAAAGGAAGTATGTAGAAATCAAAATGGAAAATATGCTTAAAATATTTATGTAAACTACCAATAGAAGGGATCAAATAAAAGGTATATAGACCAACCTCAATAAAGGAGTAATGAGATAATGAGAATTGATTGTGACTTGAGGATTGTAAATAACACTATTCAAAATAGAAACATCCCATGTTGGAATTTACATAGAATAAATCTGCTAAGATCCTATCCTCTAGAGTCTAGCTATGTGTATAGTAGAAAATAGGGCATGCATGAGAGAATGAATAGGTGATTTATTTTCTTGAAGTCTATAAATAAGTAGATGGAATTTCAAAGCTCAAAACATTATAACCCATTCTTAATCCCATAGAGAAGATTGATGTGAAAGATAAATATTCAAACTTTTTGGAATTATATAGTGGCATCCACAAAGGAGGATGGCACTAAGTTTATTGGGTAGCTACAAGGAGGATACAGGATACAAGTTTCTATGTCCACATTAAAATAGAAATAAAAACAAAAATAAATGAAAGAATTCAGTGATCTCGAAATATTGGATATTATTATCCCTAAAGTGAGATTTGGTTGGTTTCATGCAAATAAGGAAATGAAAAGAGTCATCATCTGAGTTAGAATATTTTTGGTCCACTTATCTACTTACCTTTTTTTCTTTACCTTTATCGCTTGTTGACATGGATAAAACAATATTTAGAAACTTTGTTACTGAGGTCAGTGTCAGAGGTGTCATGGGATGTGCTTCAATTCTCAAATCCTTGCTCACTATTTTTGGCATAGTCAGGAAACATAGCCTAAAAGTGTTGATTATTATCAAAATAAGTGTATTTTCTTATCATCTCTAACTTTTTTCAAGAGAAAATTAGGATTGAATATGTTAGAATGGTATATGAAGGCTCTATAAAACTCAAGATAGACCTTTGATTGCAAGATATCTATATATTTTTAGCCATTGTTTTCAATACTAGCTATAAACCCTCAAATAGTGTTTTAGAAGACATGTTATATCTTGTAGAGAAATGAAGTAATTATCTTAAAAATTTATATAAAGGTTCTCAATAATGTATATATAATGTGCCTCTAAGATTAGAGTCGTCTAAAAAGATATATAATGATGTTATTTAGTTTACATGTCTACAACATAATTTAAAAGTATTAACAGTCAAGGACAAAAAAGAAACATATTTTATTCATTTCAAGATTTTTGAAGGCCTATCCACCACTAATAAAGCAAGCTAGAGGTGTAAAATACTATGTTGACCAAAATAAGTTCATAAATAAGTCTTTAAATTTGAAATATCAGTATTTTCTACCTCCCGGCTTGTGTGACAGTCTAGCTAGGGTTTAGATATCTTCTAAATAAATCATGTAAAATGAATGAAACATCATAGATTTATTTTTCAATTTATTGAATAAGGTTTGAACTTATTTTTAAGGTCTATAACCATATTAAGAAGGAGACATGAGAAAATTATTGTTTGTAGATTTGTATATGGACTTACAAAACCTTGATTAATAATCTCTTATAAAAATTTAACTTATAGGTAGGCATTAATGTGTTTCTTGTTTCTGATAAGATTCAAATGGATGAAATAACATGTTTAATTCCTAAAATAAGATTATAGGAAACCATTCTTAATGAGAAGTGTCTATGGTCAATTAAGATATCCTCAAACAAATTGTAGTGTTGTGTATAAGAGAAAATGAAGTTTGTTTTTATTAAGTGAGAAATTTATAGAAGAATATGATATAGATAATTGGGCTTATAAAATATATTAGTGACTTAGGGATAGTAAACAATCTTTGAAGAAAAAATTCAAACCTACTAAAATGGACTACAAGCCTAAATCCTAGAAACCCCTGTCTAAGATTGTAAAGGAAATGTAAATTGAAAGTTTATATTCATGTTAAAATTAAATGATATAATATTGATAGAGTATCAAAAGTTTGTGTTTGGAGTCATAAGAAACTTAAAACAACTGTGTACAAGACAATTTAGTATAAACTAGTAGACCTAGCATCAAGATTGGTCTTGTAAAGACCAATAGATATCAAATTAATAAAAATATAGAGGGTAAAGGTATTTGGAATAAATCATGATCTCTGTATTTAACGTATCCATAAATAATATAAAAGTTTCAATGCAATGATTTAAAAAAGATTAAATTTATTACTACTCATATTTTTACAAATTATTTAATAAATAGGTTTTTAATCTCATCTGAAAGTTTAATGGCCTATATATAATCATCATGAATTAAAGAATAACATTAAATCTATTAGGAATTAGTAGTACATATAAAAACCAAATATCTAAACTCTAGGAATTGAAATTATGAAAATAATTATATCCACTTTTTAAAAAAAAAAAATTGTCACCCTCTCAGCATTGTTGAAGTATGACCTTTCAACCACTTTCAAGTATATAGTCAAAACTTGGTATGCAGACACCTACAAAACCATCAATCCAAAAGCATAAAATAGAACACATTTGGAGCTTAAGACCATTTTCAAGGGCTATAAATTGTTATATGTGTACCTATTTTTCTATGTGGAAAGTATGCCTATTCATTTTTTTCATCTTTCAATGAGGAAAATTCTAATAGATGTCAAAACCACATCAATCTTTTAGTTAACTCAAATATTTCCTTTAGTATTTTTAAACCATCCTTGTCATTCACAAAAAAAAAGCATAAACTATTCTTTGCATTACAACTAAACATGTATAGTAATTTTTCCTATTGTTATTTTCCCCCTAAAAATAGCGTAAGAACTATCAAGGATTTGGCACTTTTATGTATGGAGGTTTCAAAAACTACCACTAAGCTACAATCAATAGTCTTTTGCATTTATAATTCTCATTTTGATGGCGGTTTAGCCTTTAGCTCCTTCTTATCAGGTTTTGTGGCCAGGAATTACTCACCCTTGGCAAAGTGTTCCATCGACATTTCTAGAATCATATCCAGATTTCATTCCACTGTCATATGCTCTACATTTGTATCTACCTACCGATTATTTCCTCTCTTATGTTTCATATAAAGAAAATCATTTAAAATATGTATCATGAGGAAAAATTTGTGACATATAAATGGGAGGCCCTCATAATCTATTAGTTGAACCCATGTTTTATTAATCACAACCAACTCTAATTAGGATGGAAAAAATTCTTTGGAGAGATCAACATAGGTGATAAATATGGCATAAGTGGAATGCCCCTATTCATTATTCATTAAATACAGAAACCAAAATTTTCCAACAACATCACCAATAGCTTTTAAGACAACAAAATTCCAAAACTACAGGGGAAGTTTTGGCAATTCAATCTAGACAGGGTTTTTGTTGAATATTTTTGTGTGGGGTTAAATTTGGGATGCCAATGTTTCAATAGTAGCCAATGCTTATCACAATCCTAGGAATGTTTGAAAACAAAATATTTATCTATTTTAGAATTAATATTGACAATGAAAATACCTTCTGCACAGGGGCGATTGTTAATTTTGCCTCCAACAAGGGTTTGCTAGTTGTCAGTTGTCCAAGTGTGGAGATCGTGAAGGGAAGGCCAATAACCCTCAAACATGCAAATCATTCCATATTTGGCTAGATGTTCTTCCATACCCAAAATCACTTCAAGAACTTTGTTTTCAAAAGTAATAATGGGTTGATTGTTTATGGGGCTAAATACTTGACCTGTACCTTCAAGCTGCATTATCACCGCTTCCATTATCATTGGGTCACAACTCCAAGATTCCTTAGGACTCCCAAGAAGTATTGGATCCCCTGTTTGATCTTCTATATCTATTCCTATGGTTCTTCCCTTTACCACCAATAGAGGAAATGCAAGCCCTTGTATTGTCAGCTTAGGAAAGCCTTTGGTTACAATGAAGATAGGGTTAGAAACCCCCGCTCTGGGTCCATTTTCTCTTATAGTCGCCATCATCATCATGGAAAAAGTCACTGTCATAAAGCTTAATACTACCCTCACAACTTCATATAAATTAGGATGTTTATTAATAACAACTCTTCCTAAAAAAAATTATACATGGATAAGAAGAAGTCTAATAATATGTACATACTTTAGCATCCACTAGCCATGGCATGTTTGGCTTTAACATTTCCCACTCTAAAGTCCTTACAATTATACTAAACATAGCATTATTAAAATACAAATGAAATTTTTTACATCTACCATAAGTAGGAATTTTGATTTAAGAGCATTCACAAAACAAGGAAAATCATAAGCTAAATGGTTGTCGACATGTAGAAGTACTCCTAAAATAATAAACCTAGAAAACATTTTCATTCAATTCGAAACACTTTGCACATTACAAGGATTATGCATTAATTAACCAACATGAACATCAAAAACCTTCAATACATTAAAAGGAAAAGGGTTCTACCAAAATTAAATTAAAAAAGGTACACATGTATCAAGAACAGAGAGTAGATAATGTAAGTATAAAATATATGTATTAATGTAAGCTCAATACATGAGTACAATACATAATGTTAAATTAGAAAATTATTTGTCTATAATGCAAAGATTAATTGCTTTGCTGCAGTAGATGAGAATTTTATTTGGGACAATGTCTACAAATTGCATATCTTTATCTTCTTTTTGCTCTATCTTACTTAGCAAACAAAATACATATGCACAACAATACAAAAGTAATTTCGTTCTCACTATTTTATGCTTCGGCTTTTGGAACAATCATTATTGATACACAATATGGATGGTAGAACCGACCACAAGTTATAGAAAAAAATCATAAGACCTGAATGAAGTAAAATAACATGAGCATTAGGGAAGTTACGGATTATAAGGATAAAGGATCACCTAATTTTAAAAAATGACTCACATAAGAAAGGATCAAGGTAATAGTAGACAACCATCATATAACCTACGTTTGCTACTGGATACTTTTGAGATGAACCCAAATTTTGACAAGTAAAACACAGATGCTACTTATACTCGTAGTTTAGACAATAAAAGTTTTGCATTTCCTACACAAAGATGAAGAATCGTCGAAAACACATCTTTTAAGTGTAAAAAATGTAGACAAAAACATAACCTACGCACAAAAAAACATGTTGAAGATAGTTACATTGATTTGATAATTTGATAAACCTAATGATTTCCAAGCCAAATCTTCACTCGCTTCACTATTTGGATTAAAAGAAATCAGGCAAGGACCTTCAAAACTAGATCATACAAAAAATAAAACAATGGTGAGAAAGATCAAAGAGACATTAATCATAAATAAGAACAAAAACATCTAAAATTCACCTGCAAATACAATTGTGCAATATATCTATTTATGTTTGTGGTTTGTTGCAATATATGTAAAATTTATTTTGGATTTATAATGCTAGCATTGCTTTTATGGAAAATTTTCAAGCGCTCTACAAATTTATAGCACATTGTAATTATTTGCATATAATAACAAAGAATATAAATGCTCAACCATGTGATTCTCGCCAAGCCACGTAAATCATAATCACATTCGGAGTAGAAAAATGGCAAAGATGTCTAGAAATTCAAGGAAATTTAATTTTTCAGTTGAAGCAAGGTACAATACTTTACTTCAAATTTTGTTCAGAACATCCTAATGTTTCTATGTTTCTAGGAAACCCTAATTTCATTAGTGTATTATTTACAAAGGTCTTCCAAAGCATGGATTTATTTATGCCTCCGATTTTATCAATTTCTCTATTTATATATGTAGTACTTAGTATTTGAATTCAATCCAAGGCACTCGAATTGGAATCCATAAGGGAGGTGGAGAAAAAATCTACAAAAATCCATGAAGACAATGAACATAAGACGACTGAGATAAAGTAGTTTAATGTAATTGACGGGGAGACAGAACTTAAAATATCATATTGTAAAGAGCAAAGGAGAACAAAGAAGAGAAGCCCATAGAGAATTTTAAAGATAATACTGAGATCAGCAATGAAGGTATAATTTGGTAGAGTTCAAGCTTCCAGTGGAGTAGTAAGAAACTACATGCAAGGATTAATAATAATCTTTAACTAAGTATGAAACCTACCCGAAAAACCATTTGAATGTCTTAATATATGAGGTTGAGAAGGTAAAGGATATATCCCCTGATCATTAGCCCACATTTTCATTGGATTTTTTATACTATCAACAATAGAAGAAGAAGACGATGACAAACATAGCGCATTTTTATGAATGCTCTAATTTTAATAGAGATTTTCTCTAAACAAAAAAAATACTAAAAATAAAAAAAACTAAAAAATACTTACTAGAGAAAATTTAAAGCTTACCGGAAAAGTTAAGTATTAGAAGCATCATGCATTATTTTCCTTTTAAGTGTAGATAAAATGTTGAAGAATGGAATGGGTCTTGTTGTTTGAAGTATTAATTATCGCATTGTGTATTGCAGACTTTATTTTGATTTCAGCATGACAAACATTGGAACCAGGATTATTTGTCCTCACCTTGTAAATTTTTTCTCACTGTTGGGAGCAGTCATGTCTTGGGGTCTCATGTGGCCTATAATCCACAACCCAAGAGGACATTGGTATACTATCCCTCATACTAGTATACAGGGCCTTCTAGGCTACGAGGTATGTAGAACATACTTAGAGAACTAATAAATATATTATTAAAATTTTAAATTCTTATGTGTATTTTTATTTGAATTAAACAATAGACTGGATTGAATCTAGGAATCAGTAGGATCAGATATGTTGACCTTGATATCTGATACACAATCACGGTTCCTTGACCTTGATGTCAGAGTAATTCTTATCAAAATACCAACTAGAATTGCATTATACTACAAACATTCTCATGCCATGTAGGATTACTCCTCAGCCCCCCTAAAAATGGTCCTCAAGGAGGCTGCTACTTTTGCAAGTATGAGGTGCTCCATGGAACCTAAAAATTATACAGTATTCCATTAGAAATAGGATCACCTACTACGAGTATTTAACTACCATGGGCCATGTGGGAAACTTGTATATAGTTAATTATGACATGTCACTGTTATGAAAGTACCGAAAACTTGCTTAGAATGTACTGAAACTACTGTCCTATAAAAGCATCGTTTTACCTGAAATCATGATATCTATGGGACAATATTATTGTAAAAGCTTCTTCACTTTAACCATAAATTTAGGAAAGCCTCTCCATATCGCTCTTGTTTTGAATCTTCTTGCCACAACTCAAGTGATATATGATTGATTGTCCATCCTCACTCCATTCCTAGTAGTCTACTCCTTCAGTATTATTTTTTCTATTGTTTGTAATGCAACAATATTATACTTTTAATAGAGCTCTTGCAGGCTGTTATATCTTGTTTCCTATACGATGTTTTTCAGGCCCAATCTTATTTTAGTTATTATTTAAATCATCATAAATCCAACTACAATTTAAATTTTGTATAGTGGTAAATCTATTGATTAATTTTATTTTATTTTGTCAGAGTAGGTCTTCGTATCCATTACTTTTGTTTTGGGGGATGGACACTACAATTTCATTAAAATCCAATACATCACTATGAGCACCATGTATGGTGAATGGAAGATGAAAAAGACTGCTCCGACAGAGACTCCACTGACATCAAACAACGAGGAACAACCAGCAGAAGCAAATGATAAATGAGCAGCGAAGGAATTAAATGCACATGACGGGAAAAATTTAGAGGATCGAGATATGTTGCTCTGGCTATTATATCTAAAGGGATTGTCCCAGAGATACACCCTCCTGCAAAATGGTACTATGTATTAATACCCTACATATTTGCACCAGTGCTTGGATTTTGTAATGCTTACGGCTGTGGACTCACCGATTGGATCTTGGGCTCCAGTTATGGGAAATTAACTTTGGGCGGGTAAGGAGAACAGTGGAGTAATTAAAAGATCAGCCAGATGTTGAAGGAAAATATGAATAGAAAATAAACAAGAAAACAAGAACTATTAACTCAGAACTCAGAAAGCTACAGCAATCTTGAGAAACACAATTCTATTCATCTTCTAATTTCCCTTGATTACAATGTACGCCCTTAGCGTCTTTTTATAGATTTAAAAACTAAACAATAACTGAAAATAGACTCATCTATTATTAGCTTCAACTACTTAACTAACTGCTTGTTTAAACAAACTCATATCTAACTGATTGTTAACTAACTGAATCCTAACTGTCAGTTTACTAACTGATGCTTAACAGCTTGCATGATAAAGGAGGGAGGTGGGAGAAATTATCTCCAATTAACTTGACTTTCTAACACTCCCCCTTAATTTCTACCACTTACAATTTTAGCATTTACAATGCCTAAATTTTGTCTCAAATAATCAAAGGTCTCTTTTGGTAATGCCTTTGTAAATATATCTGCTAGTTGATCTTCAGATCTGCAAAAATCTAGATGGATTTCTCCATTGTTCACTAATTCTCTGATAAAGTGAAATCTTGTATCTATGTGCTTGCTCCTCTTGTGAAACACATGATTTTTTGATAAAGCGATTGCTGATTTGTTATCACAGAAGATTGGTGTTGACTCCTTCTGTGCCTGTAATAAATCTTTCAATATTCTTCTCATCCATGTTGCTTGACATGCTGCTGATGTGGCTGCAACATACTCTGCTTCAGCTGATGAAAGTGTAACTATAGGCTGCTTTTTGGATGCCCATGTGACTACACCTTTGCCTAAAATAAAGGCATGTCCAGAAGTACTCTTCCTATCATCAACGCTACCTGCAAAATCACTATCTGTAAAACCAATCAAACTAAAATCGTTAGTTGTGGAATATAAAATTCCATAATCTGTAGTTCCTGCCACATATCTTAATATCCTTTTTCCAACTTGCCAATGTGAGTCTTTTGGTGACTCCATGAATCTTGAGATTAAGCTAACCCCATAACTGATATCTGGTCTAGTAGCTGTAAGATACATCAAACTACCAACTAGCCTTTTGAATATTGTAGAATCAACATTGGATCCTTTGTCTTCTTTGCTAAGTTTAGTCCCTGTAGCAACTGGTGTAAGTGCTGGTTTACAATTCAGCATCTTAAATCTTTTTAACACATCCTTTGCATACTTTGTTTGACAGATAAATATACCTTTCTCTGATTGTCCAACTTCTATTCCCAAAAAATATTTCATTAATCCCAAATCTGTCATTTCAAATTCATTCTTCATTGCTGATTTAAAAGTGTCTACAGACAAATTTCCAGTAAAAATCAAATCATCAACATATAAACACACAATTAAAATTTGACCTTCTTTGCTGATTTTTGTGTACAAAGTAGGCTCACTATCGCTTCTGCTGAATCCTTTGCTTATCATATAAGAATCTATCCTGCTATACCATGCTCTTGGTGCTTGCTTAAGGCCATAAAGAGCTTTCTTCAATCTATAAACTTTTTCTTCATGTCCTTGAACTTCATAACCTGTGGGCTGTTTCACATATACTTCTTCATCTAGAAATCCATTCAAAAAAGCTGATTTTACATCCATTTGATATACATACCAATTATTCTGAGCAGCTATGGATAATACCATTCTTACAGTATCCAATCTAGCAACTGGTGCAAATGTTTCATTATAGTCCACTCCATGTTCTTGTGCAAAACCTTTTGCAACTAACCTTGCCTTGTGCTTTTCAACATTTCCATCTGTATCAAATTTAGTCTTATAAACCCATTTAACTCCAATACAATCCTTACCTTCAGGTAGAGTAGTTAGATCCCATGTTTGATTTCTTTCAATAGCATTCAATTCTTCATCCATTGCTTTTAGCCAATGTTCCTCATTCACTGCTTCTTCATAAGACATAGGGTCATGAGTGAAAAGAGCAAAATTTGAAACCAAATCTAATTTTTCTTCTTCTTGATTGTAAATCTCATTTAAACTTCTCATCTTCTTACCTTTAAATCTTGCTCTTAAAGTAGCAAGAGTTGGATCTGATTCATTACTTACTTGTGAATTTGGAGTAGGGTGACCTGCATGACTAGATTCACCTTGTTCAAACCTTCTTGGTGTTCTTACTGGAGTGTTTGTACCTGTTTGTGTAGAGGATTGTCCACCTTGCAAATTTTGTTCTTCAGAAACTTCTTCATCCTGTGGAATTGGTGCCCCAACAATGATGGTGCTACCATACCATGCTTTTGCTTCCTTAAATTCAACATCCCTGCTAATAATCACTTGCTTTGAAACTGGGTTATATAACTTATATGCCTTTGATTCTTCAGAATAGCCAATAAAAATGCATTTCTCACCTCTGTCATCAAGTTTCTTTCTCAATTTAGATGGTATAAGAGAATATGCTACACAACCAAAAATTCTGAAATGATATACACTATATTTCTTACCATTCCATGCTTCTTGTGGAATTCTATCTCTGACACTCTTTGTTGGGCTTCTGTTCAGAATATACACTGCACAAGCTATTGCTTCTGCCCAATATTCATTTGACAAGTGTTTAGCTTTCAACATGCTTCTTGCCATTTCCATGATTGTTCTGTTCTTTCTTTCTGCTACACCATTCTGCTGTGGTGTGTACCTTGTAGTCAACTGTCTTTTGATTCCATGATATCTGCAAAAATCTTGAAATTGATTAGACATATATTCACCACCTCTATCAGATCTGAGTACCTTGATATATCGGCCACTCTGCTTTTCAACCATTGCCTTGAATTCTTTAAACTTTCCAAATGCTTCAGATTTGTTTTTGAGAAAGTAGATCCAAGTCTTTCTGCTAAAGTCATCAATGAATGTTAGAAAATAAGTACTACCTCCAAATGATGGAGTTTGCATTGGTCCACATAAATCACTATGGACTAACTCCAATATTACCTTAGCTCTATATGAGCCTCCTACTGGAAAACTCTCTCTATGCTGTTTTGCCAGAATACAACTGTCACATGAACTTCCTGGCTGTTCTATTGGTGGTAAACCCTTCACCATATTTTTCTTCTGTAACAAATTTAAAGCTCCAAAATGTAAGTGTCCGTACCTTAAGTGCCATAACCATGATTGATCTAGCTGTATGGATTTGTAGTGAGCTTCTTCTTCTCCTTGGATGCACTGAATATGAAGAGGGAACATGCGATTCTTGGTCATCTCCACTGTTCCTATCAACCTGTCACTTGGAACCTTGTCCAATATTGTGCAGACATTATCCATAAAAGATACTCTGTAACCTTTCTGCACTAACTGACCAACACTCAAAAGATTATGTTTTAATCTAGGTACAAAATAAACATCAGGTATAAATCTTCTTTCACCATTCTTGGCCAAAACATTTATGACACCTTTACCCATGACATCTACAGTGATATCATTTCCTAGTTTCACTTCTGATCTTACAGAATCATCAAGACTAGCAAAAAATTCTTTATTTCCTGTCATATGATTACTGCATCCACTGTCTAAAAACCAAATATCTTTAGCTTTTTCTTGAGTAACATTACAAGTAAGAAACATGCTTCCAGAATTAGAACTAGATTCATCTGTGTAATTAGCATTCTGATTGTACACATATCCTGGTTTATTTCTGCAGTCACTAGCATAATGACCATATTTCTTGCAATAATAACATTGAACATTAGATTTATCAAACCTTTGAGAACCTTGCTGTGAGTGGTTGTGGCCACGTCCTCTGTTGTTGTAGTTTCCTCTACTACTGTAGTTTTGATTATCTTCCTCTGAATTGTTCTTTCCATATCTGCCTCTGCCTCTTCCTCTGAAGCTTGACCTGGCTCTTCCTCTTCCTCTGCCAACTGATACCTGTGACTTGAATGCATTCTCAAGCGAAGAGTTATTTCTATTCATTCTGGATTCATGTGTTAACAAAGAACCCATTAATTCATCTACAGATAATTGTTCCAAATCTTTAGTTTCTTCAATAGCTACTACTATAGCATCGAACTTACTGGGTAAACATCTGAGTACTTTCTCTATAATCTTCTGATCTGTCATCGTTTCTCCATTAGATCTAATCTAATTCACTATATTCAAAACTTGACCCATAAACTGATCTATTGATTCTGATTCATTCATTTGCAAATTTTCAAAAGTTCTTCTTAGAGATTGCAATTTAGCAATTTTTACCTTCGTATTACCTCTATAAGTGGTCTCCAAGATTTTCCATGCCTCTCTGGATCGCGTTGCTGCTGCAACTCTGGAAAATATTGATTCATCCAATCCCTGTTGGATTATAAATAAGGCTTTTGCATCTTTCTTTCTGTTCTCTTTAAGGTGGTCCTTTTGTGCTTGATTTAACGCCAGATGGGCTGCCTCGTCCTGCGGTTCTACAAAACCACTTTCTACCAAATCCCATACATCTTGTGAGCAAAATAAAGTTCGCATCTTAATTGCCCAAAAATCGTAATTCTTACCATCGAAAACGGGAATTTGAGGCTGTGAAATACTGTTATATGCTACCATTTCTTAAGCTTGAATGACTTTCTGGTCACTATTTCTGACACACAGTCACCGCCGTCGGTTACACTACCGAGGTCGGTCGTTGAAATTGCCGACGTCGGTTCTTTCTGCCGTCGTCGGTCACTTGTTGGTCTGGGGTCGGCCGATGTCGGTCTATAACTGCCGATGTCGGTCTCTGCGCTGCCTGCTGGCAATACCTGCGCTTTTCCTTCACCCGACTACTTCGCTCCCCTTGCTGGCTGCTTTTCTAACCAGGGTTTTCTCTTTCTAACCTGCGCTCTTCTGCCACAACCAAAGCTCTGATACCAATTTTAAGGAAAATATGAATAGAAAATAAACAAGAAAACAAGAACTATTAACTCAGAACTCAGAAAGCTACAGCAATCTTGAGAAACACAATTCTATTCATCTTCTAATTTCCCTTGATTACAATGTGCGCCCTTAGCGTCTTTTTATAGATTTAAAAACTAAACAATAACTGAAAATAGACTCATCTATTATTAGCTTCAACTATTTAACTAACTGCTTGTTCAAACAAACTCATATCTAACTGATTGTTAACTAACTGAATCCTAACTGTCAGTTTACTAACTGATGCTTAACAGCTTGCATGATAAAGGAGGGAGGTGGGAGAAATTATCTCCAATTAACTTGACTTTCTAACAGATGTGGAGTAATTATGTCTATAGTCTCCACAGCTTCATATTTGATGTGGTATTTCAAGACTGGGTACCTAAGATCAACCAGCGTCCAGATTGAGAAGCCATTGGCAGAGTATGGGAGGTTAGTTGCACAACGAGGAAGACATGAATGTAGATTAGGAGGATGTGGAAAAATTGGTTGTTGTTGGTGTTGTTGACATATTACAAGCAAGTACCTATTATAGGATCCAAACTTTGCATTTTTATCGTTTGGGAAATATTCAGCTCTATAAGAAATACAATGCGTGCAGGAGGCACAAAAGTTCTGCCCTTCTCTACAGTATTATTGTCTTGGTTACTACATTCATTCTTGTCCAAAAATGAGATACAAAGAAGCATATAATCCCTCTGAACTTTTGTGTCCTGTGTGCTATCAATGGATCCCCTTCCATGTTGTAAAACCCTTGCTTGATAAGAAGCTCTATGCTTGCCTTTCTAACTTTCACCATGCAGGATCCATTTCAAGCCCGTACAATGGTGGATAAGATGATAATGAAATGGAATATGCATGTGAATTAAATAAATGCATGATGGCGAGCTAATTGATTTCCAAAGGTCGGATAACAATGGTTATTTCATAGGTATTGAGTATGGCATTCGAACTTTTGATGGTGATTTGGCTGCTGAAGATATCAGCGGGGTTCTGATTCAATTTAATAGTGTTCGGTTTCAATTTAAGGATTTAAAGGATTACATGGATAAAAGTCTGTAAGCTGATCGAGAGATCAAGATTAGTGCCCAGGGTAATAAATACGAATATGATGATTATTCTGTATCTCAATCACAACCACACAATATCCCTAACCATGATTATGCATCTCGTGCAGGATTATACTCAACTGAAATATGTCCTCATCATTATAGCTCATCATTATAGCGGTTATATTTTTAATTGTCATATTGTGAATGAAACTTGTTTGTAAAATTTGAAGCTACAGCTGCATAAAATTTGAAGAAAAAACAGAGCAGCAAAAAAAAAATAGAGTACAGAAAGGCAGAGCAAGAAGAAAAAATAGAAGTTACTGTGGTATTTTCTGCATTACATTAAAAAAAGACCTTAGCCTTAATAAAAGGTTACAAAGGCTGCTCAAACACAGCAAGGAGAAGCAGTTTACTAATTGAAAGAGCAGTGTCAACTGCTGTTTAACTGTTGCATGGCTGGCGGAAGCAGAGTCAACCGTTGTTTAACTGTTGCATGGCACAGCGGAAGAAACAAGAGAACAGCTAGCATTAGTTAGCTTAGTTAAGTTGGCGTAGAAGGAGAAATTGATGCTGCTAACACCCCCCCTTAAGCTAATTAAGGAGAAGAAGAAAGAAAAAAAAAAAATAAAGAGGAAAGAGGGAAAACCCTGTGGGAATAAAACCCCCCCTCAAAAGTACACTAAGTGTGCATGGCAGCTACTGTGTTGCAGTGTTCTTCACACCAAGAAGGTCTCGTAGAAAATGAAACTTTTGCTCAGTGAATGTCTTCGTGAAGATGTCGGCAATCTATTCAGAAGTGGCACAGTACTGCAAGTCGATGACTCCATCATGTATCAATTCGCGGATGAAGTGCATGTGGATCTCGATGTGTTTGGTCCGTTGCCATTGTATGGGATCTCTACAAACCTTCAGTGTACTTTGATTGTCACACCAAATGACAGTCGGATGATGAAAGAGGATACCAAGCTCAGTTAGGAAGTGTTGCAGCCAAATGACTTGAATGGTAGCGTTGACTGCACCTCTATATTCAGCCTCTGTTGATGATAAAGCAATGGTAGATTGCTTCTTACTTGACCAACAAATGGGCCCTAATCCCAAACTAAGAACATATCCTGAAGTGGATTTGCGATCAATGTTATCACCAGCCCAGTCAGAATCAATGTAACCAATGAGATCCAAAGTACAACTTGCTGAATAATGAATCCCATAGCAAATGGTTCCCTGGACATAGCGAAGTATACGCTTGGCAGCCTTCCAATGTAGCTCATGCGGCTCTTGCATGTATCTAGAAACAACCCCCACTGCATATGAGAGATCTAGACGAGTGTGAGTGAGATAAAGAAGACTCCCCACAAGTTGACGGTAGCGTGTGCAATCAACCAATGGTGTATCATTGCCATCTTCAAGCTTGACCCCTGATAGGAAAGGTGTGACAGCTGACTTGCAATTAGTCATGTGAAACCGAACCAAGAGATCTCGTGCATACTTGGATTGACCAACTGTGATTCCTAATTGATTCTGGCTGATTTCAAGGCCAAGAAAAAAATGTAGGAGACCCATGTCTGTCATAGAAAATCTATCATGCAAAATAGTTTTAATTGCTGCAATGGCGGTGGGTGAATCACCTGTTATTAGTAGATCATCTACATAGAGTACTATGAGCAACAAAGAATCAAAGGTTCTTAGCATATAAAAATTTGGATCAGATTTGCATCGTATGAAATTTTGAGATAGAAGATAAGAATCCATTTTAGCATACCAAGCTCTAGGTGCCTGCTTGAGGCCATAGAGTGACTTCTTGAGTTTACATACCAATGAGGAATTTTGTATATACCCTTGTGGCTGCTCCATGTAGATCTCCTCCTCAAGATCACCGTGAAGAAATGCATTCTTCACATCCATGTGATGAACCTCCCACCTTCTTGATGCTGCAATGGCAAGATCCAATCGAATGGAGTCCATTTTTGCCACTGGAGCAAAAGTCTCATCATAGTCAATGCCATGAACTTGTTGAAAACCTTTGGCGACCAACCGTGCTTTGTATCTGCTCACATGTCCATCTGCTGATTTCTTTGTCCTATAGACCCATTTACATCTGACAAGCTTACGATTGAAAGGAAGTGGAACCAAATCCCAAGTTTGGTTTGCAATGAGGGAGTTGTACTCCTCATCCATGGTTGCTTCCCAAAGCGGATTCCCTGTAGCTTCTGCATAAGTTTGAGGGTCAGATGCTAGAACCACATAAGCATGCATCAGCATGATGGGCTCGATAGCTGAGAGTGCATGAGAAACTTCATATATATCAGCTAAGCTCCTTGTTTTTTGATTTTCCACATGGGATACTGAATCATCACTAGAATCCAAATCAAGGATTGGTTGTGGATCAGCATATGCATGCTCATGTTCCTCTGAATCAGATTCAAAAATATCTGAAATAAGATCAGAATGATTGCATGTATCTCTAAGATTTGTAAGATGAGGAAGCATAGAGGTGGTGGCATGTTGTACCTGAGATGCATGTGGAAGATTTTCATCAAAGTAGACACTCCTTTCAATGAAGAGTGTTTCTGTGGAAAGATCTAGTAGTCTGTATCCCTTTACACCATCTGGATATCCAACAAAGATGCATTCTTTGCTTTGAGGCTCCAAAGCCTTCCTCTTATTTGCAGGAATGTGTGCCCAAGCACGAGATCCAAAGATGCAAAAATGTGTGACTTCTGGTTGCTTGCCTCTCCATGCTTCAAAAGGTGTTTGTCCTGTGACAGATTTGTGAAAAGATCTGTTTTGTATGTATGAAGCACAGTTGATTGCTTCAGCCCACAATTTGGAGGGAACGGACCTAGCATGAAACATGCAGCTAGCCATCTCTTTCAAAGATCGGTTCTTTCTCTCAGCTACCCCATTTTGTTGTGGAGTGTATGGAACTGTGTTCTACAATTGTATTCCTGCTTCATCACAAAGATGTTGGACATCATTATTGACATACTCCCCTCCATTATCTGTGCGGAGGATCTTGATCATTTTTCCAGACTGCTTCTCTGCATGGGCTTTGAAAATCCTGAGATTCTCAAACACCTCAGATTTGAATTTGAGAAAATACACCCATGTGTATCTTGTGTAATCATCAATGAATGTTAACACATATCTGGCTTTGCTCATGGAAGGTTCAGGAAATGGACCCATAAGATCGCTGTGAACAAGCTCTAAAGGAGAAGAGGCTCTCCATGCACTCCCCTTTGGAAACTTTTCTTGTGGATGCTTTCCAAGAGCACATCCTTCACAAATTCCATCAGAAAAGTCTATGGCTGGCAAGCCTATAACCATTCCCTGTTTGTTAAGTTGCTGCATGTATCTAAAATTTAAATGACCAAATATTTCATGCCAAATTCTACTTTCATCATTTGCATGTGTTAGAAGTAAAGTAGAATCTGATTTAGCAACAAAATCAGAAAAAGTGTACAGATGAGAGTGATGATTTGCCTTACCAACAGCAATTTTGGAGTTGTCTTGCATGTCAAATATGGTCACCGAATCAGGGGTGAATTCAACTCTCCTACCAGTTCCAGTATGTGTCATTTGATACACATAAAGAAGATTAACAGAAAGCTTTGGAATATGTAAGACATTCTCAAAACTTCTAATTCCAACCTCTACCCTCCCTATTCCAGTTGCCTCTACAGGAGAACTATCTCCCATGAGAATAGGAGAACCAGAATATGGTTTCAAAGAAGAAAGAGCTTCTTTTGTGGCTGCCATGTGGTGTGAAGCTCCAGAGTCTATGATCCATGCATCTGAAGAAGAATGAATAGCAATCAATGCATGAGCATTGTCTCTTGTTTCAGGTGCTTTTTCTTCCTGCTTCTTCTTGGCACTCTCAGGGATAAGGCTACCAAGATTATGTTGTTGAAGTGTCTGAGCCATGAGATCAATGGTCTTCTTCATGCATGATGATTCTGGATGGTACCCACGATTGCAATAGCTGCACTTTGATTTGCCCTTTTTGTCCTTCTTTTCTTTTGAGCCAGTAGATCCATCTGGAGGTTTGGGATTGCCTTCCTTTCTTGGATATGAATCCTTTTTTTCTTTGCCTTTGAATTGCTGGTTGGATTTAGAATTGTTCTTCCCATTTGCATGCACAACAAGTGCATGAGCTTTGGAATTCTTCAATGTGCCCATCTTTATAAGCTTATCCTGCTCATGTACTAGAGACTCAATGAAGGTATCCAGTGTGGGCATCTTCCAAGTTGCTCCTATTGTGAGCCTAATTGTGTGGAAAGTAGAGACAAATACTGCATATTCTGGACCCAACTTAGATAGAATAGAAAGGATTAATTTGCTTTCTTCCTTGGATTTGTCAATACCAGATCCTTTGAGCTAAAGCAATAAGGCCTTGAACTTTGTGAAGAAATCTTGAATATTATAAAAAATCCTTGGATCTAATGAGTTGAGCTCATTTTCAAGGATATGACCCCGCATTTCATCTTGCTTTCCAAAAAGAGTCTCCAATGTATTCCAAACTTGGTTTGGAGTTGTACATGCCTCAACATGAAACAACAATTCTGGAGAGATGGATAAGCATAGCAAACCAAATGCTTCATCCATGCGGTTGAAGTATTTGGATTTTTCAACTGCTGGATTGGGTTCAATTTCTGTATTCATAACTACCTGATAGAGGCCTCTACTTTTGAGCTGAAGTAGAATCTTTGGCTTCCAATCAAAATAGTTGTATGGTGTGAGAATGGCAGAGGGTGAACATCCATTTTTCAGCTCTGATCTTCTAATCTGCAAAAAAAAATACTGTACTTCTTTACTTCTAGCAACCAGGGTCTGATACCATGTAAAATTTGAAGCTACAGCTGCATAAAATTTGAAGAAAAAATAGAGCAGCAAAAAAAAACAGAGTACAGAAAGGCAGAGCAAGAAGAAAAAATAGAAGTTACTGTGGTATTTTCTGCATTACATTAAAAAAAAGACCTTAGCCTTAATAAAAGGTTACAAAGGCTGCTCAAACGCAGCAAGGAGAAGCAGTTTACTAATTGAAAGAGCAGTGTCAACTGTTGTTTAACTGTTGCATGGCTGGCGGAAGCAGAGTCAACCGTTGTTTAACTGTTGCATGGCACAACGGAAGAAACAAGAGAACAGCTAGCATTAGTTAGCTTAGTTAAGTTGGCGTAGAAGGACAAATTGACGCTGCTAACATTGTTAAGGAAATGGGGCTCCATCATACGCATATGCACGTGAATTAGAGTTGGAAAACACAAACTCATTTTCCAATTCTTTTTCTTCTATGAATGGACATGGATATCGATGCGACAAATTGAATGATAGCTAGATATTCAACCCTTTGTCCCTCTTCCAGTGGACGATTTGAATACCCTATTTGTGAAGGGTTTGTCGAGCGACTGTACTCAAAAGGGATGCAGCTCACATATTTAGTGGTTTGGAAGGATACAAGGTGTTGTCCTTGAAAATGTCAGCCCATTTTTGAGACAATATATGAACTATTCTGGTTCAACAGACCAAAATCCTTTCTTCCCTTTTCAAAAATTGTTCTGTGCATTCAAATTCTCCATTCTTCAAGCTTTTTCAGAAAACTACGGACTCCGCAGGCGGGATTCTTCGGACTCCTTCAAGGCTTGAGAGACTTAGAGAAAACTACAGACTTAGTTTCTACAGACTCTACAGGTCCAGTTTTTACGAACTCTGCAAGTTTGTTTCTACAGACTCAGTTTCTACAAATTTCAAGGCCTCAGAACTACGGACTCTGCAGGTAGAAATTCTACGGACTCAATTTCTACAGACTTCCCCAGTTCTACGAACTTGAATCTATGGACTCTACAGGAAAGAAACAAGCTCTCAACACTTAGGCGATTTCAAGGTTGGTTCAACGACAAGGTTCAACCAAAAGGTCAAACGACAAGGTTCAACCAAAAGGTCAATCAGCAAGCTTCAAAGGAAGGATCGAACCATTAAACCATTGAACTGTTGAACCTTGACCATTTTGATTCAACGGGTTCAATGGGTTCAAAGGTTCATCGTCATCGGCAAGAGTTAAGTGCTTTGGCAAAGGTTAAACAAGTTCAACCGCTTCTAGGTTCAACGGCTTCAAACCACTTATCAAAGAGAAGAAGGCTTGAACCATTGAATCGTTGAACCATTAAACCACTTTGGTTCAATAGATTCGATAGCCATATGGTTCAACGCATTTTATTCAAGTGATCAAAAGACTTAGCCAAATAAAGAGATTGAACCGATTGAACCATTGAACCGTTGAACCAAAGTTGGTTCAATTGGTCAGTTCAATTGGCAGGTTCAAGGGGCTGCCCCAAAGCCAAAGGAAAAAGTGCCCTTGTGGAGGGCAATGAACCAAGCCAAGTGCCCTTACAGAGGGCAGTGAGCAAAAGCGAACAAAGAGAATTCCTTTGAAAAAGTGAACCAAAGACAAACAACCCTTGCAGAGGGCAGGCGAGGAGCAGATGGACTATTGTAAAAGTTTGAAGGATAGTTTTGGGCTTGAATAGTCCTTGTGGAGGGCATAGTTCTCTTTCAGTAAAAGAATGCAGAAAAATGATTAAGGCATTTCCTTCAGACTTTTGAATGAAGAAATAAGCTTGAAGCAAAGAGAAAAGCCTATGGAAAAATGCCCGACGCAAAAAGACAAAGCAAAAGAAATCCTTTGAACATTTTCTCCAAAGGAATTAAAGCTTGAAGGCCACCTAGAAGATCTTGAAGGGTAGGTACCCTCGCGGGGGACACTCGACACTCAAAAAATGAACCGTCTTTCAAGACCCAGAAGGGCAAGTTCCCTCTAGGAAAGATCAAACCTCAAAGTGTAGTGAAAGCTGCCAAGTGTCATCTACTAGGACATAGTTTCTAATAAGTTTCAAAGCTGTGAAACGTGCCATGTGTTTTTATTTAACTCAGCGAAAGCCACCAAGTGTCAACATCTATAGTTTCTTCATTTTGTTTTGTAAGGATCGTGGTGAGCCCTGGGTGAGGTGCTAAGGTCAAGCAGAGCATGACAAGTATCTATGTCCATGTGGATCTAAAAGAGTCTTGAATTTTTCTACAGTGTTTCAAGGAGTTCGGCAAAAGCCACCATGTGTCATCTTCCATAGGACTGTCAAAAGGGGTCTAGAGCTTCTATGAGTTAAGCAGATTTTGCCAAGTGTACTCGCCTATTTCACAATAGAAGGCACCATGTGTCATTTGTTAAGATCAGTGAAAAGTGGCCAAAGCAAGCGAGAAAGATAGGAAAGAATTGCTAAGGAGGATGACGAACCCTCAGCCATCAAATTAGGGACAATCAACTAGCTGTTGGCTTTCAAATGATGACAAACCCGAAGATGTCAAATTTGTGGCAGTAAAATAGATGTTGATCTTTGCAAGCTTAAGCACAGACTTGAAGGCATTCAGAGACCTGCAAGCCAAAAGGAAGAACCACCAAGAGGAAGAACGAAAAGAAATAGAAAAGCACAAAATACAACCAAGAAAGGGTGAATGATGGAGAAAATCAGCAATATCCACACATGGAATATGTATCTAGAAGGTGAAGTAGTCCACCAAGTTGACATTAGAGAGCATGAACATTCAATGATGCAGCCTATTTTTCTACATTGAGTAGAATGAACAGATATACACACATCAGGAAACACATCAGGCAGCCCATAATAAAAACTGACGCTCGATTCCAACATAGCCCATGGACAAAATTTTAAATACATTAAAGGCATTGAATGCATCATAAGCCATTTTTGTGAAACAAAGTGCCCAAGTATTTCTTAGAGCACTATATATTGGACTCTCTCTTATTGTTTTAAAGAGATCTCTCTTTGTTATCATAAATAAAACTTTGCCCAAATTGAAAGGCATTACTGAGACTTTGAGCTCAAATTGTTGGTCATATTTCATTATTTGAATAAGAAAATAAGTGACTTTTCAGACTTTGTGTTGGAATAGCTTAGTTGTTGGGAAAATTATTCTTATGTCTGTTTCCTTAATACATTTTTTGTCCATTTAATTAAATAAGCAAAATTAGTGAAAGTAATCAGAAAGGTGTCCTGAAGCCAACTGTGGAGAGACTTTGTGCCCCCATAATTGCCTGTAGTGTGTTTTCTTTCTATTCCTATGTAAAAGATCTTGGGATGACTTTGTGCCTTCATTATCCTTCGTATTATGTTTCTATGTTAAGGACCTTAGGATAACTTTATGCCCTCATTGTCCTTCGTATCTCACTCTTGGGTAGTTGAGGTGGAGACTCTGTGCTACATCTCCGTTTGCTAGTTACTACACCTTTAGTTACCAGTTACTTGTCACTACCTAAAAGAACTCATGTTTTTTCTTGCAAGATCATTTCTAAAAGAAGAGAAGTGCTTTCAAAATTTTCACTAAGATTCTCTCCTCTATTTGTTTACATCATCTCTAAAAAAAGAGAGATGGATGGTTTGTCCTACCCCTGAGTGTTATTTTCAGGTTTTACACACACACACACACACACACACACACACATATATATATAGCTCTTGCATATTTATAGGGAACCTCCCCTTGATGAGAGGAGATATTTGTCCCCTTTTAATGTAGTAAACCTACACATATGGCTGACCAATCTCCCTATGATGTGGTTGAAGAGACCTTTTATGCTCATCTGTTAGCTGGTGACAAAATATTCACCCAACAATTTTTGGTGACTCCGCTAGGGACACAGTAAATTTATGCAATTTAGAGCCTCAAGCTTTAAATTGAAACATCACCTATGTCTTATCCATTATCATTATATCCTTATCTATTTATCTCATTAGGGAAGAACGCGTAGTTTGAAGCATCAAACTTCAAGCTAAAGCAATGCCAATTCTTTTCCATTTTTATTTTTACACTCTTGCAGATCCACGGTATACACAAAGCCAAAGGGCTAAAGGTATTGTTGATCTTGTATTCGACTTGGTACAACAAAGTAATTTTGATCTATTTCCTTCACCATCTTGCCTCCAACAAACCAAGAGCTTTCCTCCTACTAAAGTCAAGTCTCCATTATCAGGTAAATCATCCATTTCTGCTATTAATAAAGCTTTTTCAATACTTACCCCTCTGAGATTTGTTATTCCACCTTTCCATAGTCATACAATGGCAGTTCAAGGCCCTTGGGGTAACTCTTTTGGCCCACTCAATTTAACTCCACCTCTACATGAGCTACCATGTAGTTCAAGGAAAAATTTCTCCAAGTTCTATCGTGATGGGAAGGTTCATCCTGATGAACATATTGCAGCCTTCAACATATCCTGTGGCATAATAGGTGTAGAATATGATGATGTAGCAGTCATGCTATTTGTGGAAACTTTACAAGGTGCTGCTGCAGACTGGTTCTGTCATATGCAGGGTCAGACTGTGACTGATTAGAACACTCTCAAAGCCAAATTTGAAGCCAGATTCTAGCCTGCAAAAAATGCACATGCCATACAGGATCAACTCACACAAATGAAGAAGGAACCTCATGAACCAATGAGGGATTTCATAGCCAAGTTAAACAAACTAAGGAACATGATTCCTGTAATTGCTCAGCCAACACCTGAAAACATCAAATGTTTCTTCATCAACTCTCAGCTTCTTGAAGTTAGTTTTCTACTGAGATGTGCTTGCCAAATAGACCTTGTTTCAGGTCAAGATTTGGCCACTAAGGTGGAAGATGACCTTATCTTGGCAGCAAAGATAAGGAGAGATCCTAATAGAGATAAATCTTCTTTATCTTTTGAATATCCATCTATAGGTACCACTGATCCAATGGTGTAGAAGTTGGAAAATGAGTTGTTAGCTCTGAGGAAGCAAATGGTGCAAGGAATATCTTTAGCTCCTTCATATAGAGATATACCAAGAAGGACATTCTCGAATCAGTCATACCAAGGCAATGCTGCTAGGAATCAAGGACAGCCAAATCATCTTCCTCCCCCATAGGGGAAACTTGCCATTGAAGCACTTCCAACCAATTCAGCAGTTGGATATCTCAAAATAAAATCTAATTTATCTTTCCAACCTAAATTGGACCAAGAAAATCACATTGATCTCTTTGTAGAAAGACAAAATAATTAGCTGGTGACTCCAACATTGGTTTCCTGAATTACCAGGATGAACCTAGAGGTAAAGGTGAAGTAGTTGATGGATCATATGTTGTATTTACCCAGTCCAAAAATCAGTCAGCCCAGCAAGCTGATAAAGAAAGAATAGAGGAGCGACGTCAACTAGCAATTTCAATTGTTAAATGGGGAACCAGTCTACCTTTCTAGCCAAAGGACTCGGTGATTGCAAGAAAGGTAAGTACATCAAACATCTCTGCACCTTCTACTTCAACTTTGTAGATCAGTCATCCCCCTCTCAAAAACTATAAGGATGAACTCCTATCCTCTGTTCCTAGTCCATTTCAGTCATTTGACATAATTGACCATGTCAAGAAGACCAAAATTCAAATGTCTAAATTTGAATTCTTGTAATCTAATCTCGAGCAGTTCGATAGGTTAGTTCAGTGTGTGAAGAATAAAGTTGTCCCTGCAAGACAAGATGTTAAAAAGGTAACTCATAATTCTCTAAGGAACATGTCCATCCCAAATAATCTGGTCATTACTCCTCCAACTGCTCTTGGGAAAATGGAGCCTTTCTATGTTTCTCTATTGATAAATGGTCACAAACTAAGCAATTACATTATAGACTCAAGTGCATATGACAACCTCATGCCTACCAAGGTGGTAGAATCTCTTGGACTCATGCTAACCAAAAGCTTTGGGAGATCTTTCTCCATGGAGAATAAATAAGTACCTCTACTGGGACAAATCAAGGATGCCTAATTTGCATTTGTAGCATTCCCAGACAAATTAATCAAGATGACAGTCTTGGTGGCCATTGTTCCAGCCTCATACAGCATTTTGGGGTGAAATTTTTGTAAGGATTTTGGAGGAGAATTGAACATGGACCTATCTAAAGTGAGGATCCTTGTCAAAGGCATCATGCAAAGGTTGCTTCTTGAAAATGAATCAAAATATGTTGTCACTCAGACATCAGTCCCTGAAGCTCAAATTCTATTTGAATCTTTAGACATAGGTAATTATTTCTTGACCACAGAGGATACTCGTGTTTTAGTTGATAAAACTTCTGAAAATGGTAGTCTAAAAATTAGTTTAGACAGAATAGCAGAAGATGTGAGAGAGCAAAGTGCAAGCACAGAAGAATTCCCACTTCCAAGAAAGGATAAATCTAAGGAAAGATCAATTTTTGATGATGTTTGGATCCTAAAATTTGATGGTAGCAATTCTTCTACTAGTTCAGGAGCTGGGATTGTATTGATATCTCCTTGAGGAAATATTTTTCCTTCTTCATACAAGTTGCAATTCAAAAACATGAATAACATAGCTGAGTATGAATCTCTATTGCTTGGATTGAAGGCTACTCAAGATAAAGGCATCAAACTCCTTCATGCCAAAGGAGATCTAAACTAGTGGTTTGTCAGGTAAGAAACTTGTATCAAACCAAAAATGAGAGATTACACTACTACCATAATCTAGTCTATGATCAAATTGAAAGCTTTGATGATTTTAGCATCTCTACCATACCTAAGGAATTTAATGACCGAGCTGATACACTCATTATTTGAGCAATTCTCTTAATTCCTCAGCTAGACTTCAAAGGAAATAGGTACACTATTGAATTGGTATTTTGACCAAGTGTTCCTAATAATGCCAATCATTGGCAAGTGTTCAATGGTGACAACAAAATCATCACCTTTTTGGAATAAAAAGATAGATTTGAATAGCTTCACTTTGAAGGCAGTAAGCTCCAAAAACTTGAATCAGCTCATGAAATGAATTCAGATGTAGGAAAAGAATTCCTACAGCTAAAAGGGAGTAAAATTCCCAAAGGACTAGTTTCTCTTGAGAAACTATTTGACAAGCATGTCATGTTCATCAAACAACAACAAATGGATTCATGTTCCTCCCAGGGGTTTAATCAGATAAATTTGGGTACCAAGGAAAATTCCAAGATGGTGAACATTGAGAAGTGTTTTACTCTAAAAGAAAAACTCAAATTTACTAACCTACTTCACCATTACATGGATGTTTTGGCTTACTCTTATGATGATCTGAAGTCACTCAGGCTTGAAGAAATTTACCATGAAATTCCTCTCAAGGATGATTCGGTGCTTTACAAGCAAAAATATCGATAGTATAATCTAAAGATATTAGGTACTATTCTATCTGAGATACAGAAAATGTTGAATGCTAGTATAATTTTCTCAATCCATCATTCCATATGGATTGCCAACATAGTCCCTATGAGGAAGAAGAATGGCAAAATTTGCATTTATGTGGATTTTAGGAATCTAAATAAGTCATCTTTAAAGGATAACTATCTTTTTCCCATCATATATCAAGTGCTTCAAATAGTGTCCAACTCAGAGATATTATCAATGCTAGCTCAAGATACAATCAAGTTGAAGTTGGTGAAGTAGACCAGCACAATACTGCTTTCACCACACCTTGGGGCACCTTTGCTTATCAAAGAATGCCATTTGGCCTGATAAATGTTGGCACCACTTTCTAGAGAGAAATGAACCTCACTTTCAAAGATGAAATGGGTAAGTTCATTATTGTATACCTTGATGACTTGACCATCTTTTCCAAGCATCACTCTAAACATGTGCACCATTTGCAACAAGTGCTGGAATGCTACCGCCAAAATGGAATTTATCTAAACCCCAAGAAATATATTTTTAGAGTGATAAAAAGGAAACTTCTTAGACACATTGTATCCCAAGAAGGCATAAAGATTGACTCAGAGAGAGTCCAATCCATCCAAGAACTTACCCTACCCACAAGTAAGACTGTAGTTCACTCTTTCTTCAAAAAAATAATTTTTTTATGAAGGTTCATCCCTGAGTTTGCTGAGAAGACTCGTCATATTGTGGATATGATGAAAGGAAAGGTCACTTTCAACTGGACTGAAGAATGTAAATTGGCATTCTGAGATATCAAGACAGCCATTGCCCACGCCCCAATTCTGGTTTGTCTAAATTATACCAAGGATTTCACGATGTATAGTTATGCTTTTGAGCACACACTTTCAGTGATTTTGGTTCAACAAAATGAAGAAGGTGTGGAATCTCCCATATCTTTTATGAGTTATCCTCTTAAATCTCATGAGCTAAAGTATTCAAACATGGAGAAGCATGCCTATGTAGTGGTTAAAGCAGTAAAGCATTTTCACTTTTACATTCTGAATTCTCACACTACCACCCTGATTCCTGATACCATAGTTAAATCCATATTAACTCAACATGAGTTTGGAACCAAAAGGGGGAATTGGATTGCAAAAATTCAATATTTTGATCTAGTTATCAAATTGATAAAGCTAATGTGTGGAAGGGGCCTTTATCAATTGATTACTAACAATAGACCCAAAGAAGCAGGGCACAAAGAAAAAGAAGTGGAAGACATGCCAACAGTCCTCTTTGTCCCCACCACGAATGAGTGGTATTCAAATATTACTCATTTCCTTACTTACGGTGAGTGTCCTACCTACTTGTCTCAAAAATAAAGGAGGACTATTAAAATGAAAGCTGCCAATTTTGTCCTCTGAGACAATGGCCTGTACAAGAGGAGCCTTGATAGAGTGTTCCTTCACTACGTGGACAAGGAACAACAAATCCAAATTTTGAAGTCCTTCCATAATTTGGCCTATAGAGGACATTTTTCTACTCCTGTAATTGCCCATAAGATTTTACGAGCCAGGTATTACTGGCCTACTCTTTTTCAAGATGCATACAAGTGCGTAAGGAAATGTGAACTATGCCAGTAGTTTGTTGGAAGACCCAAGTTGGTTGCCCTATCTCTCAAGCCAGTGGTGATCGAAGAGCCATTTTAGCAATGGGGAATTGATTTCATTAGTGCTGTTAACCTGTCTTCAAATGCTGGACATGATTATGTCCTTACAGCCACAGACTACTTCACCAAGTGGGTGGAAGCTATACCAACAAAGCATGCTACTTCAAAAGTAGTGTGCAATTTCCTCAAGGAGAATATCATTTCTAGGTTTGGCATCCCAACCAATATTGTCATAGATAATGCAGCTTGTTTCACTTCCCAAGAGATTAATCAATTCTTTTTTTATTATGGGATTACTCTCTCCCACTCTTCTGATTATTTTTCACAAGGGAATGGCCAAGTAGAATCGAGCAACAAAACCTAGTGACCATCATCAGGAAGCTGGTAGATGACAACTAATGAACATAGCACAAAGCATTATTTGATGCTTTATGGGTAGATAAAATTACACTAAAAAGGGCAATTGGTATGTCTCCTTTCCAACTTTTTTATGGACTCAATGTTGAGATACCAATCACCCTAGTATTACCAGCATTAAAATTGGCTAAGGCAATTGAAGATCAGACATATGAAAGCTCCATTGATAAGAGGATCATGTACCTGACTCAGCTGGATAAACAAAGAATTATGGTGGTGCACCGAATTTTTTCCCATTAATGTTTGGTGAAGAATCTCTTTGACCAAAAGGCAAAAAATTGTGATTTCTAGGTTGGAGATCAAGTCATGTTGTGGGATAAAAGGAAAAAACCAAAGGGGATGCATGGGAAGTTTGACTCACTTTGGAGGGCCCCATTTATTATTCATCAACTCAATGGTTAAAATAGCTTCCTACTGAAGTATCAAGATGGCACACCTTTTTCATTGCCTCACAGTGGGCAACATCTGAAGCACTCCAATGCATGAAGTATCAGATAAGATTAGCTTATACATATGTATATTTGTATAGTCTTTAGTTCTATTTTTGTGCTTTCATTTTTATTTTTTTGCCTTTCTTTTTGGGTAGCATGACTCCATGGCCCAATGGCATACTTCAAGGCACTGGAGATTTTGGTTTCTGCTTCCCTCAACTGTTCCAAGTTTTTAACTAAAGAATGTTCCCCAACTAGAGCCAGCTGTTATCCCCAAAAATGTCAGCATATTTTTGAGACAACATATGAACTATTCTAGTTCAATAGACCAAAATCCTTTCTTCCCTTTTCAAAAATTATTTTGTGCATTTAAATTCTCCATTCTTCAAGTTTTTTCAGAAAACTATGAACTCCACAAGCTTGAAACTACGGACTCCATAGGTGGGATTCTACGGACTCTTTTGAGGCTCAGGAGACTTAGAGAAAACTACAACATTAGTTTCTATGGACTCTGCAAGACTAGTTTCTATGAACTCTACAAGTTCATTTCTATAGACTCAGTTTCTATAGATTTCAACGCCTCAAAACTATGGACTCTACAGGTAGAAATTCTATGGACTCAGTTTCTATGGACTTCCCCAGTTCTACAAACTTGAATCTATGGATTATGTAGGAAATAAAAAATCTCTCAACACTAAGGTGATTTAAGGGTTGGTTCAACAACAAGGTTCAACCAAAAGGTCAATCAACAAGCTTTAAAAGAAGGATCAAACCATTGAACAATTAAACCATTGAGCCTTGAACCATTTTGGTTCAACAGGGTCAATGGGTTCAAAGGTTCAATGTCATTGGTAAGATTTAAGTGCTTAGGCAAAGGTTCAACAAGTTCAACCGCTTCTAGGTTTAACGGCTTCAAAACACTTATCAAAGAGAAGAAGGCTTGAACTATTGAATCATTGAACCATTGAACCTCTTTGGTTCAACAGGTTCAACGACCATATGGTTCAATGCATTTTGTTTGAGTTATCAAAAGACTTATCCAAATAAAGATATTGAACTTATTAAACCATTGAACCGTTGAACCAAAGTTCATTCAGTCGGTCAGTTCAATTGGCATGTTCAAGGGGCTACCCCAAAGCCAAAGGAAAAAGTGCCCTTGCAGAGGGTAATGAACTAAGCCAAGTGCCCTTGTAGAGGGTAGCGAGAAAAAGCAGAAAAAGAGAATTCCTTCAAAAAAGTGAACCAAGGACAAACAACCCTTGCAAAGGGAAGGCGAGGAGTAGATGACCTGTTGCAAAAGTCTGAAGGATAGTTCTAGGCTTGAATAGTCCTTACGGAAGGCATAGTTCTCTTTCAGGAAAAGAACATGGAAAAATGACTAAGGCATTTCCTTCAAACAAAAATTTTGAAGGAATTCCTTTGGACTTTTGTCTGAAGAAATAAGCCTAAAGTAAAGAGAAAATCTCATGGAAAAATGCCCGACAGAAAAAGACAGTGAAGGAATTCCTTTAGACATTTTGTCCAAAAGAATTAAAGCCAAAAGGCTACCCCAGAAGATCCTGAAGGGTATGTACCCTTGTGAGGGACACTCGACACTCAAAAAATGAATCATCTTTCAAGACCCCAAAGGGAAAGTTCCCTTGGAGAAAGATCAAACCTCAAAGTGGAGTGGAAGCTGCCAAGTGTCGTCTGTCGAGACACAGTTTCTAATAGGTTTCAAAACTGTGGAATGTGTCACGTGTTCTATTATAACTCAATAGAAGCCACCAAGTTTCAATATCTATAGTTTATTTCTTTTGTTTTGTAAGGACTTTGGTGGGCCCTGAGTGAGGTGCTAAGGTCGAGCAGAGCATGACAAGTGTCTGCATCCATGTGGATCCAAAAGAGTCACGAATGTTTCTACAGTGTTTCTAAGAGCTCAGTGGAAGCCACCACATGTCATCTTCTGTAGGAATCTCAAAAGGGGTCTAGAGATTCTATGAGTTAAACGGATGCTGCCAAGTGTATCACCTATTTTAGAGTGGAAGGTGCCATGTGTCATTTGTTAAGAATAATGGAAAGCAGCCAAAGCAAGTGGGAAAGACACGAAGGAATTGCTAAGGAGGATGATAGTCCCGCAACCATCAATTTAGGGACAATCAACTAACCGTTGGCTTTCAAATAATGACATACCTAAAGACATCAAATTTATGGCAATAAAATAGCTATTGATATTTACAAGCTTAAGCACAGACCCGAAGGCATTCAAAGACCTGCAGGCCAAAAGGAAGAACTGCCAAGAGGAGGAACCAAAAGAAATAGAAAAGCACAAAATACAGCCAGGAAAGGGGGAACGATGGAGAAAGATCATAAATATCCATGCATGGGATATGTTTCTAGAAGGTGAAGCAGTCCACTAGGTAGACATCAGAGAGTGCAAACATTTAATGGCACGGCCTATTTTTTTGCATTGAGTAGAGAAAACAATTGTGCACACATTAGGAAACACAGTAGGCAGCCCATATTAAAAACTGATGCTTGATTCTAACATAGCGCATGGATAGAATTTAAAATGCATTAAAGGCATTTAATGCATAATAAGCCATTTTTTGAAACAAAGTGCCCAAGTCTTTCTTAGAGCACTATATATTGGACTCTCTCTTATTGTTTTAAAGATATCTCTCTCTATTGTCAAAAACAAAACTCTACCCAAATTGAAAGGCATTACTGAGACTTTGAGCTCAGATTGTTGATCATATTTCCTTATTTGAATAAGAAAACAAGTGAATTTTTAGACTTTGTGTTAGAATAGCTTGGTTGTTGGGGAAATTGTTCTTATGTCTATTTCCTCAATACATTTTTTGTCCATTTAATTAAATAAGTAGAATTAGTGAAAGTAATTAGAAAGGTGTCTTGAAGCCAACTGTGGAGACACTTTGTGCCCCCACAATTGCCTTTAGTGTGTTTTCTTTCTATTCCTTTGTAAAGGATCTTAGGATGACTTTGTGCCCTCATTATCCTTCGTATTATGTTTCTATGTTAAGGACCTTGGGATGACTTTATGCCCTCATTGTCCTTCATATCTCACTCTTGGGTAGTTGAGGTGGAGAATTTGTGCTACATCTCAGTTTGCTGGTTACTATGCCTTTGGTTACCAGTGACTTGTCACTACCTAAAATAACTCCTACTTTTTCTTACAAGATCACTTCTGAAAGAAGAGAAGTGCCTTCAGCATTTTCACCAAGATTTTATCCTCTATTTGTTAACATCATCTCTGAAAAAAGAGAGATGGATGGTTTATCCTACCCCTGAGTGTTATTTTTAGCTTATATATATAGTATATAGCTCCTGAATACATATATGGAACCTCCACTTAATGAGAGGAGAGATTTATCCCCTTTTGATGTAGTAAACCTACACATCTGGCCAACCAATCTTCCTATGTTGTGGTTGAAGAGACCTATTTTTCTCATTAGTTAACTGGTGACAAAATATTCACCCAACACAAGGGAATGAGGCTTGCAAACAAGGGTCCCCAACATCTTAGAAGGAGAAAAAGGCACAGAGAGATAATGTTATTTTATGCTTTGTGGGCGTCATGTGTGCAACCTCTGTGATAGACTGACAGCTGCAATGGAATTTTTACAAGGTTATAATATGGATGAAAAGTACCTACATTCTCCCACCTTAAAAATATAATTTGCATGAAATGGTGGTCATGGTGAAAGAGAAATAAGAAATTATTTGTGTGTTGGTTAGTACAAAACATATAAAATGTGAAATTAAATAAATAAATATTGGAAATATTAAACACATACTTATTATAAAAATTTTAGATCACTTAGAGGAAAGATCATATGTCATGAACAATAAGGGGCACATGCAACCTATGGAGGAGACTGGTGGTGATCAATATCAGAAGTAGTGGTGTCATGAAAACCAATGAGCATGAAGTGGAGTTTTCTCTTCTCACTAATTATGCCCCTTTAAAAAACCTTAATTATTCTCCCTTGAAAAAATTATAATTTTGTTTCTAATTTTTATTTCAAAACACTACCTTGTAGTAGTGTGTTTTTAAAAACATAGATATATGCAAGAGGAAATGATTATACTAAAAAATACATTGTTAATTATTTTTGTTGAATTTTTTTTCATAAATTTGTATAATGTTCTTCTTAATTTACCTGTACTTCTTGTATTAATTGGAAACTACATTAACATTATGAATAGTGTTTACTTAGTTTTATATTATATATATTTTTTTAATAAAAATTGCAAATGATTTGCATATTGGAGTCAGTGCATTTCCCTTTTGACTTCATTTGTTCAAAAAGGTGATTGTAATTTTCAATTATTTTTAAGTCAATTGAAGTAGGATGACATGGGTAAATATACTTTTTTTGCCATTTGCAACTATATTTTTAGTTAAGTTAGTATAAAAGGAAAAAAATACATATCTTTTATTCCCATTGAGTTGAGATAAGGCTATTTTTGAAAAAAAATAATTTTCGTCACGTTTAATGCAATTGCACTTTTAAATGATAAGAAAATGATGATAATACAAAGAAAATCAAAAAGGAAAAAATCATGAAGTTTGAATAGATGTCGAAATATATGAACAACAATTAGAGTTATTGATTTCCAAGATTTATGACGCTTTAAAAAATAAGCAAATTTTTAATTTAGTTCATTCAAATATAATGTTAGTGAGTGTCTTTTTGACATAATTCAAATTTTACTTAATTTTTTATCTACATCAAATGAATTACTAAATGGAATGATATATTAATTCATATTATGTTTAAATAATGAAATATCAGATGCAATATGTTCATATGAACATAAAATACATCATGAAATATTTTACAATTTGCATGGAATATAGGATAAAAGCACATATTTACATAAAATGAAGCTATGTTTAAATAACAAAATCAATTAAAGGTGAAACTATTATATGGGGTGATACATTTTGCATTCAATGTACATATAAATGGATAAACATATTTATTTGCTTATAGTCATTGACACAAAAATAAAATTAGATATACTTTAATAGAGAATCATTAATTCCATCATATTCAATATTATTTCATGATAGAAAGCTTATTTATAGTCATTATGAAATCTTGATATGCAAAAGAGTCAATGTTGAGACTACTCTAAGTAGAGAAATGTAAATATCAAATACATGTACTAAAATTCCACATGAATGGAATGTTATTGTGAAAGAAATAGAAAATTATGGCCTTCACATAGCAACTCTAGCTCCCAATAATTACACATAAAGTTTATTTAATTCAATAGTTTTTTTTAACAAAATACAAATTTAATGGGCAATCTCTTCGACACTATATGGCTAAATCATTTTCTAATGCATTTTTTACAATGGATAAATATACAATGTGTTTTTTTGTAATCATGTAATTTGAAATTGACACAAAACAATATTGGAAACATTTGAAACTAAAAATATATAGAGATATTGTTGGAATGCAATATAAAAAGGCAAAATAAAAAAAAATGGGATTTATGCTTGTTATGGATTTCAACCATTTTATATGATGAAATTCAAAAATGGTCAGCAAATTTTTTTTAAAAATAAAAATAAATTATATACAAATTTCTTGTAATTAAAAAAAAAACATAAATTCATTCAAATTAAAAATAGATCACTTTCACTACGAGCCCTTAAAATAAACCTATACCCAATTAATTCTAGGTCATTTGTCTCATGTTTCTCTACATTCATGAAAAAAATATTCATCTTCTAAATTCAAACAAAATAAATATAATTAATTTAATATATCTTAAAATAAATACAACAATTACTAACTAAAAAAACCAAACTCTAATTGTTTAATAATAATAATAAAATATATTATGTTGTTTAGAACAAGAAATACATGAATTGAAAACAATGTCACATAGTACAAAAATAGATAACAACAGAGTTGACAAATCAAATATTGAAAAAAAATCCAATAGCTATGATAATGAATAATATAATGCATGCCATTGGAAAAGAACACAATGTAATGTACCAAAAAAAACATATACAATTGCTTTGTTTAAAATCAACAATACAAAAACTTAAAAATAATTAACATGAAATGCAAATAAAAAGTGATATATTAGAAAAAGTAATTAAAATGTAATTATAGGTAATTACACACACACACACACACACACACACACACACACACACACACACACACACACACACACACACACACACACACACACACACACACACACACACACACACACACACACACACACACACACACACACATCTATGTGTGTGTCCACTTTGTGAGAGTTTGAAATTTAAGAAAGACCTATTTGACATTGATGACACTATTGCTGACATTTTCAATTCAATTACTATTTATTCATAAGTTGAGGAAAAAATAGCAAAAAACATATGTAAGCAATGTAAAACATCACTTGGAAATAAAAAACTTCATATGTTTGTTTCTCCCTTTCAAAAAATAAGAAATAAAAAAATATAGTTAGTTCACAAGCTAAGTTCTTTAGAATAAATGTTAGTTTCTATATGCATCACTTTTGCAAAAATAAAAGAACTTATATATGAAAAAGCACAAATGGAACTTATTAAAATAATTATAAATCTACCTATTGATTTTGTCCATGTTCAAAAATCATTTAAAAAAAAAACTATAAATAAAAACCAAATAATTGTAATTAAAATAAAATACAAATTGGAATATGCAAATTCATATGTGAGAGGAAATATAAGACCCACATGTGTAGTAAATGCATTAAAAAAATATGCACAACTCCATTGTATATGCAAGAAAAAGTCACAATTGAAAATAGTTGGTATCATACACTTGAAAATATAATCAGCCAAACCACAAATGACATTTTCAATGTAGAAGATATTGACCACAACTTAATCAAAAGTGGAACAAATCCAATTATATAATAACTTATACATGGATTTTAAAATACAAATTCAATAAAAGACATTGAAGAAAACAATAGTGGAATTGCACCACCTCAATATTTTAAACCATTAGATATTTTCAAAGATAAGTTTTCAAAGTAAATGAACTTTCCTAATTTATAATATCGTTATATCCATATTAATTATATGATGAAAACATTTTCATATAAAAAAATAGTAAAAATAGAAAATTGACATAAAAACGACATTGCAGTGCATATTGTATTTTTTTTCGAATTAGTTCAAATTATCATGCAAATGTTAGCACAGTTTATTACATTATTAGTGTAGTTTATTACATGTTTAATATTATTTATGTTAGATGGTTGGGCATCATAGTAGTTAGGTAGTTAGAGTTATGTAATTGGTTTCTATGTTGTGTTTATTCATGTATTATCAATGAATCAAATCATCAAAGCATTCATTGAACCTTCATATGGTAACAGAGCCAAAAGAAGATAGTCACTAGTAGCTAAGAGTGTAGAAGAAGATGAAGTAGAGCCGTTTGATGTTTGCATAGTGGAAGCGTGTACAAAAGGACCTGATCAACACTTTAGAATGTTGGCAATGTATAAGTGCTAAGATCATGACACAATAATTAGTTTGAGTAGCATCTACTCATTATCGATGTAATTACCTTGCAATCTTAACATTATATCCATAAAATCCACAAGGTGGAGCTTAAATGTCATAATACAATTTGTCATCACATTAAGATTTACCAAACCTAAAACCATAATTATTCTACTTGGGGCATTGGTGTTGACAAAAATTATTGCATATATCCACACACAAATAAAATTCATTGGGGTTGAAAAAAATCATGGGTCACTTGGTGCATGATGTTTAATCAATTATTAGCAACCTTGAGAATAAAAGATTTGTAGTAGTTAGGAAGACTCTAGTTAAGAAGACTAGAAGGAAATAAAAAGCATGGAATTCCATTGAAAGAGTTTATAAGACTAAAGAATACATTATATTTTGAATGCTTGATGAGTTCTACCAACTTTACTAGATTTTATTATGCTCTGCAAGCTTCCCTCTAGAACATTGATAATTTTTAACTATACAAATTAGTTTTCCAAGGCCTACTTGAATATTTTATGTTTAATGTGAAGTACCAAGCATGGAAAATTTACATAAATCTCAATGAAGGCTATGATACAGATGATGAATGAGAATGACACCCACATAAGTATCCATGTCTGACTATACAAGTACATTGAGCATACTTACATGAAACTTTTCATCCTTTAAAAAAGTAAACTTGTTTGTACATATAACAATCTTGAAGTAATAACATATTGTTTTGATTGTGAAATATTATACAAATAAATTTAAAAAAACTTGTCTACACCAAAATTACTATTGTTTGTTGTCCAAATTCTCAAAGGATCAAATTTTATCATATTAAGTGTGAAGATGTGAATGATTCTTTGATTCAAATAATTATAGGGCATCATCACTAGTACAGTGACCTATCCTATCGTAGCTGATGAGTAAAAAAAATATGATAACTCAAAAGCAAAATCCCTTATGTTGATCACACTTAGTGTCACTAATGAGGTTTAACCTCTTATTCAGGATGCATCAGCATCGAAAGAGGATTTGGAAATTTTTTCCACCATTTATAAGGCAAAGAACCAAATGAAGATCCTTGATCTCGAGTCCAAGATTCATATTCTTAGTATGAAAGATGGTGATAAAGTTGAGTTCTTACACTAGTTGGAAAAACTTCAAGTAAATGTACTTTCACTTGGATAAATGATTGAGGATAATATGTTGGTCTTGATCACATTGAGAGATCTTCCATCTCAATTTATCACATTCATCATGATACTCAATATTATAAATCAAGTAGTGTCTTTTGAATAACTAGGGAATTTATTTCAATAAGAAAAAGAAATCTAGTCCATGCAAGATGAGTTCAAGGATAAAGCCATAATTTCTAATTATCATGGTTCAAAGTTATTTAAAGGACCACCAAAGTAGTCACAACAATAGTATAAATCTAATAAGGAAAAAATATGGGGTCATATTAATTGCACCAATATACATGACACTAATTACTACTGCTATAATGCCATGACACAATGTTCATCCAGTCAAGAGAGCACATATAGTGGATATGATTAACATAAATCCAAAAGACATCCTTGATGATGGAAGAAACATGGACATGGAATGTCACAACATCAACATGATGATTAATATGAAAAGGATACACCAATAAAAGTAAGTTATAGTGGTGGATATAAGAACATAGTTATTATCTCCCAAACCTCATACAAAATAGCAATGTTTGATTAATCAACTCTATTGCCTACAATCATATGATAGGATGCAAGGAGATCTTTGATTTACTAATGAATCATATTATTGGAAATCAATTTTAAATTATATATGATAAAGAGTATGTTACAAAAGGAATTGGAACTATTACCATTACTCTTAGGATGAGAACCTATACTCTCACAAAGGTATTGTATGCCCCCAACTTCACAAAGAATCTCTTGTTTGTAAGTCATATCTTGAATCATAAGGCTAGGGTGGATTTTATGATCAAGAATGGTAAAAAAAATTGTCTCCTCTCATGGTAAGGTAAGGTCATTGATAGATTTTTTTTAAGGATCGATTATTTTTCTTAGATGCAATTTCATCTGATGTTATTCTCTCTACCTCTATGATAGAATCTATTGCACTATATAATTATCAATATGGGTACCTTTCCATTGTTTCTTTTTACTAGCTTAGTTCTAATGCCATGGTATGTGGAATTCCTTAGTTGTCCCATTCTTTACTTGTATGTGCTAGATGCCTTACCTAAAAATAACATAGGGTTCCATTCAATCCAAGTTCCTCACAAGCCAAGGAACATCAGGATGTGGTACATATGATCTATATGAACCACTACTTACTTATTTCCAAGGATTCAAGCATTACCAATTATTTGTTGATGATTTATCTCATATGACATGGGTGTTCTTTCTCAATAATAAGAGTCAAGCCTTTACTCATTTTAAGCTCTTCTAGTAGCTTGTTGTCACCCAGTTAGGGAGGCCTCTTCATATCCTCTACTCAGATCAAGGGGGGAATTCACATCAATAAAATTATTTGTATTCTTGAAGAAACATGACATCAAACAATACCTAATTATTCCTTATATGCCCGAGTAGAATAAAATTATAGATCGATGTAATCATTCAGTCATAGAGATAACTTGTTGCACACTTTCCACTATGAAGTTAAAGGTGCCATTTTGGGCATAAGTAGTTCAGATAGTTATATATCTTCGCAAAAGGGAAATTATCAAGATCTTACAAGATAAAACACTAGAATAGGTATGGAGTGGTCACAAAATTTTGATCTCTCATATAATATTATTTAGTTGTACATCATCTATGCATGTCCCAACTAAAAAGAGGAATAAGATTGAACCAAAGACAATTGAGTTCCTTCTATTAGGGTATCATACTACCTCAAAAGCATATCATCTCATGATCCTAAGACAAAGAAGATTTATGAAATTCAAGATATGATTTGTGATGAGTCATCATTCAACTCATTACCATAGGAGTTATAACATACCACCTCTCATAAACTATTCCCATAGTTAGATGATGACAATGAAGAATCATTTATTAAATAAGGTGAACTACAAGGAGAATTATTCATTGATCTTGGAAATTTGGAAGATAATTCTTTATTGAATTAGCAACAACATCATTGTTTAAAATGGGTAGAAAGCACCATCAGGGACTCACACCTAAACTCTAATCTAAATAATTTATCAAGATTTTAGACAAGAAGAAAGGTGACAAATGAATTTAATCTCTCACTGATGAGTTCAGTAGTTGACATAACTAAACAAGAGATAATTCAAGAGGCTTTATGTCAACTTCAATGGAAAAAGGCCATGAATGTTGAATATGATGCCCTCATCAAAAATGGGATGTGGGAACTTTTCGATCTACCTATATTAAATAAATCCATTGGCTACAAGTGGATTTCCAAGATAAAATACAAGGTTAATGAATCAATCAAAAAATACAAAGTGTGATCTATTCCAAAAGGATAGGTTCAAAAAAAAGGAATTGATTATAAGGAGACATTTTCACCCACTGCTAATATAAATACCATTAGAGATGTTTTCACACTCATATCACAAAGGGGATGTAATCTTTAACATATGGACATTAAGAGTGCATTTTTGAATGGTCTTCTCAATGAAAAAGTGTACATGACTAAGCCAGAAGGCTTCATTGATAAATAATAACCATAAAAGGTGTGTCATCTAATTAAGTCACTTTATGGACTTAAGCAAGCACCAAGGACATGGTAAATTAAGATAAATGATCATCTGTTATAGTATGGATCAATTTTTATCCTCTCAAATTGAAATTTATATATCAAAAAGGTAAGCATAGATATTTTCATTCTTATTTTATATGTGAATGGCATTATGATCACATGAAGTTTAGATAATCGCATTGAAGAAGCAAAGAATGAATTGAAGAAATACTTTGAAATGATAGACTTGGGGATACTTCATTATTATCTTGGATCAGAGATATGTCAAAAGAAGAATCATATTTTTGTCTCATAGATGAAACGTTCCAAGATGCTATTTGAGAAATATGGGATGACAGACTATAAACCAATTTAAAATTTAATGTTAAAAGGTTTTCAACTATCCTGATTTCAGGATTCACCTCAAATAAATGAATCTCACTACAAGTAGCTTATTAGGCATCTTATTTACTTGGCATATATGAGACAAGACATAGGTTTTATTATAATCTATATTATGAGATTTATGAATGAGAAAAAGAAGTGTCATTGGGTTGTAGTGAAGTATGCTTTGAGATATTTTTGAGGTAAAGTAGATTATGATTTGGAATAAAATAAGAACTAAAATTTCTTATTGTAGGGTTACATAGACTTAGATTAACATGGATCTATTGATGATTGGAAAGAAAATTTAGGATATATATTTCGTCTTGGATCTAAACCAATTTTTTGGATTAGAAATAATAAATTTTTAGTTTCTCTATCATCCACAAAGGTAGAATATCATGTTGCACAAGGAGCTATGTGTGAAGTAATTTGATTACATTGCATTATGTTTGACATAGACATTAATGAAGATCATCCACCAATCCTTTTCTATGACCCATTTATTTTTTCGTAATTAAGCTGACCCATTTATTTTTTCATGATGTCCTAGTGATATTCTGGATCTTCACAACTTATGTATGTCATCTTTTAATCCTTTAAAGATATGGAACTCTGATCATCTCTTAAATCAAAGGTCTTAAGTGAGGGAAATTGAAAGCTGGGTCTTAATGTTCTTAGACATGAATTCAATTTGACCTCTGGTGAACATTTGAAAACATGAAGTGGAATAAATAAATGAGGCATCTATGCTTAACAAGGGATCAATTGGTTTAGTGAAATTTAGGGCACCAATATATTTGAATCTTTTCCTTCACAAATTATGGAGGGCTTAAATTATTATCTAACTATGCTCATTGGGGGAAAATTCACCTCTGTACAAGGTCATGTAGTGGAATTTTTTAGGAATCCATCATTTTTTTCATTTTAAATTATGTTGGTATACCACTTGGTCATATATTATAAAATACTAATGGCCACAATAAGACCTATTGACTATCATCATTTTCCTCATCCATACCATTACCCATTTTATATTTCTTAACATGATTGACGCCTATATCGGATGACTATGTGACCAATGATTTAGATTCACATTTTTTAATCAAATAAAACATCCCTTCTGATATATATCTTATTAGGTTTAGGATTCATGAGTCTGTATGGCTTCGAATCTTCATTATAGCCAAGAAAAATGCATTCCATATATTTATTATCTAGTTTCTTTCTCTTTCATTTAGTAACATGCATATGTGATTTATATCCAAAAAATGAAGATTTGATATATATGGATTATTCTAAGAAAATTATTCATGTGGAATAATACCATTGAGCACTTTAGTGGATGCCTTATTCAATAGGTAGACTATTGTGTGAACCCATTTCTACCTAGTGTGTATGATGTGGGTGTGATTTTACAATCTTGTTGCATGTTATTTATGTAATAGTGAGATTAAATTGTTATACAACACCATTTTGATGTGGAGTATAATGTGAAATCAATTATTGGTGAATGTCACATGCCATTATAAATTTATATAAATATTTACTAGTGTATTCCTCTTCAATTTGAGTGGAGGACATGAGTTTCGTGGCCAATATATCATTCAATAGTGGCTTTGAATTATTTTTAAAAATATTTATCCTTAGTCTTCAAAAAATATAATAACATCTAAATTTTTTATTGAATAATGAAGAGCTATGTTTCAGAAGCTTCAAAATCTAATGCAAAAGCTAACACAAAACATGAATCTCATTCAAACCCTAATCCCTTTAGAAGATTGGTAATGGTGGTGACTGCAATGACTAGATCTTTGGAGAAGGATGTAAGTGTGTGTGCTGTGACAAGTTTTTTCAAGAAGGATACAATGCGCCTCCTAGGATACAGATCCAAAAATAATAGATAGATTCACCTACAACTAATAGCCAAGCTATTCACAATCAATCTAGAATCCCTCATAAGGAGTGAGGTGCCAAAAAAGTCTCCAAATTTGTGTAAGAGGTGAATGCAGCTTGTGAGGTAGAAACAAGGGTAAAGGAGACTTAGTTTGATGTATAAATATTTACATGGGTAGATACCAAATCTATAAGAGATTTAATGACCTTGAAACCCCTTAGGGGGCTTTAAACCTAAAAAAAGGTGAAAATCATCCGTCTTGTGCTTTGGCTATGGTGAAAGTGATTCAGGTAGCTTCTAAGCCATTGGTACCATCAAAGATAGTCCCTTCCATATCTTTTTAAGGAGGGAAGCTTTAGAATCTATTGGAAAGAGAACACTATCTATCAAATTTGGGGATTATTTATAGGTTTGCTAATCTATGGCCATCTTTCCTAGATCTGAAAGAATGGATTAAGAATACTTAGATGCCTATATTAGAAGTTAACCTACGTACTTTTCCCTATGCCAAAAGATATTTTATTATTCTTTTTGATTTAGCAAAAGATATGAGTTTAGTGTGTTAGAGGCCCTTTTGGTTTTGGAATAAGAATTTATTTCTATTAAAACCTTGGTTTCCTTCATTTGAACCTCACTCTGAAGCCTTCAATATTATACCGATCTGGGTCACGTTGGTTTTCTTACCCTTATAGTTTTGGACTAATTTCTATTTCAAAGGTATAGGTGATTCATTAGATAAGTTTTTATATATGTATCCCAAGACCATTCACCACATTATGGTTTCTATAATTTTAGCTAATATATATGTAGCCAAAGAGCTTCCCAAGTTCATGGATTTGAAAGTTTAAGATCAAACTTGTAAGAAATCTCTTTAATATGAGACCTTGTCCTTCTAGTGTAAAAATTGTTTTCACATAAGTCATCATGCTTCTTCTTCAAAAATTTATAAACATAAAACCAAAATATCATGGTGGAACGAGGTTCCCCCTGAGCATCATATTGTGTAACAATAAAGTGAGAGCATAGCTTCATAAATTGATTCACAAAATTCAAAAGAAGATATGATCTTGCTTCAATCAAAAGACGAGCTAGTAGTAGAAGCTTCATCCCCCCTAGGGAAGGAGAATAGATATGAAGGTTCATTTTTGGCTGAAAATGAAGTTGAACATGAACCAAAAGTTCTTAACCCCTAGGGGAAAGAAAATATAGATCACTAAATTGGAGGTGAGGATTCAAATTTAGATTCATTGGTGTAGTTGCCATTGGATAATTCATAAGCTTAATTGTAAATTTCCATTCATATCCTTCAAGATAATGGAGAGGAATAGATGATTGTTGGGAAAAATAAGTTGTAGAAAGAAATTATTTTATTCTCCTAACATGATCCCTAGATCATCAAATAAAAAAAGTTTTAAAGGGTCCTAGTTTCATCATTGTTTTATAGATTTTTTGTAGTTTTGCAATTTTTTTGTTATTGTAGTGTTGGTTTATTTTCTATTGTTGTTTTATATTTGATTTTTATTGGTTGTTTTTGCAAGAATTCATGTTCCTTATGGTTTGAATACCATGTTTATATGTTGTTGTATTGGGAAGGGACCCCTCAAAAATCTACTTTTACCATTATTGAAAAAATAATATACCCATATTTTATTTGAGTAGTCATCAACAAAATGATAAAAATATTGGAATCCACTAGCACTTGGATACATGTTGCTACACAACTAGATATGCACCACATCCAATGGGAAAATAACATAATAATAACTTATACCAAGTGAAAATTTCTTTTCTTTTATATCTAAATAAATAAAACACACATCAGTATTTATGTTCAAAGAGGGAATCCCTCTCACCATGTTATATTTTCTTAGTGCATTCATGTAACTAGAACTCAAGCTCCCATACCTTTTTTCTATATATTATTTGAGTATATATCCTTTAAAATTATAAATTAATTTTCCTTTTGGATAATATCAATTTGAACCATTTTACCAACCTCATAAGCTTTTACTACAAATTTTAAGTGTTTAGACTTGTTTCAGATGAAACAAACCTTTTTATGTCTTTCTAATCAAATTTAACCTTTTACCAGGAACTCTTTGTGTTATGATTGTATTAGTAATACATATCTTGGTTGTGGTGGTGTGATTATGGAGAAAACTAAAAAACCTATATAAAAAATAGTGTAGACAATCTATAGATCATTATAAATAAATTAATATGTATACTATTTGAAATATGTGTAAAATCTCATCAAAAATATGAATCTAGATTTTACTGAGTATTACCACCTCCATATAGACACCACTCACTATCGTGTATAATAGAATTTCTAGGATAAATTTCACATTCACATAACCCAATACCTTCTTTCGTACTCTAACTCTAGTATTTTCCTCTTTTTTATCTTCTTTATTACCTCCTTATATTTTCCCGCTTCTATTTACGGTTTATTGCATCTCTACGTATGTCATTTTTTGTGATAGGGAGGGTATGCATCCTTTAGATATAATCTCAAGGTCTTATACCTTATCACAATATAAGACAAAAACCCTCTCTTACCAATATTAGGTAGGACTAATTTTGACATGGCATAACCTACCAAATGGAATCCCCACCTAATCACCTTATAGTAAAATTCACCTAATATTTCTTTGCTCTTTTGATACAGGCAGAACTCTTCTAAGTCTCTTTCTCTAGGTCTTATAAGTTTTTTTCTAATACTTTATAGTCTTCTTGATCCTATAGCACTCTTAATTATTTCCAAAAAATGATTTCCATCTTGATGTTTCTCTAAAATTTATGGAAACAAACTTATAAGAATCCTCTTAAATTTTTAAATATCTTTAGTTTCTTTAAGACCTTGTAACCTTTTTTTACTTTTTTATACCTTCTTAAAACTCATCTATGACTCCATCATAACTCTTCATCCTTCAAAATATTCTTAAACTACATAATCTCTTTCGATGCTTAACTAAAATCTTTGGGTACCCTATCCAAAATTTAGTAAATATGCCAATGGATAACAACCTCCTTGAATATATTCTAGTCCTAAATATGAATATCAAGATCAAATTTAATTTTTGTGGAATTAATATAGTTACTTCATTTTTTATCAATTTTTAACCCCCCATCTATATGGTTTAATCTCATTTCATTATCCTTTTTAATGAAGCATATAATTCTACCTTTTAAATCGATTATACCAGACATGCAAGTTGATAAGTTAAAAATAAAAAGGTTATAATATCTCAAAAATACATTTATAATTTCATAAATACATTAAAATAATTCCATACTAAATTTGAGTCTCTTCATCATTTGATCACAAGTTACCCTCCTTTCTAAACTCCTCAAAATAGGGGTTTTAGATAATTTTTTGACTGCAATCAACCTTTTATCATGATAATTAAACCATAAAAAAAATTATAGGCGTAAATATTATTCATTATGTTAAAATATGAGTTTTTCAACTTATTATAGTGGAATATTATGTTACACAATCTTATAAATGTAGTAAAAGACCAAAATAAGGTTTTACTCCTAAATGTGTAAAACTGAATACACTAGAACTTGCATAACCTTATTTAAAAATAATAAATAAAATTAAAAATATCTATATGAGATCCAATATTACTTACACTATCTCCATACCAAATTTCATACATTGTGAATTGCTACTTTAAGAGTTATGCTCTTTCTGATAGGGTTTCAAGGCCTAGTGACAATCCTGTAAAAACTTAGAAGTTTCTATATTTTAATTTATATATTATTAATTATAAATATAAATTTTAAAAACTTTAAATAAACACATTTTACCATTATATAAAATTTCAATAAATTTTAATTAGTTCTATTCTTCAATGATATGGTTATGAATAAGAAACAAGAGTTTTAGGTCTCCAATAGGGTTACAATATAAGATCCAAGTATAACTCCTATTAAATACATAAAATAATATTTATAATACCTTTAAATATTTATAAATTAACTTCCTCCAATGTATAAAATGTTACAAGACATTTTCATGGATAGTTTTCAAGATATAAGGTTTTTTTAATTTCAAATCCTAACCCACCCGTGCATAGACATGAGAGCTAAGAAAAGGGATATATTTAAACTCAAATATTATATTTTGTTCTATTATGTTTTAAAACAATTATAACAACCATTACAACCATTTTAATGAACATTAACATTCCAAAATGTTAAAAATAACCCACTTTCCTTTTGATTGTCATTGTCTGACTATATGCAAACCCTGTGTGCACTGGTTTCTGAAAGAATTTAAAATTTTAAAGATTTAATATATATTTTTTGTATTTATAAGCCATACATACACATCTTACACTGAAAATGGGTTCATTTTAATTTACCAATGAAAAATTACTTGAAAGAAAGGCTTTTCATGCCTACTAAGTTACAAAACATAGAGATATGATCTTCTTAGTCAAAGTCAATATAATGTAATCATTTAAAAACATATAATTACAATATAAATATATTAAATGAGACTAAAATCACAATATACATTAACAAACATCCACACTTTATTTATCTTTCTTTTTTTAATTCTAATTTCTCAACATGTATTTTGTTTTGTACCACCTTCAGTTCTGCCATCTTCTTCATGTTTCAATAGCATAATTGGATAAATATCTAATTATTACTCAAAAATAATGATTATTATAAATAAATACATCTCCTTATCTACATCATCTTTTATAACTACAAATTTAAGACTGAAATCATGAATAATTTCAAGAAATTAAGACATCATTGTTTTTCCAATTACTATCATTAGCTCACTCCTTCTACTCTTTCTTGTATTTTATTCATTTTAATATTATAATTAAACATATTATTGGTTTATGATATCCAATATCTTATCTTCTTGCCTATTTATTTATTTTGCATCTCATATGAGGTCTAACAATTTGATTCTTTCTTGATTTGCCACCACATCAACTCCTCTTCCTCACTATACTCTTCCATTTTCTCATTTTCAGCTTTGAATTCAATGAGTATACATAAATCCCAAAGTATTTATTTTTTAAAGGCACTATTTTATGCCTTCATCTCATAAAATTCTTGATCTACATGCACATCATCATAAACAACATTAGAAGCAAAACTTTGAGACCATATAGCCTCATCGAATGGTTTTTGTTTCGACTCTACTCCTTTTTGAATTCTCATGTCCTCAATGAGACATTTTTCTTCATCAAAATATTATATTCTCCTAATATTAATCCTCCTTTTAGATATAAAATTTATATCTCATCTTTCTCTAATGGCATGTTCATTAGCAATTTGTCCTTCCTGTCCATTCTATTGTTTGAGACCTCAAATATGGCCTCCTATTAATCAATTTGCTTACCTATATTAAAACCTTCAAATAAATTATTAGAATTAAAAATTTGAGTCCTCAATGCCTCTCCAAGTATCGTCTTGAGTTGCTTTGCTAGCACCCTTATAGATCTTATACACTTTTTAGTTTATTATTTCTTTTTTATTTTCTCAATTAGTAGTTTCATAGGACACTTCACCTTATTTCTCAGTCCATAGTGTCACAGGTCTTATTCCTCTTGCATGTGCTCTATCATGAGCTTTGTCTCCTCTATCATCTACATTAACTCATTCCTTTCTTCTTCGTTCATTAATTTTGTTCTCTCTTTCGTCATCTGGTTCTTCCTTGGTAGTAATTCCATCTCTTTTGCTTTCTTTCATGCCTCACCCAAATCCTCTTCTTTATTTTGACATATATTCTTTCAATCTCACACAAGTATTTTTCACCTTGGTCTTTTGACTGTATATCCAAGTCTTTTTCACCTAAGAATTATTTATTAAGCCTCAACGTGATATTACCTTCACTTAAGCCTCAATGGTATTTAGAACTATTCAAACCTTTACTCTCTTAAATCTCTACTTTATTAATCACCTTTAAACTTATTTTTACTAAAACCTACACTTATATAAAAACTTATTCCCAAGAGATTCGACTAAGCTCTGATACCAATCTGATACAAGCAGACCTCTTATAGGTATCTTATTATAGCTATTATAGGTCTTTGTTTAAGGATTTATATCCTTATTGATCCTGAAACATTATTAATTCTTTACAAAATCTGATTTCCAAATTGATGTTTAACTAAAAATTGTGTAAATAAATTTATCAATATCTTTTTACATTGATTAGTCTCATTGAGACCTTCTAGCCTTATTATATTTTATTGTACCTTATTCATTTTCATATATAACTCCATAATATCTCTTCATCATGAATAATATGCTTTATACAATTATATATTTGGATGTTTATCCAAAATATTCTATTATCTTGATCTTAGTTCTATAAACACACAAACAATCTTCTTATTTAGTAAATAGGCATATTGATATCAACCTCCTTGAATAGATTACAGTACTCAATATGGGTCTTGATGTCAAATTGAATATTTTTGTAATTATTGGAGCTCCTTCATGCTTTATCATTTTTTAGACCCCAAATATATACTTTAATCTCCTTTATTTATCATTTTCAAGGAAAACATAGAATTTTGCTTTTTAGACCTATTATGAAAAATTTATAAGTTTATTAGTTGAATATACAAAGGTCATAATATATTTAAAATAAATTTATAATTTATAAATACATTAATTTACTTCTATACCAAGTTCCAGGCTCTCTTCATTACTCTATCACAAGTTATGCTCCTTTCTAGACTTCTCAAAATAGGGTTTTTAGATACTTCTAATTTTAATCAACCTTATATCATGATAATTAATCCATAAAAATCCTTAATAGGCTTAAATGTTATTAATAATTTTTAAATGTTATTATTTTAATATACCTAGTGGAATATTACCATACACAATCTTATAAATGTAATAAAATACTAAAACAAGTTTTTAGTCCTAATTGTGCAAACCTGGAGACACTACTACTTATATAACATTATTTAAACAAAATTAATCATATTTAAACCACTTATATAATCCCAATGATTAGTTACCATATATCAATTACAAATTACATGCACTAAGAATTGATAATTTAAGAGTTATCCTCTATTTACAACGCTCTAATAGGGGTTTAAGGCCTAATTATAGGCATGTACAAACTCAGAAGTCTATATATTTTATAATATGTATTACTAGGTGTAAAAATAACTTATAAAACCTTTAAATAATTTTTTTAACCATTATATGAATCTTAACAACATTTTTAATCAGTTCTTAGTCTTTAATGTTATTGTTATGATCAAGAAAAAAGGGTTAAAGGTTTCCAATAGTGTTACAATATGAGATTATAGATGTTATTATAGGTGTCCAGTCATCTTTAAAATACCTCAAAACATTTATAAATGACCTTTATCATATTTATAAGAACTTAAAAGACATTTTCATGGCTACTTTTTAAGATATAGGGGTTTTTGTGTTCTAACTCTAACCTACATGTGCACAGACCCGTAAGCAAACAAAAGGGAAATATTGAAACTAAAATATTATAATTTAATGTTATTTTTTTTTTGTTATATTATAAAACACTTATAGTAATTATTATAACCATTTTTTAAAATATTAATGTTCTAAAATGTTTAAAACAACCCACATTTCTTTTAACTCTCACTATCTTCCTATATGTAGACCTTGTGTGCACTATTTTTTTGAAATAATTTAAAATTATGAAGGATTAAAAATATTTTTATGATGTATTTATATCCCCTACATACTCCCCCTACACTTAAATGGGTTATTTTTACTTTACCAGTACAAAAGTACTTGAAACAAAGGCTTTCTATGCCAACTAATTTACAAAACATGAAGATTTGATCTTCTTAGTCAAATTAAATATCATGTAGTCATTGAATAAAATATAATTACAATATAATTATATTCATTGAGAAAAAAACTGAAATATAAACTACAAGACATCCACACTTTATTCATATTTATACCGATTCTCCTTACAACCCTCTATTTTCTTCATATGGTAGACCTAGAAGCCATGTCTTCAACCCGCTTAGCCACCTGATATCTTCCTCAATTTAACATTGTTATGATTTATTAGATAATTTATTAATGGTATGGAGCTTATCCTTTATAAAATTATGACTTCAATTGGTTTTCTCTTTTTTTAAGACCACCAACCTCTCAACCTTCAATAAACAAGATGATTTTAAACACCTTTTATGTTGGACCTCCTTCTCGATAGATCTTTATTATGAATTTACATGATGTTGGATATAAATAGATAATTATAATTTATTATTAGACCCTAAATATATTTTACATATGGACCAAGGCTTTCAAACCATACCAAAACCCTTCCAAAGTATATCAACAAGTTTGAATTTTGAAATTATGTGTTTTGGGAGGAAAATGAAAAATTACTCTAAAGAGTAATTTATGGTGAACCCACTAACTTAGACATATTTCTAATGACTAAGCAAGATATTAAATTCTTAAACATGATTATAATAAATTTAAATTAAAGCTTAATCAAGCTTCAAAACCACACATTGACTTATCAATATCAAATTTACATAATGTTGAGGATGTTCCTACATCACCTTTCCTAATTATAAACCAAGTATTTCCTAGAATTTTCATAATAATTCCTAAAATTTTCATAATAATAGACAAAATATTTTCTAGACTTATTATAAAAACTAACCAAATATTTATACATTATTTATGACATCCCTTTTGAAATTGTTAGAAATAATTTCTTATTTATTCAGGACCACCTTGACCCTAATGAATATTTACCATGGCATGATATTTTGACATTACTATGACCATGTACCACAAATATTTACTTGTTATCATGTGTCACAATTTTTACAATATTCCCTAAACTATTTTTACCATTACCATATAATATTTACTTTAGAACATTCCATGGCATGTGATTATTTATTGGTGGGAACTAATACTTATAATTGACATTACTAATAATTACACTTTACATAAATTATTTACAAGACAACTAATGAGTATTAAATTTTGGTGTTGAAAAATCCAAAAAGGACTAGTTATTTTCTTAACTATTATTAAAGTGTTCTAGATTTTGGGAGATGAATTCTTATCTTAATATCGCCATAGAAATTTCCATTTTTGTGAGATGGTCAAGAACCTACAATTCCCTTTTCTCTAAAAATATATTAAAATAACACCTAAGCTTTAATTTATAGACTCATCTTTATAGCTTACAAATTTCATAAAATTGACAAATAATGGAAATGTTGCCTAGATAGAATAAAAATATTTGCATTAAAAAAATTATTTGCTTAAATGAGAAAAAGCCTCAATTTTTTTTTAGTAACACTCAAATCAATAATTTAAAGAAAATAAAAGTTACGTATAATGAGATTCTTTAATGGACTACAAATGACAAGACTAAATAAATTTTATGAGTTTATTATTAAGAAGTAAATTAATGGATTATTTCTTTCAATTTTGCATTTAAACTTAAAACCTTATATAATTTTAACTTGGGAGAAAATAATAGTGCCACCTAGTCCTAAACTAAGCATATTTGAATAATGGACTTGTAGACCATTACAACTCTACTAACTAAGTTGTTATGGTTAGAGTAGGGTTTTTATAGAGCAAGCCTTTTAATAGATTATCATGCATTGATCCACAATCCTTTAGTCTCATATGTTTCATCATAACAAATATCTATAGGATTGTAAGCTCCTAATCATAGATTATATAGTGGTAAATGTGACTGAAATAAATACACAAGAACCTTTGACATAAGATGCTTGGAGTATGCCTCCATTAAAAACATGTTGTCTTAGTTATTCCCATGAAGTCTTAAGGACTATTGTTTGAAAATATTTTACGATTTCCCATTCCAATAAATTAACATATTTAATCCCTTGGCCAAACATTTTCTACAAAATTTTAAATTAATATGAGTGATAAATTTTCTTCTCCTTAAACATAAAAAATAAAATAAGGATCCAATGAACCAATCAATGACTCTATTTTTCATTATAATACCATGATTTCTCAGCTGAAAAATCATATGGCCTACAATGACTTGAAATTATATTCAAGCAAAGCTATATTTCCATTCTCTACAATTTCATTATGTTTATGAAATTCAAGTCATTTAATGAGTTATGCCTTATAGTTAGAGATTGAGAATTTAAACTCATAGAATTGAATAATCTCAAATATATGCCTAAATATCCAACTAAATCAAATGAAAAGTTTTAAATAAAACCAAGTTACAAGGTTAAATTGAATGAAAAAATAATAATTAATGTAATATCATAGCCTACTAATAAGCCTATCCTATCAATTCCATAATGGAGGTACTTTTCATGATTACCTCAACTTCCTCATATAATATTATGTAATTTACTACAATGTAACCTTATAGCTCTTTATCCCCCAAAAGAAGGGCATATGAGTGGGCCTATACCTAAGAAATTGGACAATAATGCATATCATGAGTATCATTTATGTAATGGACATTCAATGAATAAATGTTTCAAGATAAGGAATAAGATACATGATCTCATTGATGACAACATTATTGAGCTTAGCACACCTAAAAAATATTTAGAACCATAACCTAATGAGAATGCGATGTAGGAATTTTTTTCTAAACCCTTTCCAAATCATTCATCAATATAAACTAAGGATAGTACTAAGGTGCATATGACATATAACACAAATCTTCCTCAATGTGACATATGATAACACATTAGATAGTGTTACTGATACAGTTAAAAGCACATATGCACAACAACCTCTAACTACATTTTTTAATAGTGATATTATGGATGATGATCCTACGTATACATCACTATATATATCAGCTTACATTGATTCACAACCTATACATTGTGCCATGGTAAACAATGATTCGATTGAAAACATTATCATAATGACATTTCTTCATAATCTTGGATATACACATGAGGATATGACATATGCAATAAGGATAGTCAAAGTGTTTGATAATAGGGAATAAAGACTCGTAGAGTGTATTGTGTTACCACTCAAGACAGGATCTATAGTAGTTTCTAATTTATTCCCTTTTCAATGAGAATGTGGGTATTTTAAACTTTGTTAGGAATCTTTTAGATACATAAGCTTCACACATTACAATATTTAGCACATCAAAGTGTCAAGTATATACATGGTAGTGGTTTAGTCATAGTTGTAGGTGTTCCATATGGGAATATTATTCATACATAGGCATTTAATTCTCCATCACCTCCAACATCATAGTTAGTTACTCCACTTATTTGATTTTGTTTACAGAGTCAATTACTCCACCTATTCAAGTCCATTCTACATATTTAGTTTAAAGGAAGGTAGTTGACTTTCCTGGCTAAACAATGCTTCAAAACTCATTACATTGGAGAACTTTATTAAATATTCAAAGTGAAAATTACTTACCCTATCACAGCCTAAGCTAGTGTTACAAATAACTCACCATGTTCCATAGTGAATATGAACACAATTTTCCCATACTATGTTGTGTATTACACATGATACTATGCTACCCAAATTTATTCATCATACATAGGATCCCATGAGTTATGTTGATGTTGACAGTTACATTGTAAAATGAAATCATTCCTCATATTCATATATGACAACATAGGATACTAATATCTCATGATAGATGACCACTCCCATGTAAGACACAAGCCCTACCCATGACCATACCCTTCATGGAATAATATTTTTAGATTTCTATTCAATTTGCTTAAAATATTAAAAATTAGAGTAAATGAAGATATTCCAAAAATCCAAAACTAGGACATGAGCATGACATGTTTGCTACTTTGCATGACTCATCTATGTTATGTATCACATGCTTGGTAGATTACATATCTTGTTTCATATACAAATGAATTTAAAAGGATATTTCAATGAGATGTAGGACATACATGTTTTGAATGGTATAAGGATACACAAATGCATGGTGTTCCTCTTCTGAGGGTGCCAATACTGAGGGTATCTCATTCCATATGTTACATTGTTATAGTTTATATCTTTATATGACTTTCCATTTATCATGTTGAGTTACATTGACTGGTTAAACATGTCTTACACATACTTATATTCTTCATAGTGCTGCATTTTATGGATATGCTACTTTTCTATACTTTGATATTTACATACATGGATAGTGTAGACTGTTTGGCTTGTTCTATGGTTCATTGTTGGTACTTGATTTCAGAGGATATTCATTGATTATGCTCTTATTTGGCCCTTGGCATTCTTTCTATAATTGCTTGATTGAGTGTATCATTCTATATCTCTTTCTTTGGGCCTTTAACCTTGTGTGACATGCATTATGTGCAATGCTTTGCCTTATGTGACATTTGATTGTCCAAAACATGGCAACTCAGGAGACTCTAACAACTCCTCGAATGATCCGTTGATTATGACAATAAAAAATTCTAAACTACCATTTCATGATTCAAAACTTACATGTCGTAAATTTCAAAAACTAAAATTGATAACTATATAACCATATTTACATTTTTATACCATAAAATACAATCAAATTTTTTGTTACATTATATTAAATGCAATATAAAATTTCACGCATACCATTAAAAGACTACAATAAACATGTAAATTATATTTAATGTTTCTTTCCATTATTATGAACTATACTAAGATTTTAAGGGCAATGTTGAATAAACCAAAAAAAACATGACAACCAAGGTCGACCGTCAAATTTAGAAATTGGTCATAATCCCTTTCATACCACAGTTAAATTAAAGTAATAAAACCTCAGCTTGTTCCATGTTATTCTGGAGACAAGGCATTTGTTCCGAGATATTATTAAGGCTTGTCTCTAAGTATTCAATTCTGAAATCTCTGGATAATAACCTGTACGGGAGAGCAGATCAGAGTGTGAAGAAGAGGTGAGAATGTTGGAATTGCGAGTCGACTAAATTGGGCATGCAAAAGGAAGAGTACTGACCGTTAACTTCGATATACGGAGATCCCAATTCCACAGTATTGTGCTTCATTGTAAAGTCCATTAAGTCAGAATCATCCACTTTCATCATCTCCTCTACCAATAACTCCACCCACGATTTGGAGGTCTTCACAGTTTGTTCAGCATCACTCGGTGTCAGGAATTGATGATTTGAATTATCACTGCCCAGATATATGTTGCGGCCATCTACATTCACTGGAGTAGGTCTGATCACAGGAACGACGGGTTTTGATTTATTTGGGGGGTTTGGGGATTTTGGAGAAGTTTCCTTCTTTAGCAGATGCTTCTTGCTGAGATGAGTGTTCCAGTAATTCTTTATTTCGTTATCTGTTCGACCAGGCAGTCGACCTGCGATCAGTGACCACCTGCATATAGCAGACCCACTTATGTCTATTAACCCTTCCAATAATGGTATTAAATGTATCGGTCTTTGCATTTAATATTGTCTACTAAATGTAAATATTAAATGGTGGAAGCATTGAGGTGATACCTATTGCCAAGTAGTCCGTGCAATCTTATAATGAGCTCCTCTTCATCGATTGAAATGTTTCCGCGCTTGATATCTGGACGAAGATAGTTCAACCACCGTAACCTGCAACCCTTCCCACTACGCTTCAGACCTGCAAAAACAAATTAAGCTTATTGATAGAGATAGTGCAGTTGCAGTATTAGAGTTTTTGAACGGTAAACATCCATGCATTAAGTTACCTGCTTTCTTGGGGAGAGATGCCCATTCACCTTCGCCATGAATTGTGACGTATTCTCTCAAAATCATATCCTCCCCCGCAGTCCAGGCCCCGCGGT
>JARHVA010001114.1:2620000-2650000 GCA_037957365.1 Torreya grandis | reverse complement strand
TAAAAAGTGTATTGAAGATTAATTTTTGTTGTTGGCAAACCTATTGTGATATAAGGGATGAGGATGATGCTGGAAAGAGTAAATTTAGTAGAATAGATACTCTTTCAATCTTGATTTTTAAGTTAGAAGTGGTAAACATAAATTTTCATGATGATATGCTGTATAAAAAATTATATTTGGCTTCATGATAGTTAAATATGATATTTTTAAATTTCATTCAAACACTCCTTTAACAAGTTTATGTTTGCAATGAACAAAATATACATTATATATATACATATATATATATATATATATATATATATATATATATATATGTATACATATATGTATGTATATATATATATATGTATACATATATGTATGTATATATACGTACATATAGATACATATATATATATGTATATATATATATATACATACATATATATATACATGTATATATATATATATATGTATATATATTTATAAACGCAAGGTAGTCACAATTTAATGATTTTGATAGTGAATGTTATTTAAATTATCTACATTCACTGGAGTAGGTTTGATCACAGGAACGACGGGTTTTGATTTATTTGGGGGGTTTGGAGATTTTGGAGAAGTTTCCTTCTTTGGCAGATGCTTCTTGCTGAGATGAGTGTTCCAGTAATTCTTTATTTCGTTATCTGTTCGACCAGGCAGTGGATCTGCGATCAGTGACCACCTTCATATAGCAGACCCACTTATGTCTATTAACCCTTCCAATAATGGTATTAAATGTATCGGTCTTTGCATTTAATATTGTCTACTGAATGTAAATATTAAATGGTGGAAGCATTGAGGTGATACCTATTGCCATGTAGTCCGTGCAATCTTATAATGAGCTCCTCTTCATCGATTGAAATGTTTTCGTGCTTGATCACTAATGAGGCTAGCCTGTTTATATAGAAAAAATTGAATGTGGGATATTGATGACAAAAGTGACGCACATTTGTTCTCAAAGTTGGACCAAAGGTTTTTGACATGTGAGTTTCTAAATAATCTATGTCCGCAGATTACTGGGCAGGATGTTTCGGCGATGTAATCTCAGGCAGGCCTGTATTTTCCGTGTGAACAATATTTCTTTGCTTTCCCGGTCAAGGAACCGACATCTGTTAGCACAAAGCGTTATTGTGTTGAACACAGAGATGGCAGATTCGTATATGTCAACAATGACATGATACCTCACTAAATGATATACGGCTCCCACTCTTCACGTTATTTTGGATGAAAATAGGTTTTAGGATGTACGAGGGAGGGCATCCTTCCACGTCATAAAGCCACGACCCACGCCATAAACATGGCACGACGACTAAATGAGCTGTAAATTTCATTATCATCCATTCATTAAATCTTGTGATGACATGACAATAACTTTTTGGTTTAATTTGTGAAGATGTTTGGTTGATAAAAAGTGTATTGAAGATTAATTTTTGTTGTTGGTAAACTTATTGTGATATAAGGGATGAGGATGATGCTGGAATGAGTAAATTTAGTAGAATAGATACTCTTTCAATCTTGGTTTTTAAGTTAAAAGTGGTAAACATAAATTTTCATGATGATATGTTGTATAAAAATATTATATTTGGCTTCATGATAGTTAAATATGATATTTTTAAATTTCATTCAAACACTCCTTTAACAGGGTTATGTTTGCAATGAACAAAATATATATATATATATATATATATATATATATATATATATATATATATATATATATATATGTAACGTAGTCACAACTTAATGATTTTGATAGTGAATGTTATTTAAATTATTTTCCTCATTATTAAGTAATTTTAATTTATTATTTTTTGCTCATGTTTCTGTCATAATTTATATATACAATTATATTCGTATGCATACTATTCTTACCATCATAGTTCAACATTGGTTTAGTTGGAACATAATATCATAAAGAGATGCTCTTTCTATAATCTCCAAGAATTAAATTGATTGTGGTTGCATTTCACATTTTCCATAGGTTAGGTATCTTTCCTTGTTGAAAAAAAAGGTATTTTTATTATTTCCAAAACACAAGTAGAGTGACCAAAAAAAAAATAGAAAAGACAAATTATAGTCCTTCCTAATGGATTAAGATTGAGTAATTATAGAAAAATATGACATACTGTTTAATATTTTTTATTTTTTAAATGCGTGTTGAATTTGATGTTATATAGATTAGTCTTTTTTTATAGAATTTTTTTAAGTTGAAGGTTTATATGTCGTGGGAAGGGGACCACTAGTTGGGGGTCCAACGTTTGTGATTGTAGTTGTGAGCCTTTTTATTAGTTGAGTTATTAATGGTCCTTTAGTTGTAAAAGTTCTTAAACATTTTATAAAAGGTCCTTTCATTTTTGAAATACATAATATTAAAATTAAGAACTTCTCTTAAAAAAAAATTGGTACTTATCTAAAATAAATTTGGATTGCAATTAAAAATCAATTGTACATCATATTTATATAAATGAATATCATATTTAAAGATATGAATATCTCATTCATTAATATGAATATTATATTTAAACTTGAAAACACTTTTAACAAGTTACATCAAATTTTAATCAATAATATGTGTTAATCATATTCAAATGTCAACTTTTAGTTCTAATAATTGGTTCCAAGTTTTCAAAATTTGAATCCTTTGGCTCCAAATTTTGTCTCTAAGCTATTCAAGTTTGAACTTTTTTACTCCAAAATTTAGCTTCAAACTTTTCAAATTACAAATTTTTGGCTCGAAAAGGCAAGTTCACACTCCTATTTTCTAATTATGGCTTGACATTAATTGATAAAACCCAAAATGTCATGACTCTCCTCTCTCCTGGCATGTTGTTTCTTCCTTAAACATCCCATGGTTTCAATGAAAACAAGCCAACTCTACATATATAATGCTTTACTTATACTGACATCTTCATTCTTTTCATTTGAACTATGTATTTGGGTAAAATATTTTTTGTTTAGAATAATCCTTATAATTTGACTCCTCAGCCTTAGCCTTAACCTCTTCTTATTATTCTACATACCATATTAAATAGTTGTGTGTCTATGTTGTTATTTTTGTCAATTAAAATACAAAGAAAAAAAAAGAAAAAAAAAAAAAAAACTTCTTTTGTTAGACATTTGTATATTTTTAGATGTGTTAAATACCTCATATATTTTCTAAATTATGTGTTTTTTAGGATTTTGTGTTTGTCATGAAGAGGAAATATTCATCCAGAAAAGGAGTGGATGTTTCCCATAGAGTATGACTGCTTTAAGAGGTCTCATTCATGGACACCTAAACTTGAACATTGTAAGTTTCCTTCTATAAATAAAATATATGGTCAACTTGGAAATAAATTGTTATTGTGTTAAAAACTCAATACATATGGTATTTTTATGATAAATTTTCCTATCAATTTTGCTAGTTTTTTATTAAGAAATTGTCATTTTACAATAGATTATAGAGGAGGGAAAATCAAATTCACTAGTGATGAATTTAATGAGGATGATAATGACATCATTGATGTCCCATATTTCTTTCAAATTTTGGGGGAAAAGTGGGTGAACCCTTCCTAGCTTAAATCTGAAACTCTACTTTGATTTCCTTTACCATATCCTATGGATTTCCCTTTATTTTATACCCATGCTCCAATTTTTCATTGTGATCCTTTTTAATCCTTCAAAGTGATTTGATCTTTTGGGAATCACTCCTATGTGCTTTTTTTACTTTTGATGCATGTTATTTTCATCTATTTGTGTTCTTGTATTCATTTTCAATTGTTCTTTTATATATTGTCAATTAAATTATTGTAGCTCTTGAAAACAATATCCATAGGTTTTTGGAAATGGAAGACAATTGGAAGGTTCCATGCCTGATTGTTATTATGATGTATCTAATCAATATATTATTAAATACATGATTATAGGCTCTAAAATTAATGCAATTTTGGATAGAGGAAGTGAATTTATTGATTATAAAAGTACTTAGGAGTATTTTCCTTTGAAATGGATGTTAGAGAAGGTGTTTCTAAAAAATCCACTTATATATAATTTTCTGATACATGATAATGAATATTCATGGCTTTTTGGTTAGATTTCAATCACTACGGTATAAAAAAAGAATGGAGATCTTTAAATATGTTATGTTTATTCCTTGTAAGGTACATAGATATCAAAAGGAAATCTTTTGCATAACTTTGATAAAATAATAGGTACAAGGAATGGTGGAAGGATTTTTATGATTGATGGTCAACTATAATAAATCAGTAAATATTTTTGAGAAATGTATTTATTGAAGGCAAACACACTTATATTATTAGGGTGATAAAGACCTACATTCCCACCATCCTCTTCTATATTTATCTTTTTCAATTAATTTATATTATCTTCTTTGTATTGCAGAAGAGAGATCTCTGTAAGCACTTTGATCCTATGAATGTAAGGGTCAATGATAAGATTTTAAGAATGGGGACACTCAAAATCCCCCATTTAACATGGCATGATTGTTTTGTTGATTATATACTATTTTGTATGATGTTTTCATACTACTAATTTTGATGTAACATTTTGGTTATGATATTAATATTCATGATGTTGTATATAATGATTTGGCTTACGTCCAAATGTAGATTTCAATAAAAAATTTGGCAGTATCCCTCCAAGCTTTAAGAAAGTATTGATAGTCATTACATATATTGTTATGTTAGAAATACCTGCATTCCCACCATCCTTGGATATGTTTATCTTTTTCATTGAATTTATATTATACTATACTTGAAATTATTTTTAAATTCTTTAGTTCTCCACTTCTCTTAATTCATCCTCCACTTTTAGGGAAAATCAAATTTGATAGCGATGAATTTAATGAGGATGACATTGAACTCATTGATGTCCCATATTTCTTTCAAAGTTTGGAAGAAAACTAGGGGTACCATCCCTAGCTTAAATCCCAAACTTTGCTTTGACTTCCTTTCCTATATCTTGTAACTTTCTCTTTCTTTCATACCCATGCTCCAATTTTTCATTCTGATCCACTTCGTTAATGTTAATCCTTTAAAGTGATCTAATCTTATGGGAATCACTCCCATCTACTTTGTTACTTTGTGATCCATGTGATTTTATCTATTTGTGTTCTTATATTCATTTATGGTTGTCTCACCATTAAAAATTAGTTTAACTAAATTATATATTATCAATTAAATTATTTTAGGCTCTTGATAATAATATGCATAGGTTTTCAAAAATGGAAGATAATTAGAAGCGTCTATATCTGATTATTCTTATAATGAATCCAATTAATATATTATCAAATATGTAATTACAAGCTCTAAAATTAATGTAATTTTGGATAGAGGAAGTGAATCTATTGATTAAAAAATTCCTTAGGAGTATTTTTCTTTTCAATTGAGGTTAGAGAACATGCTTTTAAAAAATCCACTTATATATGTTTTTTTGATACACCATAATGAATAATTATGGCTTTTTTGGTCATATTTTAATCACTTTGGTGCAAAAAAGAATGGAAATTTTTAAATATGTTATGTTGATTCCTTGTAAGGTACATGGATAGCATAAAGGAAATCTTATGCATAAATTTGATAAAATCTTAGTTTCAAGGAATGGTGGAAAGCCTTATGTGATTGATGGTTAGCTATACTGAATAGGTAATTATTTCTTACTATTACACTTATTGAAAGAAAACACACATCTATTGATAGGATCTGAAAGATCTACATTCCCACCATCCTCTTATATATTTATCTTTTGCATTGAATTTATATTATCTTTTTTTATTTTTCATGATAGATATATTTCTAAGCACTTTGATCCTTCGAATGCAAGGGGAAATGATAATATATTAAGCATGGGACCACTAAAAATCTAACATTTAACTTGGTATTTATATTTAGAGGACTATTTTAATGATTATATAATAATTTTCATTATGTTTTCATACTACTCATTTCAATGTAATAATTTGGTTTCCATACTAATATTCATGATTTTGTCTATAATGCTTTAGCTCAGGTTTAAATATAGATTTCAATAATAATTTTGGTTGTATCCCTCAAAACCTTAACCAAAAATTGATAGTCATTACATATGTTATTAGGTTAGAAAGCCCTGCATTCCCACCATCCTTCGATATATTTAACTTTTGTATTAAATTTATATTATAGTATACTTGGATTTATTTTTAAATTATTTGGTTCTACACTTCTCTCAATTCATCTTCCACTTTTCTGGTTCTGTCAATTTTGTGGGTGTTTACAGATACAATCATTTATTCCCCATTTTACATTCTAGTCCTATGGAAAAACACTTAGGTTATAAATAATTTTTTTTCAAGCTTATCATTATCACACATGGCCTTGAACAATGAATGTAGAATAAGAATTTTTCTTGGTATGTTAATATGGACCAAAAGAATTACTATTCTCAAGGCTCATCAGAACTAGATTAATTTACAAGGGGATCAATAGAAAATGTATATGAATTCATGGACTTGAAAAATGAATTAATCTATGATATCTGCTTCAAAAAGTTGAATTTAACAACACCTACTTCTAAATCTTTAATCATGTATTCTAATCATATCTTTTAAGGTCAATATATAGAAACTGATATGTTCTAATTATGGAAAGGCTTTCTTTTTTTTTGTACTATAAAAATAAGAATAATAGATCTTTGAGGATAGCTAGAGGCCATCATAATATACAAAAAAGTCTATTTATTTCTTTTGTACATTTATTGTGCATCCATTTTTCTCTCTAGGACTAATAATTATATTTGTCATTATTTATCTTTGGCAAATATTAAAACATTTATAAATTAAATTATTTATTGTTTATAAAATTATCACATAAGGATTTTCTCATGCAAGCTAATTTTTATAGCCCAAATTTTCATGCTAGAGAAGTTAAGGAAACCTTCTCAAATTTGGGATAACATGGTACTATCTTTGTACTAGACAAGCTACTATAAGGGATAGATCTATAGATTTGAAAGTGCTAGCTCTCTTGATATATCTTCTAGGCTCACACACTACACTAGGCTAATCAATATTGGGGGTGAAAAGGGAACAAAGAAACATAAAGAAACCTAGATTAATGAAGGTGATACACCAAAGATAAGTCCACAAAACACACTTGCATCTACACTAAGAAATAAAATTGCTAAAATTGACCTCAACTAAATAATATTATAGCATAATTATTTTTCATATAGGTAGATTGCTATGTATATCTAGAGGTGGGTGAAAAGGAGGTATGATAATAGACATTGCTAATCCCTCTCACACTTAAAATCATACTTAACAAATACATACACTTCATGAGACTTGTTAGAATAGATATCACTCACATAAAACATGCAAGAGTAGAATGGAAGTAAGGAGAATAAATTCATCACTTGTCAACTAGGTACACTACTCGACATACTTATGAAAGAGTTGTAGTGACAATATCAATTTTAGAAAACTTTATTCAAAGGCAAAACAAGATGTAAAACTAGTATGGCCTCACCATACCGATTGTGGATCCATACAAAAGCTAATATGGCTTGAATAGATAGAGCATAGAAGAGGAGAAATAAGAAGTGAGGATGAAGGGTCACAAAGACAAGTGTCAAGATGTTAAAACTAGTTACAATGTAAGAGAATGAATTGTAAAATATGTTATGAATTTGTCATGGACAAGTGTCCATAAACAATGCATCATTCTCTTGGAGTTCGTATAAAGATCTCCATGGCCTTTTTTTGAAACTGCCTTGATGATGAGGAATTCATTTGATTGTTTGAAACTAATATAAATGTATTTAACACATTTTGTTTAAATTAGTAATTTTTAAACAACATATTGATAGTCATAAGTTCCTTTCTAAGTAATGAAATCCCCATTATCACTTGTCATTCACTGTTTTCATTCACTCATTAGCCTTATAGTCCTAGACCTTCACACTTGTCACTTAAGTGACTTGTATTTACTCATGGATATTCATTGTAGGGGTGTTAGACATTTTTAAAATATATTTTTATCCTTAGGTCTATGAAATAGACCTCAAGAGATCAGTTTCACATTTCTAATTATTACACTTAAGTAATCACTTTGCTTCTTACTGTGCCATTCAAGACTTCCTATAATAACCAACCTAATATGGGTAATTTCATCCATCACTTAGGTGAGATATGAGTAATGGGAGTTATAAAAATTACTTAAAAACCTATTAAAATGAGTTTCATTCACCAATTCCTTTCTATACTAGTAATTCAACTCAAATCCTATACAAAATTTAGATTTTGGCATGTTCATACAAGCTATGGTACAAAACAATTAAGAACAATCTTGGAGTAGGTAAAAATATGTAGTATTATTGATATAAATTCATATATTTTAGTGTCTATTCACCATAATTAGGTGGATAGTAGATTACAATGCCCAATAGATTAGTTCCTATAAAACTTGAGAGTGAGAAAAGAAGAGAGAAGTCCAAGGGTCACAAGGACACTTGTCAGCCCAAGAAAACAAGTTAGTTATGAATTATATTATGATGTGGGATGAACCATGAAATTTAATAACTTAAAAGTGTCAATTAAAGGCATAAAATTCATGATAAATGGCATAAAACTCATTTTCTTGGCTCAAAAAACCTACCTTCATAATTGGCCCTATTTGAACACCTCATAACTAATTAGGGCCAAGTATAATGATTGATATGAAGTTTTAGCACATCATAAATGACTCTTCATGCACTATTTTCATACTTGGTCATCTGAAATCACCTAGAAAAGAGCCATCATCGTTTGCAATCTATAAAACCTCTATTTCATGCACCCTTCACACTTGGCTTCCAAAAATGCATTAGTTTCTAAAAAAAATATGGTAGGGAGTGGATATCACATTTATATACACTATATGGACATATAATCATCAAGGACAAATTAAAATCACTTTCCCTTAGAGTTTTCATACATCTCACTAGCTTGTCCAATATGCCAATTTTGACTATCTGAGATGAAGCACATAGTTTCAATAATTAGGAGCTTTTTATTGAAATTAAATGATCATATGAATTTATAAAAATTATATAACTTCCACCAAAACTTAATTTCACCTTTAAACTCCTCATGTATCCTAACAAACAATAAAAATGGCCAAAAATAAAATATTTCTGCCATGCCTGTATAAGTTTGTATAACTAATTTGCATGGGAGGGAGATTGAGTGAGTCCTATGAAATTTTAAATAGTAATTGGAAAAATGATCCATCTAGAATAATATATAATCTCACTTATCTAATTAGGTCTCTAGAAGGGTTTAACAAGGATTTTAGGCCTATTTTTCCTCTTAAGCTTTGTTCATAAAATTAGGACTTTGAATTTGTCAACCAATTACACTAAATATTTTTTCAAGGACATTATTAACTTATATAAACCTATCATGGCTCCATTAAAACCATCATGAAATGTCTGAGCATCTAAATTTCTCTCGTCGAACTTGTTTTCAACTTTTCAATAGGCCTAATGTTGTTTTTGGACCATAAATGGCTTTTTTTGTACTTCCCTTAAAATAAAACAGCTTGAAAATGCCTTAAATGACCTCCAAAACATGTCTTGGCTAGTTTAATTATGATGGTTTTATTTGGATCCAAATAGATTAAACATGGATCCATTTAAGTCACTCTAAATGTCCAAGCGAATTTTGATGGTTTTACTTGGATCCAAATAGATTAAACACCTTTAGAGTGACCCTATAAGAATTCCTATTTTTTTAAAAATGATCACCTCATGTCACAATTGGAATTGACCCTTGATATGGCCTCTAGGCCTAAACCTTATTCAATAGGCTTTCTTGTAACTTTGGACGTTTAGAGTACCATGTCTAGCTTCTTCTCTTTGTGATTGTTTTACATGATGGATATTAGTGTCTCTCATATTTCCAAATCCTATTTAAATTTCAAGACATCGATATTAGTAAAATAGGGGAGTTGGATATTATTAAAATAGGGGAGTTCATACAACTAATTTGCATGGGATTTGAGTATTTAAATTATTTTCAAATCCTATTTAAAAGTGAATAATTAAGACTTGGATATCCTTTTAAACTAATCATTTTTTCTAGTAAAATAAGGGAGTGTACTTTATTTTGTCTCAAACAGAGGGCTCTCCCCTCATGTGCAAACTAACAGTCTCAAGAGAATAACGTACAAGTGTGAATAACTATAAAAACATTATTCACTTTTATAAACACCTTAAAAGTGTCAAGACATTCTCTTTAATGTGAATGCATCCATGAGATCACATGTACATGTTCACTAATGGCAGAATGGTGTGAATGTTGTATGTGACTGCAACTCATGGGGATTTTGCCTTAGAGGATGAAATTTATAAATAATGAAAATAATAATACATTTAATAAATTTAAATTAATCTACTATAACATTGGAATTAAGATCAAAACATGAAGATTCCACAAGTAGAGGAAAAGTTGTCTGAAACATGGAAAGATGCTTCCTTTTATAATTCAAGATGATTATCATATCAATACCTCATGAAACTTGAAACCAAACATGGTAAGAATATAAAGAGGAGTTAAAAATAATTTGGAATCAAACTTACCAACTGATTCATTTTGAATTACTTAAACTAAGGCAAAACCTATAGGGTACATAGGTAAACAGGCAAAATAAATATAGTCAGCTTGATGAGGAGTGTTCATGAAGAATAGGGAACCATTAATAAAAATAAATATATTTAAATTAAGTTATATAAGTTTAATAAAACCTTCCCAAGTTTATTGAGTTTAAAACTTCTGATCTTTATGTATGAAGTAAAAACCGGAAGGCCACTTCTACTTGCCGAGAAGGGTGAAAAAGTAGTAGAATGGTTTTGGGCCAAAAATGACACTTCCAGAGAATGTAAAAAATTGAGATGGATATAAGGAAGTAGAAGATTCATATTACACTCTTATCCCATATGGCACACTTCTCAATGAGTTGTACAAGTACCAAAATCTTTTCTTTTCCTAAGACAATTAACTTTTCTTTTGATGAACCTACCAATTTTAGTTATAAATAGTTGATTAAGAGTTTATTAAGATACATGTCATGTGAAATTACCTTTTGGAAAATTCAAATTTCCAAATAAATCCATATAACTCATCAAATGCTGAATTATGACCTTTAAAATGACCCATAAATGATATAAAGACTAAAAAAACTAATGACCAATGTTAGTAAAACATTAAGTGACATTAATAAACCTATAAAACACCATGTGACATCTATATTAGCCCCTTAATATTCCTAAAAGTTATTTTTTTACCTAGGGGTTTCCTAATTTGACCTAAAATTCATATTTGGTGAACAAATTGGTGACTCGTAGGGGTAGTGTGCCTGCTATACTAACTAGACCAGAATCCTTATTAATCCATTGGGATTAAGGAGTCATTTGAAGTTTGAGATAAATAAAGAAACCTTCACCATTTAAATAAATCAAGACAAGACCACTAATTAACTCAACCACATAAATCAAAGAACACACACGAAACAAGGTAATAAAACTAACAAGACACACACACACACACACACACACACACACACACACACACACACACACACACACACACACACACACACACATACTCAAAAAACTTAAGGGAAACAAAGTAAAAACTACCATGTATAAATAGAGACTAAGAATAGCTCATTTCCAGGATCAAAAGGAAAAATCCTTGAATCATATTCATGGTGAGATGAAACATAGTGCCAAGTATGTTTCTCCTTGGATTAAATGCTTTATGGACCAGACCTATTATTTTTCACTTCACTTGATCTTATCTTTAGTATATCATCCTTAAATATGTCTCCAATGTATAGAAACTATATTGAACACATTCACATGCCTCATACTGCTTCCTGATCTTCATTTTATGGTCAATTTATATATCCTTAGTAGGCTTGGCTTTAATAAGATTGAATTCTTGTTCCATATGTCAAAATATGATGTGTCTCTCCTAACTAATTTAGATTATCATATCCCATCTTAATGACTTCAGGCATATCATCATCAAATGCATATGCGTCTTGAAAGGACATATTTGAAAGGATGTTTTTCCTTTGCATACTTACTTGAGTGCCAAAGTTGCCTTCTCTATTTGTAATTATCTCATAACCTCCTTGAAGAGGATTATATCCTAATCCAATAATTTAAAAAAAGTCATCCAAATGCTTATTATGAACTTGTCCTTGCTCATCCATGACATCTTGTAAAGTGATGGGAGAATCAAAGCCCATTTCTTCCTCTTTGTCAAAAGGAAGACATTCTTCTTCATCAACCCAATCAAAAATTTCCATACAAGACATCACCTCTTCCTCACTAATTATGACCTCTTGAGGGATCTCAAGTTTCATCTCAATTGTCACATCATGACTTTTATTCTCAAATGCTGCAAGATCTTACATTTCCTTATTTGTGATTCCAAGACTAGGCATTTTGAAATCTTGTGACTTAGTCCAATGAGGTTTTCAAGGAGGAATGCTTTCTTGAATCAATATTTCTATTTATTTTTCAACCATATAATCCTATTTAGTTTCCCATACCATAGGTCCATCAAGGTAAGGGTTGATGGGGTGAGGACAAGATGCACAAGTTTGTGGAAGTCGAACATAGATCTCAAGATTAAATTGTGTTTGAATTTTAATGGATTCTTTTGGAAGATCTTGAGGAAGGGTAGATGGGTTGTATTTATGCATAGGATCTTATTTTGGGTCTAAAACTTCCATCTCATCTTGACTTAGCAATCTCATATTTGCCTCTAACTCTTAATTTTTTTTTTCTAGGTTCTCTTCGAAAGGTCTTTCTTGAAGGTCATAGGAATCATTATGAGTATGAGGAATACATGGGGGCTGACATGGAACAAAATAAGCTTCCTGAGAAATGGTGGGAGGGACTTCAAAAGTATCGACTCCATTATCCACTTCACACTCCTTGAAAATTCTTCCATATTCTTCCTTTCCACATGACTCCACAATATTACTCTAGCTTAGGATGTTGGGATTATAAGTATTTTATTGAGAAAGGATGGGAGGGGTTTTTATAGGATCAATATCCTTCTCAACCTCACACTCTTTTTCAAGACTTTTCTCCTCTTTCTTTCACCATGACTCTACCATCTTGTTCCAACATAGGATATTGGGCTTATGAGTCTCTGTTTGAGGTGGTGGGGATGAAATGTGAAACAAAAATGAGTGATTAAAATCCACTTCCTTTTCTATAAGATATAATTTTGTATTTTATTATTGGCCAAATCAACTTATCTATCAATTTTTTGTTCAATCACAAGGCTAGTCTTTTCAACTCTCTCTTCCACTTGATTTGGAGAAGGATGACTTTAAAAAAAATTGTTAGGCTCATAAGTAGGGATCAAATATGGCTGATAACAAAATTATGGAAGTTAATATGAAGTTTGATATACTTGGTAAGGCTACCTCTCATAAATTCTTAGCTTATCCTCCAAGGAAGAAACTTGTCCACTCACATCAAGCATCTCACTTGTGACCCTTTGCCAATTGGCTTTCTTAATAGATACCCACTCTCTTTTGACCAATTATAATGAATTTAATTCCTTATTGATGACATGAATAGTAACTTATTGACAACATCCTCTTAGAGTATCAAGCTCCAACATGTACCTCTCATAACTCAAAAGAGTGTTCCTGAAGGTGGAAATGGATGGAGTTGAGGAGTGTTTAGGTTGACTAGGAGAAGCAATATATTGGGGAGGATGGTTATAAGACTAATACAACTCATGATAAGGTTTAATTTATCATATTGGGTTTGAAAGTAATAATATTTGGGCTGGTAAACTTCATGAAAGGGATGATTAAGGACTTGCTCTTGTTGATAGGGAATGTCACAAGATTGTAATATCTCACCAACTTGTATAGAATAAAAGTCAAGACAAAATTCAGCCATGAAACTTCATTGAAAGTAAGAACACTTATGAAAAATATTAAAAAATAAACTTGGGTTGCTTGACCAACTGATGTATCTTCGCAGTTTCCATTGATGCTTTGATAGATACCTTCAAAGGCTGATTATTGAGAGACAACACAAAAAATCTCTTAACTTATGGGAGTAAGAGTCTCACCAAGAATAACAAAAATTATTATCACTTGGATTTCACCCTTTTAGTAGATAAAAATGTATCCTCATCCAAGTGGCACAATGGAAACACCTCTAGACTTGTGGGTAGCTTAAGGATGAGGTGATTCTCTAGATAGGGCTAGCTTCTTTTATGTACCACTTTAGATTACAACTACAATTAAACTCTAGGGGTTAAAAGGAAGAGAGATAAATTTAAAAAAAATGTATATCCTAAAGGAGGTGATATACCAAATATAATGATGAATCCAACCACATGCATCATAAAATTGAAATCAAGGGATAAACTGAAACTACACTTCTCCAATCTTCATCTTCTTACATCAATGATACATTATAAGGTTATGGATGAATGTGCAAAGCTAGGAGGACTAGACAAGAGGCCTATGAGGGAAATAATTAAAATAATAACTCACTCAATCTTTGAAATTTCCTATTAAACTTCACATGTATTGTAAGAATAAGCTTTCCATTTACAATTAGATGATAGAATTAAACAACATCCTAAGGAATCCATAGTCTTCACTTATGCAAAATCAAAAATTTCAATGAAAACACTAAGAATAGTCATGGAAGAGGTAAAAATCAGTATTATTATTGATCAAAAGGTATAAATTTTATCAGGGCTTCACCATACTTAGGTGGAGGATAGATTACAATGCCAAAAAGGCTAGTTATTATAGAACTTAAGAGAGAGAAAAGAATAGAGAAGTAAAAGGATCACAAGGACAATTATAAATATAATAAAATTAGTTATTGTTTCATGAGAATATAATATGGTATGAACCATGCAATTTAAATAAGTACAATTGTCAATTCAAGGCATAAACTTCATGAAAAGTGGCATAAAACTCATTGTCTTGGCTTAGAAAACTTGCCTTTCTAATTGGCCCTGTTTGAATGCCTCATAAATTATTAGGACCAGGTATGATGATTGGGATTAATTTTTATGACATTATACATTAATATCCATGTATTATATTTATGCTTGGTCATTTCAAATCACTTATAAAATAGCTATCATCATTTGTAGTCCAAAAAACCTCTCTTTCATGCACCCTACACACTTCACTTAAAAAAAGGCATAAATTTATCATAAAAATAAATGGGAGGGATTTTATGACACCTTTAATTACCCTCAATTTCCATATAATAATCAATGACATGTTAAAATCACTTTTCCTTAAAGTTTTCACACTTCTCACTAGCTTGTCCAATATGTTAGTTTTGACTAGCTAAGATGAAACACCTAGTTTATACAATTAAGATTTTTTTATTGAAATTAAAAGACCATAAAAAGTTATAAAAATTCTAAAACTTCCCCCAAATATTTATTTCACCTTTAAACTCTTCCTATTTATTGCACAACATAAAAATTGGCCAAAAATAACTTGTTTCTTCCATGTTCGTACAAGTCCATATAGCTAATTTTCATGGGAGGGATATTGAGTGAGTCCTCGATAATTTAAAATATATTTCATGATAAAAATGGTCCATATAGATTCATATTTAGTCTCACTTATCCAATCAGGTGTTTGTAAAGGTTTAACAAGGGTTTTAGTCATATTTTCCCTTTGAAGCTTGTTCATCAAATTAGGACATTGAATTTTTCAACCAATTATGCTATATGTTTTAAATTACATTATTAACTTATATAAACATATTAAGCCTCCAATAAAATCATCACGAAAGGTGTCAGAATGAAAAGTTCTCCTATCAAACTTGTTTTCACCATTTCAATAAGCGTAATGTTATTTTTGGACCAAAATTTTCTTATTTTGTGCTTCCTATGAAATAAAATTTCTTTAAAATTTATTAAATACACTAAAAACTTGTATTTTCCCATTTTAATCCACTCCTACGGCTGGACGTGATGTTGGTTTCACATTTGGTCCTTTAGGCCTAAACATGCCTAGTAGACCTAACTACACCCTAGAGCTCCAAGTGACTTCTGATGGATTTCCTTAGATTAAAATATATTAAAAAAATCTAGAGTGACCCTATAATAATTAATTAATATGTTATTATGATCATCTCATGTCACAATTGGAATTGACCCTCTATTTGGCCTCTAGGCCTAAACCTTATTCAATAGGCTTGCCTGCAACTTTGGAGGTTTAGAGTACCCTATATATTTTCCTATATATATGATTATTTTAGATTATTTATATTTGTGTCTCTAATATTTCCAAATCCTCTTTCAATTTCCTTACATCTTCTATTTTCATACTTCTACCTTATTCTCTTAAAACTGTCAATTTGCACGTGAAGAAAGTGCCCTCTGTCTAAGACAAAACAAAGGGCACTCCCCTATTTTACCAGATAAAAAATGAGTAATTTAAAATAATATATAAACACTAATGATTATCTATACAAAATTTTATCTCCTGAAAATAATATCTGACCTTCAAACTCTTAAAAATCCAAGACTGCCCTGCTAAGCAGAGACTGTGTAAGAAATTCACTTTAGACTATATATTTATTATTTAGAGCTTCCCCTTCTATGGTATGTCAATTAAGAGGTTTTTTATTAGGATAATTTAATTATATTAAATGAATCCTATTCCTCAATAATCTCTCTAAATATCTATGAACCCCTCATACTCTTAAAAATACTACAGTTGCCTTCCAATTCTTGACTATGTTCCCTCAAAATGCAACTATAGGTGATAATTTCCATGAATTATGAATTAGGAATGATGATTTAGTGTTTAATTTCCACATTCAAATATTATTTTTTATATTTTTGGTCTCATTTATCTTAAATTCATTCCATTTCCACACCTAGACACCTTTCTTTAGATATTATCTGTAACAGTCAACCCCTGACTATATCTTGCATTTCCTCTCCTTAATGATTCTTCTTGTAGGTTCCTTTTTGTTACAAGTTTGATAAAAAAATATTAAATAAGATTATTTAGGTTTAATTTAAGTCATATATCACTATTTATACCATTTGTTTCGTGACATGCTCTCACCAACAACTCAAATATTACTCTTTGCCCCTCACAGTCAATTATAGTTGACTTTGTAGGGCCTGTAGATGTCTCCCACATGTTCTAAGATTTGGATTGAATGAAAATTACATTCCCTAAATCTACCAAAAAAATAATTTAAATTTACTTACTTCTCATTCCTAGAATGAAGTCTATTTCCTAATGTTGTCAAGCTTATCCTTTAAAATGAAACTATAGCCAACCTATAGGCATACTTTATTATAAGAGGGATTTGTAGGATTATATTACATTTATTTCTAATTTGGAATAATAATTAAACATATTAACACCCTCTTAAGTCATTTTTAAGTTTTTGGATCCATTTTACCTTATGTTTGGGCTTTTTATGAGTCTGACCCTTACTAAATTGAGGCACCTTGCCTATTTGACTATTGTAGGTACACATGGGCTCTTTGGACCTAGGTTATGATGTTGGGAAACCTAATTTTTATTAATTGAAGTAACATATCACTATCCTACACTTTAATTTATTTTTTATATCCTAAAACAACACCCAAACACTCATATTGGCTCACTATTGTATACTTTATTATAGGTCAACATTTACTTAGTGTACGGACTAGAGAGAGGCATAAGGGTCTAGCCATAAATTATCATTCTAGTTGATGATATTTGAAAAAATAAATATTAATTGAAACAAATGGAACTAATTCACCTTGATATCATCGTCAAATACCAATTTGACACAAAGGTTGCTCAAACTTAAACTCATGTGGATAACATTACCTAGAAATAGTGTTTTTGTAGGCCACTTTAAGGCTCTAAAAATACATCCCTTCCTCACTTTATGACTCCAATTTTTAAAAAAATCCATCTCCATGCTAGTATATGTAAAAATAACCTAGATATATTCCTTAATACCTTCTACCAACATGTTTTAATATGTTTAGAAGTAGCCCCCTGACCTCTATTTTGCATTTTTAAGGAAAAAGTACTTGAATACTACAACCATCTTCTTGAATGTGGTTTTAAATTATTTAGTGGTATAGTCTGATTTTATTTCATGTTAAATAAAATAATGGATTCATTATTGGTTGACACCTTTAAACAAGTACCTCTGCTCTCTGCCATCAAATCTTGTAGGTGAACATTGTTAAGTCTGCAGGTAATAAATGCAAGTGTGATCAATGAGTATAATATATATTTTAATGACTTCAAAACTTATCTCCATACATATAAAAAAATTATTCACAATTAAAAACACCTTAAAAGTGTCAAAACCTTCCCTTCAACATGAATGCATCTATGAGATCACCTATACATGGTCATAATGGCAGAATGGTGTGAATGTTGCATGTGACTGCAAATCATGGGGATTTTGCCTTAGAAGATGAAATTTAGAAAGGAATAGACAAATAATACAATGATTAAATTTAAATTAAGCTATCAAAACCTTGGAATTAGGATCAAAACATGAATATTCTACAAATACAGGAAAAGTTATCTGTAACATGGAAACATGCTTCCTTCTGTAATTCAAGATGATTAGCATATAAAAACCTAATTAAACTTGAAAAAAATAATGGGAATAATTTGAAGAGTTGAAAATAATTTTGAATCAAAATTATCAACTATTTCATATGGAATTACTCAAACCAATGTAAAACATGTAGGGTGCACAGATAAGCAAGAAGAAGAATATAGTCAACTTCATGAGGAGGATTCATGAAGCACATGACACCATTATTAAAAATAATTATATTTAAATTAAAGTAAATAATTTAACTACAACCTCCCCAATTAATTTGAGATGAAACCACCTGAGCTTTATGTACCAAGCAAAAACTTAAACGTCACTTTTGCTTGCCAAAAAGGGTAAACATGTAGTAGAATAGTTTTGGGCCAAAAATGGGACATACAAAGCATGTAAAGAACTTATATGGATCTAAGGAAGTTTAATATTCATATTAAACCCTTATACTATTTGTAACACTTCCCAATGAGCCGTACAAGTGCCAAAATCTCTTCTTTTCCCAAGAAAATTGACTTTTCTTCTGATGAACCTACCACTTTAAATTAACAATAGTTTATTAAAACTTATTAAGACACATGTCATTTTAAACAACATTTTTTAAATTTCACATTTCCCATTAAATCTGTACAACTCATTAAATGCTCAATTTTGACCTTTAAAATGACCCAAAAATGATATAAGGACTAAAAAATCTAATGACCAAGGTTAGTTCAATATTAAGTGACATTAATTAACCTATAAAACACATTTTTACATCTGTATTATCCCCTTAAAATTCCTAAAATGAATGTTTTAACCTAGGGTGCCCTAATTTGACATAAAATTCAAATCTGGTCAACATGACCAACATCAACTATCCATAGCTTATTTATGCACCATGTACACCCTTCATACATATATGAGCAAAGGAAGTTTTCTCTCAATCTTCTACTTAGCATTATGAATACCCATGAGATAGGTTTAGGCCAAAAATGACTAGTATGAGTTAATCTCTACAAACAAATGGATATGATTAACCTTATATGCTCCCCTGAAGGCTCTCAGATTGTTTAGTGAGATCATATGGTTATAGAAGTTAATTTAGGCATCTTGATGTTTTGTGTTCATTTCCAAACCTAATAGGCCTAGACTTTATATTTGATCTTGTGACCACTTATGAGGGTTTTCTTTGATTGTAGGTGCTCTTCTACCCATATTCATCTTCAGATCAACATTTTACATCATTGCATAGTGATCCAAGACTCCTTATTCATCCTTTCATCATGGATGTTTACTAGGTTTGCAAATTGTACTATTCATGGAGTGCCTCATGTCTGTGATAAAATAAAGGGCATCTCACCTATTGGTATGATCAAACTAGATCTATGGAAGTCTATCTTACATCATGAGGACCCTTTATACAAAGTTTCCAATTTAGATCACCTCTTCATAGCTCCCAATACTTTAAACTATACAAGCTAGCTTCTAGCTTTATGAGGATTGTGTGAAGGGTTGTGGTTGATTGAGAATGGATTTCATGCCCAGTGTTGGATTAATCTATGTTTGCTTGTTTGGATCTCATGTAATGTGTTATTACCACTATGAGATTTGTTTTAATGTGGTTATACCATCCTAAACCTTTGTTTAGCATTTCAAACCTTCACTCTCCATTTTATTAGGCTAGTATATAGACTATCTTCAAACTATTGGTGTGTATTTTAGGAAAGCAATGGATTCTTTTAGGTGCTCATACATGACAGATCATTGTACCTCATCCTTTTGATTTCCCCTTGAGGTCATTATGGCATATCACACATTAATTAACTCATCTTATGCCTTGGAACCATGTTCTCATCTCTTATCACTAATGAGCTAGTTGTTATTTCAAAGATTGTATTACTATAGGTTCCTTCGATGCTATAGTTTATTGAGTATCTCAAGTGTAAAATTTCATGAATCATAATCTCACTCAACCATCCTTTCTCTCAACCAAATAACCTCCTCTCATTTTTAAATTATATCTCTTCACCTAGACTATAGGAAGGAAAACATTAGTCTTGTACAGACCTCATCAATTTTCACCAATAGATGACATTTTATATGGTAGAAACATGTTTTGGATAAACTACGGTAAGTCATTTCGTTTACAAAATTTTCACTTGATTGACCTATCTTCCAATATTGTATCATTTATATCAATGTATTGGATCTTATGTTGAGTTTGAAGATGTCCTATGATATCAATAAGTATACAATAAGACATATTTCATGGTTAGGCCCATAAATCACATTTCTTGAATCTCCTTCAAATTTCTCATTATCTCAAGCCTATACGGTATCCATGTGGGATTAGTGACTATGTATATTCTTGGAATATTTTTTTACTATTGATTCATTATGGCTTATCATGTTAATCTTATATCAAAATAGGTTTTTGACATTGCATTATTAACCTTGAACTACTCTCAAGACATACTACCACTCTACCTCGATTGACTACACAGTCATAGTCTTTTGGTCTTACCAGGTTATTATCTTATCTTCCATTTCTTATCTTTGAGTGCTTCAAGATATCTTGAACTCAAACACTCCATGGAGAAATTTACGTCCATATTCTAAGGGGAAAACATAGGGTTATTATCTTGACTTGGAGTCACTTATAGGATATGAAACTCTGCCATTACCAAATCATTGTTCTAGAGACTATCACTATTATGATTTTTTTTTATCACAATGAGATTATTTTGCCTAGATCCTCACCTTTACACATTCCAAAATAGTTGGAAACAACATGAAAGGAGTTTACATTATCTACAAGACCATATTCCCTACTTGGTTCACATAGACAAATGCAAATGCATGGAAATTATGTGCCAAAAATGGAATTATTATTGTTATTGTTATTATTATTGTTATTGTTATTGTTATTGTTATTGTTATTGTTACTGTTACTGTTACTGTTACTGTTACTGTTACTGTTACTGTTATTGTTATTGTTATTGTTATTTTTATTGTTATTGTTATTGTTATTTTTATTGTTCTTGTTCTTGTTATTGTTATTGTTCTTGTTCTTGTTATTGTTATTGTTTTTGCTATTGTTATTGTTATTGTTATTGTTATTGTTATTGTTATTGTTATTGTTATTGTTATTGTTATTGTTATTGTTATTGTTATTGTTATTGTTATTGTTATTGTTATTGTTATTGTTATTGTTATTGTTATTGTTATTCTTATCATCATCATCATCATCATCATCATCATCATCATCATCATCATCATCATCATCATCATCATCATCACAATCATCATCATCATCATCATCTTGGAAGTAATTATGTGCCTTAAATTTTTTTTAAACTTTATGTTGTCATAGAATTTTGTTATTTAATATAGTGTATTGGCCAAAAAATGGGCACACTCAAGAACTATCAAATAAGTTCTATTTGATTTACCACATGGTCTTGAGATTTAAATTTATATAATAAGGACAAACTCATAGTACATGTCTAGTTTGGATTTCCTAGCTTATCACTTCCACTTTGGAATTTATGTAAAAACATGTCAAACCATGACGGTGATTTGTGTTTTTATCTAAACATAATTTACTTGTCTTAAAATAGATTTTTTGTTGAGGTTGACCTTTATGAAAACATTAAATAAATAATAGATATTTAATTCAATGATCATGATTTCACTGAAATGATTACATACATATCAATCAATCTGGCAAGTATATTTTTATTCCCATTTTTTTAGAAAAAAATTATTTTAATTTTATGTACATGAATTCCATGGTTAAAGACTTGGATAATCATGGGAAAGATCTTAATTGTAGTCAAGACAATTGGAGAGTCTTCAATCATCCAAATAAAAATAATAATTGGAACATACAAATGCATAACACAAACCCTTATCTGACTATTTTGGAAGTGAATCCCATTTCTCATCCCCATTTTCTTGTAGGTCTAAATTCAACATTAAATTTATAGTGTGAAACACTACACATATCACTAATATTCTTACTAGATTGTAGGATATTATGTTGTATTCACATCTTTAAATTGACTTGATGTCTTATAATTTAGATTTCAAGCCACGAGATACTCGTATTTCTCCATCATGAAATTATACAAACTAGGTGAGGACCCATCCAAACATGTAATTTAGATAGTTTTTGAATTTGACAAACGATCCCTTACCATTATTAATTTATTTTATTCCAATAAAATTTTTTAGGGATAAAATGTTTTTGTGGTTTGTATAGGTGTTTTTCATAGACAATAGGATTTCATAGATATATTTTATGATGATATATTTTTTTTATAATAAATAAGGTATACTCCCTATGTACTAGTGCATTATAAAATGAGAGGACTAATTTTACATCCAAAATGAATGAGAGTTTTTTTAATCCAAATCATCATGAGAGATAGTATCATCCACCACTCGTATCACATGGTATAATATCCCATAAGGAAATAAATAAGCCTTGAAATATCTTGATAGGGCCATGATGGCTATATAGAATGCAATTTATTTTACTCAATCTTTTGATATGCCAGTCAATTTTATCTCTTATGCTCTCATATATAATCATCTACCCATAAAATTTTAGATTCATGGATCAATCCATACTACCTAGGTTTTTAACAAAATATATTATTTTAGCATTATCTACATGTGGCAAGACTACACTTTTGTGTGTGTTAGATGGGTCCAAGACTTAGTTCCTTGTCCTTTTGATTGTAGGAGTTGGATTGAATATTGGGAGTGTAATTTATAGACTTCCCCCATTTTTCATTTTTTTTTTCAAACCACTATCCAATGAGGCACCATTAAAACTATCAAGGGTTTTTATTATGATCTAGATTCTTAACTTTCAATGAAAGCCTTTATTTATAATGTTTTATCTTCACCACTAAATTTAATTAGTTGAAGTCAATTAAGCCCATGTTTCCTGGATTTAATATTGCATCCATTAATTTAAGTTTCTAGATAGGATTTTTAAGAGTTATTTGAACACCTCAGACCTCAATACTCCTATACTCAAGTAATTGATCTCAAAAAACCAAGCAATGTCTCACTCTGTAGCATGAGAACCTTAAGACTTTGGTTAATCATTATAAGCATGTTTTTCAAGCTTAGGATTCCACTACTAAGAGGGAAGTTAAATTTGAAAAATAAATTATATTTTTCCTCAAAATTTAACTGAGGCTTAATTAGTGGATTATGATATACCACTCTCCATTGATGAGATTCAATATGAGTCAGACCAAATGAACCATGAAAAGGAACTTAGGATTGGTGGATCTATTTTTGAATTCTATCACACCCATATTAAATGATTGGAACTAATTCACATAAGGATTAAATCAAATATTTTTCCACTAGATACCTTGGGAAGCTTATTAAAATGATAAAATTTTCATTCCAAACATTTGGAACCCTGAGCTTAACGCTAGTCAGAGGAAAATCATTCTCATTAATGTTTATTATAATATTATTAATGTTTTGCATACTTATAAATGAACTATATCTTTGAAAAAGTAGTCATGGGTATCTCTCTCAATAAATCCATTTATATAATATTATTAGTGACCATGTTTACAATAATTTGTTCCTTACTATATTGGAAGAGTATGAGGTGGTCAACCACACTATGGAATGTATGCATACTTTCTATTTGAACTAAGGGTAAAATATTCATTGGGGAAAAATAATTTTTTGAGGAAAAATTGGGGAAAACTATAATTATATATCTCATGGTGAGATATTAAATTTCTTGGACATCCTTTTTTCCTTACAATCTTCTCCAATTGAGCTCTAGAAATAATAGGTGTAGAGAGTGAAGAAAAATGCTATTGGCTCATCATACCAATTTCTCTACCTAGAAAGTTTCCAATTTTATCAAAGGTTATCTCTACCACTCATGTATATTAATCCCCCTATTGGACTCTCTCTAAATTTTATACAACTTGTAATAAAAAAATATTCCAATATTTTATCTGAAAAAGGTGAGATGGGAAGAATGGTCTCCATAAAGTTTCATGTGACCTTTGTTATCATCTTAGAGAGGCTAGATGCATGTAATTAGTTGATATCAATAAATAGGCACTGGATCAATGCATTCAATGGATCACTAGGTATATTAGATGTTATTAATCTTAGATAATGTTGCCAATATATTGTTTTTAGTTAGTAGAACCTATGGTAGGGATCCATGGAAAACAATTTTATTTCATACCCTCCTTAGTTCTTTTGTACCTAACAAAGTGGTGAGTTATTTTTTTTGTTAAAGTAGTTAAAAATCCTTAGAGACCAATAAGCCTTAGATAATCTAGAAAAAGGATAAATTTATAACTTGGATTTCCATTAATACTCAATCTTCATGGAGGTATCTTGTTACTAAATTTCATTTTTTTCCATTTTTTAAGGTGCCTTAGGTTAAATAAATAATGTTTTTTAGAAAGGGAATTAACATTAATGTTGATCTCTTTGGCATATGAGTTAGAATTTAGATATATTGGATTTATTTCAAATCCAAGTATACTCTTAATAATCAATATGTCATTATAATAGTGAAGTTCAAATGGTTAACCCAAAAGATGCCTTAAATAAAATTAGACTTGAATCTCCTCCCCAATGGTGGGTGGATTAGAATTGGTATGTCATTACGCCTCGCCAATAGTTTTCTCCAAATTTTATGAATTATCAAATGCTATATATATATATATATATATATATATATATATATATATATATATATATATTGTTTTACCCTAATTTGGATTAATGGATAAGATTAGTCTAATTAGAATATAACTTTAAAATTTAAATCAGATCAGTAGATATAGAATTAAAGTATACATCTAAATGTTAAATATTGAGATTAATTATTTTTATTTGAAAAGTTTATGTGTTAAACATAAAAATTAATAAAGAGATATTTATACATAGATTTTTGGGGTGACTATATTTCAAAAGTAAAAATCATAGATAATTAGGCCTTTATTTCAATCATTTGTGGGATTGGATCTCTATCTATGTTGGGTCAGTTACACAAGATTAGGTAAGTATCTCTAGTTGATACTAATGTTCTAGTTTGTACTAGACTTTGAATAATTATAGCTCAATGAATGTACATTGTGACTATCTTTTTTTTATTTGTGTTTGTAATCATAAACCCTGATGATGTGTCTAGATCCAAAAATCAGCATCCTTTGACTTGAAACCCTATATATGTCTTCGATGTCTGAAAGCCTAAAAAAATGTAGAAAATTTTAATGGGTTGAGCCAAACCAAATAACTTATGTTAGATGATTCACCTTTTCCTACATATATCATAATCCAATGAGGAAAATCAAACCATGCATAGTTTTTCCACCTAGTGTCATTATGAAATTATGCTCTTTCATTAAATGTATGTTGTTGATCATTTGAATTAGATAATTGATCATTATTACCTTGAATTAGATTTAGAGTGATTCAAACTTGGAGTGTGACTTCTTATAGTGATAGGTTTTAAATTTTGGAGGAAAAGAGCAGATTTTATTAATGTGCAATAATATATAGATGTATATCAAATAACTTCCAAGTCCATATTATGTGAGACATTAATTTTATTATATATTTGAGTCTAATTGTGTAACTTATCATGCCAATAACACATTAGAGAGATGGGCTGACCCATACAAATGTTTTAGATTCGAAAAATAGACATTTCTAGCATAGGGTCATTATATTTAACTTCAATTGGGTATATATCAATGATATATAATTTTTTTATTCAAGTGACCTAAGAATAATAATGATGAATTTAATGTCTAAGAATGCTTGTATGAGATAATATTATGGTTTGGCATAGATTGTAAGGTTCAAGTTGGTTATGGAAAATAAATAAGAGGTTAGAAGTCATAAAGTAGCATGTGAGAGTGAAATAATGGTAAGTTCAAATCATATTTGTGTGCACAAGTCATGCATGGTGAATTTATGTCAATATTATCATTTTCAAGTACCAAATACCATATTTTAGTATATATAAATGCATATCTTTTGTTATATTAATGGAATTTATATATTAAAAGGATAATATATACCTAAGTGTGCACAAAACACCTTTTATTTAGTATAAATATCCAATTATTTAGGTCACTCAATATAAAAACCTACAACTATGTGTAGTCAATGTCCATGGATTGATAATTTTAATCTAAATCTTGATTTTTGAAATTTGAAAGAGAAAAGATAAGAGTACACTTGTGTGTTGGCAAAACCCATGTTTCCCTTCAAAAGTTTAGAATATGATGATTTATGGTTAAAGCACATGAATATTTAAGGTGATTATGCCAATATTTTGGTGTAACTATATATGATCTTGGTCTATAAATATAGCATGTCCCAACCATGATTAATGTGAGGATAAGTACACAATCTAATAACCCAAATAAATACAAAGGTAAAGAGGGAACCATTAAGCTAGAGTTTCTCAAATAAACTGAATCAACCATTACATATGGCTTATTTATTCAATTGTAAAATAATTACAAAGATAAATAAACTTCATTTTATGTAAAGAAAAACATATATGATAAAAAATAAATGAATAATGTTCATTCCCCCATCATTAATGCATGTTGGATTGTATAGTTTTGCTAAAGTTTTTTCAATTTAAAATGTATTAATGGCTGAAATAGAATGAAGAAACTCATGCCTCCATCATGAAGGTTGATTTGATAAGGGTGAAAATGAATGACAAAATTTTTAGATTAGAAGTTTGTAAAATTTGTCACTATGTATGTGCATGAACCAATATCATTCCATTTGATTTGTTACAAGCTGATTTATGACGCCACATATATGCATGCTCAATTTGAGAACCTATATCTCAAATTTATATGTATGTGTAATTATTATTCCTATAAATTGTGTGCATATTAACTCTAATGTGTATGAATTTATGCTAAAGTATTTATAAATTTACTGCATATGCATGTAAAATTAACCCATATTCCATACTGATGTGCCAATATATTCCATGTAACTAAATCATTTGATATCTAAACAATTATAAATCTATAAAATATATAATATAATATATTATTTCACTTTTATAGGATAATGAATATGACAAGCTAACTCTAATTCCCCCTTCTTAGATGAGTGATGTCTCATGTAAGTCAATCCTCACAAAATAAGATTTAGCTAGATAATATCATGTATAAAGATATCATCATGTAATATCATTTGATCATATGTAAAATGTTATGATAGCTATGTACATATTAATCAAGGCATGTATATAACATATGGAATGTAGAGCATACAAATTTGATTTATATATAAATGTATGAATGAAGAACATCATATTAGGGCCACCAAATATGACTATGCATTAAAAGTGAATTATTCAGATCAAGGTACCATTCAGTGTCACCAATATCAACAAACACAATAAACTCATTAATAATAATAATAATAATAATAATAATAATAATAATAATAATAATAATAATAATAATAATAATAATAATAATAATTAGTGTCACATATAAGACCAAGGAATAGATATAAGGGACATAAATATGTCACACTAAACAATACCAATTTTTACATATGATTGGACTTAAAAGATTTACAAATTAGGGACATAAAGGATGTCGCATCAAGGAAGGCCAAGGGCCATACAAAATACTCAAGAAAAAATTATCATATCATGTAAAAGAGTGGCAACATTCATGGAGAATAAAATAATTAAAATAGTCAACGCCATCAATATGTATCAATGTCATGTCATATTATAATGGCATATCATTTTTAATAGCATAAAATATATGTAACTAACAAGGCATGTGTAAGCAACATATATAGATCAACATGGTACAAAGGTCATAGAAAGATATAATCTGTAATAGTGAAACTTGTGGAATAAGATGCCCTTATTATTAGCATGGTGAATGGGTAGAGGGAAAACAAGCATTTTTATGTTCATGTGTAACATGTGTGTTCTTGATGCCCTCATATAATGTGAAATGCATGTGTATGAAAAAAATAATCCATATACCAAAAATGTGAAAAATAACAAATATAAAAGTGTAATGTTGTAAATAACATTTTTATATTCATTTTTTGTCCTGCATGTCTTTAATTGCACTTATATACTATGAAATCCATATGCATAGGAAAAGAATAAGCCTTTTTATTTTGAATATTTTGATTATTTTTATATTCTTAGATTATTTAGTTTATTTGGGATTTTGGAGTGTTTAAAATTTGTAAAAGCTAATCAATTATCCTATTGATGGAAGGGTCAAAGAAAATGCTTGTATCAAGTATTGGAAAGTTCCTCCTTCATCAATAAGGGAGTCAACCAAGATGGTCCTATGTAGAAAAAAAAATTCATGTGGTGTAACATATCTATCATGATCAATGTTTGTAAAAATAGGGGTATGGTGAGTTTCATAAACATTTGTATAACTTGATTATAAATAAATGTTGAAAGTAAATATAATTTTGAAGTTAGAAGATCCAAAAAATTCAAATGAATGTCAAGTTGGGTAATAATAATAATAGAAATAAAACCTAACAAACATAAATTTTACTTTAATAAATGTATTAATATTAAAATAATTAAGGAAAGAAATAGTGCAAAACTAATAAACTACTCTTGCATCCAGTTACATTTAATGCTACCAAAAACCTTGTAAAAATAAAAACAGAAAATAAATGAGCTGGGAATATGATTATAATAACCCACATTTAACATATTTATATAACAAATAAATGTTAAAATAAAAAACAAAGAAAAGAAAACGCAGAAGTAGAGGATGAAGACAAGTCCCCAGGTAGGATGATAACCCAGAAACTAAGGAACATGGGAAACCAAAAGAATTAGCAAAGGGAACACAAAGGACCCTTTAAAAAACAATTTACCCAGTGTTAATAAATGAACATGATATCATGGAATGCTATAGGGCTTAACAACCCTAGTAAGTAGAGACTAGGCAGGAGGTTGAGAAGAAACCATAACCCATAGGTTCTGATTTTATAAACATCCATGACAGAGATAGAGATAATGTAGTTGGAGTATTATATTTTTTGAAACATCCATGCATTAACTTACCTCCTTTTTTGGGGAGAGGTGCCCATTCACCTTCGCCATGAATTGTGGTGTTTTCTATCAAAATCATATCCTCTCCACAGTCCAGGCCCCGCGTTTGAGGGGAGAATCTTTAGAGCAGCAAGGAGACCTACCCATTTTTGATGTGATCACTAATGAGGCTAGCCTGTTTATATAGAAAAAATAGGGTGTGGGATAGTGATGACCACGTGACGCACATTTGTTCTCAAAGTTGGACTAAAGGTTTTTGAAAT
>JARHVA010001114.1:2605000-2615000 GCA_037957365.1 Torreya grandis | reverse complement strand
GCCATAGGTACCTTCACTACTATATTTTACTGAGTATCTCAATTTTAGACATGATTTAATCATAATCTCACTCAACTATCTTTTCTCTCAACCAAATAACCTCCTTTCATGTCTAAATTCTATCTTTAGGCCTAAACTATAGGAAGGAAAACATTATGCTTATACATAACTCATAAATTTTCACCAATAAATGACACTTTATAGGGAAGAAACATGTTTTAGATAAACCATGGTGATTAATATCATTTACAACTTCCTCACTTGACTAACTTCTTGGCCAATCTATGATCAGTGATCTCAAAGTATTAGATCCTATTATGATTTTGAAGATTTCCTACCATATCAACCAGTAGAAAATGATACCTATTTCATGGTTAGGCTTATAAATCACATTTCTTGATTCTACTTTATATTTCTTAATATCTTAGTATTATGCAATATTCATGTAGGATTAGTGACTATGTAAATTCTTGGACTGTCTCTCTTACTACTTATTCATTATGTCTTTCTATGTCAATCCTATACCAAAATTAGTTTCTTCCATTACATTATCAACCTTGTAATCCTCTTAGGACATCCTACCATGCTTCTTCTATTGACTACATAATCACAATATTTTAGTCTTACCAAGTTATTAGCTTATATACCCTTTCTTAACATTGATTGCCTAAAGATCTATTCAATTCAAACCCTTAATGGAGAAATTGGAGTCAAAATTATGAGGGGTAAAAAAAAGATGTATTTGTTAAGGTGTGGAGCTAAAAGCTTCAACTATTTACAGACACAAGGAAGGATGCTGAAGAACTAGAGCCACTAGCATCGGTAGTATGACCAACATCGGTCAGAGGCAGTGGAGAAGGAGACCAGTGACAACAGACAATCGGCCGACATTGGCAGCACCAGACTAGCAGGGACCGATGTCGGTCGCCTGTGTATTTTCGAAACTACTGTTGACAAACAGTCAGTTAAGTGAAGCGAGTGTTTGCATTTCAAGTGACTAATTATAGTCACGAGCTGCGTGTCTAATTATTGTAACTAGAGTTCTATTTTTGTAAGCATGGGATCTTATTTATAGACCCATAAGGCATGTATTGTAATTAAGAAAGAAGGCAAGTAAAAGCATTGAAGCTAGCAAGGTCAAGGAGATCAACTAAAGCATTCAAGGAGGGATAGCAACTCAAGCTTTAGAGTTGTTATGTTGAGCAAGAGAGAGAGGGAAGAAGGTCTTGAGGTGTGGCAAGCCTTTAAGGTGGAGGAAGAAGTGGCATCTTCCTTATTGTATTTTCTTCTAGTAATATTTAATACAAGAGTGTGTATTGTCTCTCAAATTCTTTGTTGTCTCAAGTTTCTAGCTACTTTATCATTCTGGTATAATTTCATGTTTAATTGCATATAAGAAAGTAATCAATTGTGCTCTAATTGGTAGAGCTAGAGATCCCCTGACAAGTCGTATCAAAGCTATGGTTTGCAGGAAGCAGGGTATTGTTTTTTGAGTACAGGTCATTCATAGGGTTTTCTGATTGAAAGGGAGTTCAGCAATGGCAGAAGAAAGTAGACTACGAATGGACAAGTTTAACGGCAAGAATTATCAATATTGGAGGATGCAGATTGAGGACTATCTGTATCAGAAGGATTTGTACTTACCATTGGGTGGGGTTCCATGCAAGCCCACAGATATGAAGGATGAAGAATGGAACATTCTTGATCGGAAGGCTCTCGGTTCCATAAGGTTGAGCCTTGCATTGTCTGTGATTCCCAGCCTATCACAGTGTAAGACAACAAAAGAGTTGATAAAGTCCTTGGCGAATTTATATGAAAAGCCCTCAGCTTCTAATTAGATATATCTTATGAAGCAGCTATTTACTTTGCAAATGCAGGAAGGTGGATCGGTACATACACATCTCAGTGAATTCCATGGTTTGGTAAACGAACTAGCTTCAGTCAATATTGTTTTTGATGACGAGGTAAAGGCTCTCTTTATTTTATGTTCTTTGCCTGAAAGTTGGGACGGTTTGGTTATGGCAGTAAGTAATTTTGCATCTGCTTCTAAAATCTTAAAAGTTGATGATGTTGTGAGTGTGATCTTGAATGAGGAAATACGTAGGAGAAGCACAGGTGAATCATTAGGGAATGCTCTAAGTGCAAAAAGTAGGGGATGGCAAAGGGAGAAGGTTGAGCAAGGGAAATCAAGGTCGGGAAGGAGATCCAAGTCCAAAGGTATTACCTGTTGGTTTTGTGGAAAGAAAGGACATACAAAGAAGGAGTGTTGGTTGAGAGATAAAGAGAATCAACATGCAGGTATGGAAGAAGTAAAGGATGCAAATATTGTGATGCAGGATGCTCTCATACTTTCTTCACGTAGTCAGGTAGGATCATGGATTTCAGATTCTGGTTCATCTTTTCATGCATCCCCAAACAGAGATTTGTTTTACGAGTATGAACAGGGAGACTTTGGAGTTCTTTATTTAGGGGATGGTACACCTTGTCAGATAGTTGGGAAAGGCAATGTGCAGCTGAGATTGTAGATTGACAACACGTGGGTGTTGAAAGAAGTCATGCATGTTCCAATTCTGAAGCAGAGTCTGATTTCTATAGGAAGGTTGGGAGATGAGGGATGCACAATAACCCTCATAGTAGATTCTTGGAAGGTTACCAAGGGAGCACTTGTTCTAGCAAGAGTTAAGAAAGTAGATACTCTTTATCTGTATACTTGTATTATTGATTCTACTTATGGTGTAGATTCGAAGATGTGGCCTAATAGGCCTGGTCACAAGAACAAGAAGGGAATGGAAGTTCTTGATTCAAAAGGTATGTGTTCAAATTTGGAAAGCACAAATACAGTTCATTGCAGAAAGAGGAAATTTGATGCTTTTGACAGGAACAAAGAAGCCTTGGTGTTTATGGAGGAGATGAAGGACAGAGATCAGTCAGAGGGGCTGAATAAATCTGAGCAGGGCAGCATGGACAGAGGTTTGATCCAAGAAGAGCTCACAGATGAAAATTTCATCACTTACAGGAACACATAGACACTGATGTTAGTAGCTTGGCACCAACGTCAGTCATCCAGATACTGACATCGGTCATGTGCAGACCAGCAGGGTCTGTAGGTTGGACTGGAGAAGTCTGACGTTGGTCATAAGGACCAACGTCGGCATGAGGGACACTGGCGTCGGCCAGGGAAATGACGTCGGTAGTCAGGGTCAGTGCAGGGAACTGACATCGGTCAGGAGCAGACTGGGAGATGGCCTAGATCGGTCACTGGAACAGATGTTGGGTGAATTAATAAGTCTCAAACACCCATGTGGAGGTCAGGAAAGGCATGTGAACCTCATATTCATTGTTCACCTTCTTTATATTGCTTACTGATAGTCATGAACTAGGAAGATGGAAGAAGTAATGCAGGTAGAATCTAGAAACAGTGGGAGCTTGGCATGGATGAGGAGTGTGAGTCCTTGGAGAACCAAATAGGTATTTGTTGGTAGTGTTGTTAGCTGGAAGGAAGCAATGGATAGAGGGATGGATTCCCGTTTTAGAGAAGAGAGTGGATGGACACATGAGACAGAAGGCTATGGTATATGGTCTTGATTGTGCTGCAGAACAATAGAGGTTCGACCATTATATTTTATCTTTACCAAGTTGGATAGTATTAGCTACATTATCCTGTTGCTATATTGTGTTACTTGTTTCAGGGTTTCATATACAGGGAGTTTTTTGAGCTAAGGGTAGAGTTGGTTCAGAAGTATGTCATGGAGAATTTGGGAGCAACAAAATTCTTGTGGCATAAGAGACAGGTATTGCATCATAGGTTTGCGTGGTGGTTGGTCTTCAAGAGTAACATTGAAGAGGGATACAGAGCCTAAAGAACAAAATAGATGCTGTACAGGTACAGGTACAAGTTGCAACTATTTATCTCCAAGTGGGAGATTGTTAAGGTGTGGAGCTAAAAGCTTCAACTGTTTGCAGACACAAGGAAGGATGTTGAAGAACCAGAGCCACCGGCATCGGCAGTATGACCGACGTTGGTTAGATGCAGTGGAGAAGGAGACCGGCGATGGCAGATAGTCGGCCGACGTCGGCAGCACCAGACTAGCAGGGACCGGCATCGATCGCCTGTGTATTTTTGGAACTGCTATTAACGAACAGTCAATTAAGTGAAGCGAGTGTTTGCATGTCAAGCGACTAATTATAGTCACAAGCTGCGTGTCTAATTATTCTAATTAGAGTTCTATTTTTGTAAGCATGGGATCTTATTTATAGACCCATAAGGCATGTATTGTAATTAAGCAAGAAGGCAAGTAAAAGCATTGAAGCTAGCAAGGTCAAGGAGATCAGCTGAAGCATTCAAGGAGGGATAGCAACTCAGGCTTTAGAGTTGTTGTGTTGAGCAAGAGAGAGAGGGAAGAAAGTGTTGAAGTGTGGCAAGCCTTTGAGGTGGAGGAAGAAGTGGCATCTTCCTTATTGTATTTTCTTCTAGTAATATTTAATACAAGAGTGTGTATTGTCTCTCAAATTCTTTGTTGTCTCAAGTTTCTAGCTACTTTATCATTCTGGTATAATTCCATGTTTAATTGCATATAAGAAAGTAATCAATTGTGCTCTAATTGGTAGAGCTCGAGATCCCCTGACAGTATTATCTTAGCCTGGAGTCATTTAAAAGAGATGAAACTCTACCATTACAAAATAATTATTCTATAGACTATCACTATTATGTATTTCTTATCATAGTGAGATGATTTTCCCTATCTCCTCACCTTTAAACATGTCAAACTAGTTGAAAAAAACATGAAATAAGTGTATATTCTCTACAAGACCACATTCACTACTTGGTTCACATAGACCAATCTAAATAGATGTGAAACAAAAGTCATTAGGGATGCATAGGAAGTTTAGAGTCACCAACATTATTAGTGATTGTTTATATGGTATGAACCACCAATCCTAAAAATATATCCCTTAATTGGAGGATTACAAGGACTACTATAATACATGAATTACACTCATTCCAACTCCTCTTCTCCTGTCTATATCAAGTACAAATTGTTGACCTATTTTGACCTATCCAAAGGAAAAATTGGAAATATGGACTAGTCTTTTATAGTTTTAAACATTTTGGAGATTATTGTATCTAAAAATGACCTATGGTAATTTGAATACACTTACCTGAATCCTCCACGTGTGTTAGATGTGTCATATAGTTTGTACAACATTAGAAATAACCTTTTTTCCAAGTGATCTTTCTTATTTTAAATGTTGAAATTGCAACATGTTAGTTTCTTACTATCATCTAACACCTATCTAACATGTGGTACATTAGATTTCACTTTGACACATTTATCATCTTGTGAAAACTATACAATTTCATTAAAATGACCCAAAAGATGGACTATGATGACATAAGGCCAATTTAGATAAAGATGACCAAGTAAAAAACATATTATTTGACCTCACTAATGACCATGGAACTAATTCAAACTTATAAAACACTACAACAAGTGTTAAATTGCAAGGTGGTTTGATTTAATTTTACCTAGCATAAAATTTAGTCAAACTTTTTGTGATTTCCTAGGGTAGCATTCCTACTATTCTAAGGACCAATTGCCTCATCCTATATTTGGGTAATGGAGTCACCTATACACTATTTTTGACACTAAAAAGGCTTTGAATAGATTGCCAAACTCATACAAAATAGTTTCAAATTTGACCTCACTAATGACCATGGAACTAATTGAAGCTTGTAAAAAACTATGATAAGTCTTGAAATACAAGGTGGTTTGACTAAATTTAACCTATGCTCAAACTTAATAAAAAATTTAGTGATTTCCTAGGGGTAGCATGCCAGCTATGCTAAGGACCAGTTACCTCAACCTATCTTTGGGTGATGGAGTCACCTATACACTATTTTTGACACTAAAAAGGCTTTGAATAGACCACCAAACTCATACAAAATAGAAAACATATAATAAACACATTAAATAAGAAAAAAATCACACACTTGTGCTCTCAAGAATACTTAGGAAAAACACACAAATAACATAAGCAAAAATACACACCTATCCTAATATATACAAGACCTAAAATCACTTTAGGTGAAATATATCTTCTTCATTACTTCAATAGAAATCAAATAAAATGTTTCTTTCATCACTTTTATTCCAAGAAATAAAACTATCATATGGCGCATACTTGTCCATAAATACTTTCTTATGTACATAGTCAAATGACTTACCATGGTTAGCTCTTCTATTGACTATAAGTGTGTCATTGAGATCTCTCAATAACACTTTATTTAGCTCTCCTATTGTATTTTTTGGGTTTGAAACTTGAATGAGCTCTGTCATGTTCAATTAAAAACTCTCAAATTAATCTTAGGAGCCATCAAATTATTATTAATTTTAAGTTCATTTGAAACATGACATATTTTTTTTGTAAGTCATCAAGACCATATTCTTTGTTCTCATTAAATACTTCATCATCTACCAAGGCTATTTATTTATTGGTAGAGACACCAAACTCTTCCTTGTGTCCATATATATCATGATTGACCTCATCATCTAGTATAAATTGTTTTTGAAGAGATGAATACCTAATAACCTACACATTCCTAAACTATGGCATTAAATTGTTTGCACATCTACCTCCTCTTGAGGTTTATTCTCATGATTTTTTTCTTGCTTGGAAAGCAAAACATGGTACTGATTAGGACTATCATGTTTTGTTATAGTTAGGATTTCATTATCACCCATGTGTATAAGATAGTTTCCCCATGAAACGTGATCTTAAATGTTATGAGTATCTGCCTCAAGAATTCCACCACATTCCTCATATAGTATATAAGTAACAAGCCCAATTTTTTAAAGTCTATATTGCTCAACTCCCCACTCATCAAGATACATTTCAGATATGCCATCAATAAGGGTTAGAGGTTACTGATCACTATGGTGATCATCTTCCTCAATTCCATTGCATTTCATTTTATAAGTAAAAGGCACATATGGTTCTACATGAAAACTAGAGAAAGGTTCTGATTTGATTGTCACTTTTTCACCATATCTAGTCTTAAATCCCATATAGAACTAGTATAAATTAATATAAGCTCCAATCTTATAAATTAACTCTCTTAATAAATAAAGTATAACATGAATAGGTGGATCTACAACTAAAACATATTGGGAAATGGTGAATGTAGGAAAAATATGAAGAAGCATTTGTAAACCTTTGATTATGCTAATGGTCTTGATAGTTGACCCATCTAATTATAGCATTCCTTTGGTATGAGTTTCATAATTCATGTTCAATTTATCAACTACTATATTGGGCATGAAACAAGTACTATCTCCACTATCAATAATATAGCTGTATACCAAATCATATCCAATAATTATGGATAGATATAATGGAGTTCTGTCTACCTTTTCAACTTTGCTTGATTGTCCTTCACTAGGTTTGAATGTGTTTATCAAGGCTACCTCTATCCCACTAGGATGCTTGGTTGTTAAAATATGTTTGGCCAACTCTTGTTGAATTTGGTCTACTTGTCTAGGTATTTCCAATGTATCCCACATTGACATATTTACATGGGACATTTTCATCCGCTCTATAATGTTAGTGAAAAGAACACTAGCTTTTTCTTATCCACTAGTAGGAATATTAGTACCTACACCTTGAGAATTATGAGGTATGAAAGCACTTGTATCATTTTAATCTCATTTATCTACTTGTGTATTTTTAATTTTAATAGATATACCTACCCCTTGAGATGTTCGAACATTCATTGATTGACCATTAACAACCCCTTGAACTTATTCAACTACCTTTTTCTCTCTTTGTGTTTACAGCGATAGGACTTGAAGCTATACTTGACTGACCTTGGAAATTGATAGAACATGAGTCATATTTATACCAATTGACCAATATATATCCCACATGGACACTCTTACCATTAGTTTCTCCTCCATTTGTTACCTCATGTTGAGTCATAGATATCATAGTTCCCAAACATGCCATGAAGGCTTGATTGAAGGACTCATTGACATAGGTAGATGGATCATAAGTTTGATCCCATGAAGGCTGAATATCATTCTCTTGCGAAAAAATATTTTTATTAGGCACTATTTAAATTGATGTGGAAGGAACATTGGGATTATAACCATTATATGATCTTGATTTAAATATATGACCTTGACCTTGAGTATGACCTTTGAATGATGGTCTATTACCTTGATCTAGTATGAATAATTAGGTTGATAGTGTATTTAGAAAGGCCTTACTATATATTATTGGATATTACTCTTTATACCTAAGATATCTTACTTCATATCTCTCATGTTGTCTACCTCATTAGACTTACTTGGTTGACTAGGGTCAATAGGATTGTGTTTAGGTGTAAGAATAGGAGAAATAATAGGTGTATGGGTTTTTAAATTATGAAATAGAGGCATGGAATTTCTTTGGATAATCCTTGTATCTTGAATTAGATAATTCACTTTCCTAAGGGCCACTTCATAGGCATTAGACAAAGAGTTACCTCCCATAGATTGTATCATCATTGAAATGTCATTATCAAAATATTTAAGATAGTAAAGGAAAGCATGGTGAGCTATGGATGTTACAAATATTGGGATACTATCTCATGTATTTTGAAATCTTGTGTTAAAGTGTTGGATGAACTATTAGTGCTTTCCTTATGCTAGTCAGTTGTTGAGTTAGTCATAAGTTGTCACTCTTGTCCTCAAATCTTCTTCTTAATGTATCTCCCAACTCATCCCATGTGGTGATTGATTCAGGGACTAATATTCCATACTATTCAAGAGATTTTCCTTTAAAAGAAAAAAGTAACAATCTTATTTCTATGTTCTCTTCAATTATTTGATGAATAGTTTAAAAGTTAGAAATGTTTCTAATATGCTTAATAGGGGTAATGGTGGTCTCACCAATGTATAATGGAACACTTTTTAGGGTAAATATGGGGATGCCATCATAGTGTGAAAGTATTAGATGACTATAGCCATTGAAGTATAAAAAAGTTATATTCATTTCCATGGTACATTTAGGACTTTACAAGAATAGGGTAATTAAGAAATTTGTTATAGGCTTATGGGCAAAGTATGATTTCCTTGGATAATGATGGGTGTTTTCAAATCTAATTTATATGTATGAATAATGAAGAAGTTATTATAATTTAAAAATAATGACTTTGGTAAGAGACCTTGTGTTTACCTTAGTCATGAAAGGATGCACTAGTCTACATCCAAAATTTAAATGTTAGAGTCACCAGATATTAGAGGAAGAGGATTGTTACAACTTTTTGTTGTTAAATCCATCATCTACTTTGAACGACCTTCTTCGACTTAATGCCCCATAAATCATTAAATAACTATTATATCCCAAATTTTAACCCTAGATAGGTTGAGGAAACCTTATAAAATTAAGGATAAAATGGAACTATCTCTACACTAGAAAAACTACAACAGGAGATATATCTCTAGATTTGAAAGGGCTAAGTCCCTTGAACTATCTTTTAGGCTTACACACTACACTAGACTAATCAATATTAGGGGTGAAAAGGGAAGAAGTAAACATAAATAAAAATAAACTAATTAGATTGATACACCAAATATATGTCCACAAAACACACTTGCATCTTCATTATGAAAGAAAACTATTAAAATTAACCTCAACTCAATGTTCTAACATAAGTGTTTCTCGTAGAGGTAGATTGATATGCACATAGAGAGGTGGGTGAAAAGGAGGTCTGATACTAGACACTAATAATACTTCTCACACTTTAAAACATACTTAATAAACACATACACTTTATGAGACCTGTTAGAAGAGATATCACTCACACAAAACATGCAATATTAGAATGGAATCAAGAAAAAGACATTCATCACTTGTAAACCAAGTAAACTATTTGAAATACTTAGGCAAGATTTTTAGGAACAAAATCAATTTCATAAAAAATTATTCAAAGGGAAAATAATATGTCAAACCAACAAAG
>JARHVA010001114.1:2577500-2600000 GCA_037957365.1 Torreya grandis | reverse complement strand
TTTTCCCCATAGATTAAGGGATAAATTTTGAGGTTTTTATTTTATTAATTGATTAAAATTGTTTGAATAGTAATTTTGATCATTTGACCATATAAGGTAATTTTAGTTAATCAATATAATATTATTAAAAAGTGATTTTTTCCACTAAAGATTTTTATAAAATTGGTTTTGATCATTATTGCATTTGAGAGTTTAAATAATATTAGGAGAAAGTATTTCAATTAATAGTTTGCCCAAAAATTATTTAATCACTCTTGTGAATTGGGTAAATTAATTAATTATTGATTAAATTATTGCCTTAAAGTAATTTTAACTATTAAATTTGTTTTGGTAATTAATTTAATATTATAAGTGGTAAAATGAGTAAGAGTTGGCTAGGAAGGAAAATAAAATAAGATAATATATTTTTAAAAGTGGATAAGTGATTTGAAAAAGGTATTTTTCCTCTAAGAGTGGGTCTCCCCACTTTGAAGACTATACACAGACATGAAGGATTCCATTATAGACACTCTGAAATTATATATTGAATCTTCATGCTTGAGGAATGATTAGGATGGATCCATAATAAATTCTACTAATGTTTTAAGGGTGATTTAATTATGAAATCAAGACATTATATTGTTTGTTGGTCATTGTTTGAGTCAAGTATTTTCCAATTTTTTGCATTTTAGGTCATCATTTATGGGTAAGATTGAGGAAGTATCATATATGAATGGTTTTGATCAGTTTTGTGGCTATTTTGGATCATGTACAAGTGTGTAAAACCTCCTTAGGGTGTGACACCACACCCCAAAAGGGTGACATCACCCTTCTTGGGCGACTTATAAATTTTTTGAGGGTTTAAGCTGCTCAGAAATTTCTAAAATTTATGTAATCTAATTTATCATATTTTATTGATAATTTTGAGTATTTATTTGGATCAATACATTTAATTTTTGAGGAGTTATGTGATTTTTATTTTTTTATAAAATCTGATAATAATTAATTATTTTTGGGTTGCAAATTAATTACTTTGGTACATTTAAATTTTGGAGAATAATTACATTTTTTTAATTCTATTTTCAATTTTTTTGAGTATTTTTGAGTGAAAAATTATTTATTTTAGTCATCAAACCCTAGTGCTAAGGCCGGGTGTGATGATTTGTTCCTAGGGCTGAAAATTGGCATATTTTTTGTGGATTTTTAGTTTTAAACTTATTGGAATTTGTGGAGATTTTTACTCTTATATATTCATCCCTAAAAGAAAACATTAAAGTGGTATCATAACACTGATCTAGTGTACCTGTGACATTTTAAGTGTGAAATTTTTGAGGTAAGAAGATAAAAATATTTTATGTTATCAAAGAAGAGGAAAGTTATGGATGATCAAGGGTTTACATCAGAATAAGTAATTTTTTTGGTTTGATCAAGGAAAGCAAATGCGATATTTAGCATATATTAAGTATGAAATTTGTATCCATGTTGAAGACTACACTAGATCCAAGAAAAAATTATCACCCTAATGGAGAAGGAAGCTTAAATAATAGTGAAAGGGTTTCTACCAACACCTTCTCCCCCCCCCCCCCTCGCCCTCTACAAAATTCTTCAAATGTACATCTTTGTAAAAAGATCTTGTTTTTAAAGATGATCCACTGATATGCGATCCTCTTGATACACTTCAACAAGAGTATGTATCACTAAACTTTGACATGAAATCACTCTTGTCAGTTCATGATTATTATGAGATTGATGGATCAAAACCAAGAGTACCAAGCATGTGACCCTGTAGAGACTTGAAATAAAGGTTGGGTAAGATTTATCTTCCTATTTGTTATGGTACTAATAAACTTCCAATGAGATCATGGTTGTATAAATTGTACACCTATTTATCTCTCAACCCCATGTTTGAGGATGAGACTCTCAAATGTTTCACACTACACTTGGAGGGTATTGTTCATGAGTGGTGTTTTCATGGCATGATCATAAAAGGCCATAGATCTATTACAACCTTGGAATAGTTTAATAAGTGGGTAATTATAATATAAAGATTTGATAGAAGAGATATAAAAATCCACTTTCATGAGTTGGCACAACTCAAATAAAATCATAATGTTGAGAGGTATGTTGTTGATTTTTAAAAAAATCAGTCATGGTACTGGATGTGAGTGAAGTAAGGAAGGTTTGTATATTTATTAAAGGTTTTATTGAGCCTTTAATAGGTTTGTTAATATATTTTAATCCAATTTACTCGTGATATTATATTATTAAATCATCAAATCTAGATTATTCACCTTATAGAAGTAATATGTGGCCACAAGTATAGCAAGGGGAAACTAATAACTTGATACCAAAAATAAGAAATTTAGGGTAGTAAAGGTTGCATTTCAATGGGTAACTAATGGAACCAAGTGGGTATCCAAGGGAAAAACCAAATGAGCAATGAAGGAAACAATCTTCATCGTATATACCACCACATAGAGCTCTACCATATTGCATCAATGAGAAATATGGAAGACATGAAATGAGGAGAAAAGGTTTGTGTTTTGCATGCAAAGAACGATAAAATAGAGGCCACTATTACATGGGAAAAGGACATGTCCATTACATTTAGGTAATTGATGATGGTTCAAATTTTGATATTGTTGATTCTAATGTTGAGCAAAATGAAAATGTGGTTGATGAACATGTACATAAGGATGACAATGAAGATATGGGCAACACTCTTGATACTCTTTTTGAAGCACCAAAGTACCATCCTTTTTGGGTAAGACGAACATTGGAGAAGCACAAGGTGACCATATCGACTGATAGTGGGGATACTCAAGATTTCATTGGCAAGAATTTGGTGGCTAAACTTGATTTGATTGTAGAATATTTTAAGGGGTTCAAAGTAAAATTATAGAGAATGGGTTTTCTCTTCCATGATCCAAAATAATCACCAAGCTCACCATTTCCATAGGAGAGTATGAGGTATGTGAAGATTTTTATGTAATTGACATTAGGGATATGGATCTTATACTTAGGGTCTAATGGTTGCATTCATTAGGTAAATTTACCCTCAATTATCCAAGATTTATACCCAAATTCAAAGCATGTAACAAGGAGGTAACTCTTCAAGGTATGCTCAATCATTTACCTCAAGTTAATTATTTGCTTAATAAATATTTACAAGAGGATGTAAAAGTATATTATGTGTCATTTATATAAGAATATTGGAGAGAGTTAATTATCTTTGAATATTCTAAAAATCAGTTCACTAATGACTTGATTAAAGGGGTAATTATTGATGATAATTACAAAATTTTGGATTGACTTATACTCTACAAATAAAGGGTCTATTTTTTTTATAATCTAGGATAAAACACGTGGTTTTAAAGGCTACCCACAACTCTCTACTAGCTAGACATAAAGGGTATTAAATGATCTATAAGCTTATAATGGAAAGTTTTTGTTGGAAGGGTTTAGAAAAAGAGGTTATCAATTACATCTGAGAGAGTTTTGTATGTAAAATAAATAAGTGAGTATGAATTTCTAGGACTCTTCCAACCCCTTCATATTCTTCACAAAAATGAGAAAGCATCTCCATGAATTTAATTACAAAATTGCTTATGTTGCAAGGTACTGCTATATAAACTGGTTATATATGGTTGAACCATGTTTTTATTCCCCTTACAAGGTAAAAAACAAAGTGGGTGAGGTTGCCAATGAGTTAGAGCTTCCAAAAAATGGTAAGATTCACAATGTATTTCATGTTTCTTGCATTAAGAAGGATCTTAGACAGCTTACTACTTCTTATTTAGAGTTGATCCCTTTGGATGAAGGTAAACTAATCTTGTTTCCATAATCCATCATTAAGAAACATTAAAATAAGTTAAATAACTATAGAATCAAAGAATATTTTGTAAAATTAAAAAGCATACCACCTGAGAACACCACATAGGAGGGTGGGGTAATTTTGGACCACACAAATTTATAATTGCTTGAGGGTAAACAATCTTGGGAAGGGAAGACAAGAATGTCCCTAATTATAATTCAAAAGTACATACATATTGTAGAATTTTCTTATAATTTTCCACATAGAATAAGGGATAAATTTTTGTGATATTATTTTATTAATTGATTCAAATTACCCAAACAGTGATTTTGATCATTTAACCATATAAAGAATTTTTAGTTAATTAATAGAATATTATTAAAAAGTTTTTTTTACTACTAAAACATTTTATAAAAGTGGTTTTAACCACTATTGAACTTGAGAGTTCAAATATTATTGGGAGAAGACATTTGAATTACTTTTTGCCCAAAATTGATTTAATCACTCTTGTAAATTGGGTAAATTGACTAATTATTTATTTAATTATTGACTTAAAGTATTTTTAATCACTAAATATAGTTTGGCAATTAATTTAATATTAAAAGTGGGGAAAAGAGTAAATGTCAAATAGGAGGGAAAATAAAAGAAGAAAAGATATTTTTAAAAGTGGTTAAGTGATTTTAAAAAGGTATTTTGCCTCCAAGAGTGGGTCTGATAACTTTGAAGACTATATATGGATATGAGGTATTTTATTTTAGACATGTTTAAATTATATATTGAGTATTCATTCTTGAAGTGTGATTAGGATGGATTCCCAATGAATGCTAATACTATTTGAAGGGTGATTTCATTCTGAAATCTTATTGAAGACATTATATTATTTGTTGGTTGTTGATTGGGTCAATTATTTTCTAGTTTTGTGTATTTTAGGTCATCATTTCAAGGTAATATTGAAAAAATATCACATATTAAAGGTTTTCATCAGATTTTATGAACTTTTGGATCATATAAAAGTGTAGTGAATGTCCTTAAGGTGTGATATCACACCCATAAAGGGTGATGTCAACCTTTGTGGGTGACTTTTGCATATTTTGAGGGTTTATCTTAATAAAAAAAATTGACATTTATGTAATGTCATTTTCCATATTTTTATGATCATTTTGAGTATTTATTTGGCTCAATACATTCAATTTTGAAAATGTATTTTTTTGTTTTTTTTAAATCTAGTAATAATTAATCATTTGCAAGTTGAAAAATCAGTACTTTGGGACATTCAAATTTGGGTGACTAATTACATTTTATTTATTTATTTGGGGATTTTAAAAGTATTTTTGAGTGAAAAAATATTGATTTTAGTCCCCAAACCCTAGTGCCAAAGCTAGTGGGATGATTTGTTCCTAGGGCTGTAAATTCAGTTTTTGACATATTTTGTGTGAATTTTCAATTTCAAACTAATTGGGATTTTTGGAGATTTTTATTCTTGAATATTAAGCCCTAAAATGGAACATTACAATATCTTTCCATATTGAACAAGATTATGTTTTTATTGTTTCAAGACACAAGTAGAGTAACAAACAAAAAATTTAGAAAAGGTAAACAACAAAGTCCTTTTTATTGTATTAAATTGAGTAATTAAAAAAAATAACACATACATTTTAATATATTTTATTTTTTAAATTTGTGTTTAATTTGATATTATATTGATTAGCTTTACCATAAATGAAAATTTCAAGTTCTAGGTTTATTTATTATTCCTATAAATGTATTTAACTTTGACAAAGAAGGTTGAGGATCATGTGTTGTAGACAAAGTGTAAATTGCTTAAGGATCTCATTCTAGTTCAAATAATATCAATGCCTTTTGATTTTTTTAATCTAGAATTTTCACGTTTATTTTAAATATTTTTATCTAACTTAGTAGTAAGAACATAATACACACAAAAATCGAACAAAATAGTTTTGATATTTTAAATTTACATTTAATTGTTTATAAAAAATAATTTTAAAACCAAACATAAACAAAGGCATTGAGATAATTATAAGTGATGCATGTTAAGCATTCACTTAAAATAGGTCAACCATATTTACACACGTTTGGTTTCAACTTCACATGTTTATTTTTTTTCCCACTAGTTACTAAATATAAATTCATAAGCTAAGTTCACCTAATAAAATTTGATAATTACATGTTTTTTAAAATTTTATTTAACAAAAAACCTTCATTTTCACTTGTAATTTCTTATATACTTTCTTGAGATTCACTAATTAGTTTTGCCTAGATTGATGGAATTCACGTATATAGATATATTTCACTTCATTATATTTATGTTCTTGCTAATACATCATTAAAAACACATATAAAATTAAACACAAAGGGTTGAGACAAAGGAAAAATTTAAAAAAAATATATATGGAAATCATGATACTAATCATGGGACCACTAGAAACACGAAACATATATATTGGTCAAAAAATGAAGAGAGGCCTCAATTTTTTTATAACATCTAGATCAATAATTGGAATAAAATGAAAGTTATATCTAGTGAGACACTTCAATGGACTAAAATGACAAAAATAAAAATGTTTATTGAGTTTATTATCAAGAAAATAAATGAATGGTTTGATGCTTGAAATTTAAAATTAAAACTTAAAGACTTGTATATTTTCAACTAAGGAGAAAAGTATTACAATTCCCAATGTCCTAAATTGGACATATTTGAATGAGCTGTTATAAACAAGAACATAATATGAAATATGTATTATTTACCAATTAAAATTTTTATAGACTTCAAATTAATTTTTAATTAGTAATATATGCTACATCTACTGATCATAAATGGTGGTGTTTTAGCTTTTTTGTGCAAAATTATGTTTACAATATGTAAAACACATTCAAATTATTCCACAACACTTATTTATGTAAAAATATTAAATACACCCATGTATACAAATTTTAATGTGGTAAAATAGAAATATTACTATTCAAAATGTGACAAATAAGAATGATAGATAAATAAATAATATTTGACATTTTTTGAAATTTTTAGAGGATTTCATTGTTATAAAAACATGTCCAAACACTAAGACAAACAAAACAGATTTTTTTTCAAAAATAATAAAATTTCATAAAAGGATCCTAATGGACCCTCCACCAATTATGTCCTATTTTTGGCAAATTCTATACTTTAAATTTTTATAGGACTATATTTTAGAAAGTCTACTAATTGAAGTCAATTAGGGTTTTAATTTTTCTTCTTTTATTTCATAAGAAGAATATGGTGAACTACTTTTCCTTTTTTCCTTTTACCTAGGTCACATAATGTTACAATAATAGAGTGTATGTAACTTAGTTTTCCCAAGTAATATGATGAGGTGTTCTATATATATACTCAGATATTTAGAATTAGGGGTTTATGTAGTTCTCATGTTTTATGAGTGTAGTCTAGCATAAGTGAGATAAAGGTATTCATATTTTATCAATATATAATCAAAATCAACTGCATACTTTGATATGACCTTTTTTTGATATAATATTTTGGCACAAGATGAATGTTGGAAGAAATAGATCAATGTGTAGATTCTTTTTTGGAAAATTTGAAGATCTCTTGATAAAAATTTATAAATGAGAATGAGAAACTTGGATTTTAAGAGATATTGATGATATTCATTTATGATTGAATGTTTAAGCATACTCTTTTAAATTGACCAAAGGATAATAATGTGTCCCAGATTTTGGATTTAAACATTCATAAACACTCTAATCTCCCATGAAAATAACTTGAGTTTAGTTGGTTATAATTAATGAAACATCTATTTTAGCTTGTATATACAAAGACTTATTGTATTCATATTTCTCTTAAATTATTGAAGTATGCCAAGCATTTTAGGTTATTTTAAATATATTTATGAATAGTTTATATTGTCTTCTAAATTATATATTCTAAAATTAATTATAAAAAAAACTAGTGTAACTACAAGAATACAAGGATTCTAACATGTGTACAATGTCTCAATTAATCAATGTGAATGAAGAAAAAAAATGAGCATAGGATTGAACATACTAGTGGTAAATGAACCATGTTATCACTCATGGGAATATGTTGTATTGGAAAAGAGAAACTAAAAATTGCACATCATCACATAAGACTTGGGATCTCATTGCTTAATAAATATGTATTCGTCATTGTTTAATACAATAGGGCATGAATTTTAGTTTGAAATAATCAATTAGATCGTAGTCTAATAAAGTTTTGGCAAAAATATTAAATTTTATAATAGATGGTGAAAATATTAAATATGCACCTATAGGTTAGTCACATGTCACCACCTTTTTGGAATCTCAATGTTAGTGTGGCCAATAATAAAATGAGGGATGTCTCTTGTTTTACGTATATACACCCATATATGATGTAAGGGTTAATGAAGATTAGCTTTAAAACCTTATTTAGTTGGAATTTAAACTTGATAAGGAATCATTATGCTACAATATCCTCTCTTTTTTTCATTACATGTTTTCTCAACTCGTCATGTTGAGTTATACCTTGATTCAGACTTCAAAACCTTATTTTAGGGATTTCTAACTATGAACAAGTACTGAGTATAAATTTAAAATTTAAAATATATTTTTTAATCTTTTCGATTGTAAAATGTTCTCTACACATTTATACTACTTTTCCAATTGAATTTTGCATCAAAATAATCTTAAAAGGTGATGAAAGGCAACTTTGATTGACTGTCAAAACACTTTTCTTGACTATTAAAAACCATGTAATGAGTCTTTAGACCTATGATATGTTTGAACACTATTCCAATTAGTAAATTTTATTATAAATAAAAATATATATTGGATTACATTTAATATAAAATTTTAATTGAAGCATAAAACTCAATAAGGTATTCTTTCATTGCTTGGGTGAAAATTGTGTTACAGCACTTTCTAAAACCCTATTTTCAAGATTTTTTCTTCCTTTTCTTCAAAATATTAGAGTTATTAATATTCACTAAATTTTTATCTCCCTTATTTTATTTTCCACACATACCTATCTCCCCTCACTCTCAAACTGTTGATCCAAGTTCCTCAAACTATCTAACTAACTTAGTAGACTCAACCTAAGCCTTAACCTTCTCTAAGTTTGACATAGTTAGTTATGAGTTAATACATTAAAACTATTTCAAAACATGCCCAAAGATTTTACTTGATACATCCAATAAATATAATTCCCAAAAAATGTTATAGGAGATGAGAAAAGCTCATAAAATAACTTAAACATGTTCAAAAAATAAAATTTCTAGTTTTGACAAGAATCTTGAAAACAAGACAAAATGAACAATAAAAATAAAATTGAAACATGGAAAAGCTTATTATTGAAAAAATGTTACCTGATAAACCCATTTAAGACCAAAATTTTCAAAACAAAATAAGCAACTAAAGCTAATGTTTATGAATCAAGCTTCTTATGTAGAAATACATTCAAGAGCTCATGCTCATGAGATCTTCAATTCATATTAAATTTTGTTTGATGGAGCCATAAAATAATAATATTCAAGAGGATGATTATTCAAATTCATTAAATTTTTTAAATAATCTTACATCTAATTCTTTTGATAACCTATTTGTCCAAAATAGATTTTAGTTCATCTTTCTATGCCTTGGGTAATTATTGTTCCCAATAAATGACCTATTCACAATCTTCTTCCTATTATTTTTTTGTGTATTATTTTGATCTATAATGATGAGGTATGATACATTAAAAATAGGTGAGATATCAATATGAGATAGGAGTTATAGTTCATATGCATTAGCCACAAACTTTCTAAAGATCTTATAACATCCTATCTTTCTCAATTTCAATTTATTGTATTCATATTTACAAAACCTTTCATACCTAAGGTACGCTAACACAAAATCTCCTACGTAAAAGTTCACTTCATTAAATCTTTTATCAGCATCTCCTTTGTACTTACTATCACTCAACTCTAACTATTTCTTGACTTGCTCATGTAACTCTTGCATGATTGTATCAAACTCTTCACCTATAGCACTACTGTTCTCTTGATTACCAAACTCTCTAAGCCCATAAACACTTATTGGATTTATAACATAAAAATCCTAAAATAGATTTCAACTTGTAATCGTATTAGGTAAATCATTGTATATAAAGTCATCTTAGGCTAACACCTAATTCTATTACTTTGGACTATCACTTACCAAACATCTTAGTAGATTCCTTAAGCTTATATTGACAACTTCAGTGCAATCATCATTTTGGGGATGGTAGGATGAACTAAAACTCAATGAATTTCACAACTTATTCTAAAGTGTTCTTTAAAAATATTGAATAAATTTTTCATCCCTGTCAAAAATAATGCTACTAGGAATTATATGTAACCTTAATACTTTAAGGAATAAATTAACAATGTTTGTAGCATCACTTATCTTCTTACATGCTATGAAGTTTATTATTTTGTAAAATCTATTAAAAATAATAAAAATTTAATCACTACTTCATTGTGTTATTTGAAAAACCAATAGAAAAACCATTCTTATTGCATTCTATGACCTACTTGTAAAAGGTAGTAATTTGTATAGACCTACATTTTAACTATTTCCTTTGTCATGTTTATAAATATTACATCTATCCATAAAATTATTGACATAATATTGCATTATTGTCTAATAATAATATGAATTCCACTAATCAAAGGTCTTTATTTATCCAAAATGTCCTACTAAACTATCATTGTGCTTTTCTTTCAGTAAATTATCTCTCACAGACCCCCTATGTATGCATAGTTGTTGTCCTTCAAATAATAATCCTTCTTCAATCATTTATTCCATACATGGACTCCTATCCATTCATTTTGAATTCATAAAACCCTCATTTGATTCCTTAATATTTTTATCTTCCTTATATAACTCATTTAATGACTCAAATCACAAACTACCCATTTGAGTTTCATGTATGACTATACTTATCTTACTCAATGCATTGGCTACCTTATTGGACTACCCACTCTTATGTTTGATTAAAAGAATAAATTTTTAGTAATAAATCTATCTATTTCACATGTCTTTTTAAAGCGTGATTATTTATATAAGTCACAAACTCTTTAGGTAATAAGTAGTGCCTCCACTTCTTCAATGCTTGGATTATGGAATATAATTATTGATCAAAGGATTAATAATAATTATTATATTCATTTATATTTTCACTAAAGTAAGCAATAGGCCTTCTTTATTGACTCAAAAAAAATATAATAGCTAGCCCACTATAATCACATTCAACTCGAAAGGGTTTGTTAAAATCAAGGTTAAGATAGGCTACTCAGTTATCATTTTATGAATTTTCTTCTTAGTTGATTCATTCTAATTAAATTTATTATTATCATATTTTATAGTTTCAAAAATAGGTTCATAAATACCACTAAAGTTTATAATGAACTATCTATAAAAATAAGATAATTCATGAAAAAATCTTACCTGTAAAAAATGTCTTGGAGTAGGCCATTCCAATATGGTTATTACCTTTTTTGATCTATTTTAAAACCATCCTTATAAATGACATATCCCAAAAAAATAAACTCAACTTACATGAAAGTAGATTTCTTGAGGTTAATCAATAAGTTCTCTTCATGTATCTTATTCAATAACATCATAAGATGCTTGATGTGTTGCTCCTTTAATTGGATAAAAGTAAAATTTTCATCCAAATAAGAAATAACAAATTTCCATGTAAATGACTTGAGCATCTCATTCATTAGTCTCATGAAGGTACTAGGAGTGTTGGTCAAACCAAATGGCAAAACAATGCACTCATACAATGCATCATTAGTCTTGAAGTCTATTTTCCACTCATCACCTTCTCTAATTTTGATTTGATGGCAACCACATTTCATATCTATCTTTGATAAATATTGTGTTTGAATCCTTCAAACATTATCAAGAACACCATTTTATTTAAGATGAATTGTTAACATGATTCACATAAATTTTATAAGTGATGGGTTTTACCCCATTAATGGACAATGTGCAGAGCACAATATATTTTATTCAATATCAATAACTTGATTATTCATTAAAAAAAATTACATATATAGAGAAACACTCTCCTAGAAAATAAGAGATAAAACTAATCCCACAAAACACTCATTATAACTATCTCAAATCTCTATCGTAACTCTACATGATCTAAACAAATTATTTACATTTATTCAATATTTGTCAAATGTATTATTTTATTTACACACTAATAACTAATGTTAGTACTAACTCCTGACATTCCCCCCACACCCACCACCACCCCACCCTCCACAACCCCCTCCCCACACCTGCCCCCTCCCCCCCCCCCGTTCAAACAAGGGGCGAGGAATTCCCCCCCGCCCTTGCGCACCCCCCCTCTGGAATTTATTTTCTAGACATTGGCTTCAACTGATAATGCATTTGTTTTTACATTGATTTTTGAAAGTTTCTTACAAAAAAGAGGAGATTTACATTGTATATGCTTTATTGAGATGTGTAAGTTTTATTTACAAAATGTCTTTTCTACATATGCTTATTTACTCCTTTGCCATAAATCGATTGACACCAAAAAAAAAGGACAATAACAAAACATAAAACTATCAACTATAAAAACTCTGACACAAATAAACTTAAAAAAACCCTAAATAAAAAAACTAAATATAAATTAAATTAACAAAATTACATCTTAGAAAAACTATTAAAATCTAAAATTTAAAAAACATTAATGTAAAACAAAATAATAATTTTTAAAAATGTAGAAATCTAAAAATACTAAACAAAAGGTAACAATATAAAAAGACTTAAAAAAATAAAATATCAACAAATAAAATTTAATAAAAAAATATGTGACTTTATACCTAGACCATTAAAATAGACTCGATCAATATAAATTTAAATCTAAACATATAAAATATAAACAAAATTTAAAAAGAATAAATAATAAAATAATAATGCATCTCTTTTTACATTGATTTGGAAAGTTTCTTTTAAAAAAAAGAAGATTTACATTGTATATACTTTATTGAGATGTGTACATTTTATTACAAAATATCTTTTTTACATATGCTTATTTACTCCTTCACCATAAATTAATTGACACCAGAAAAAGAAAGACAATAACAAAACATAAAACTATCAACTATAAAAACTCTGACACAAATAAACTAAAAAAAAACTAAATATAAATTAAATTAACAAAATTACATCTTAAAAAGATCTATTAAAATCTAAAATTTAAAAAACAATAATGTAAAACAAAATAATAATTTTAAAAAATCTAAAAATACTAAACAAAAGGTAACAATATAAAATGACTTTAAAGAATAAAGTATCAACAAATAACGTTTAACAAAGGTACTAGGAGTGTTGGTCAAACCAAATGGCAAAACAATCCACTCATACAATGCATGATTAGTCTTGAAGTCTATTTTCCACTCATCACCCTCTCTAATTCTGATTTGATGGCAACCACATTTCAAATCTATCTTTGATAAATATTGTTTTTGAATCCTTCAAACATTATCAAGAACACCATTTTATTTAAGATGAATTGTTAACATGATTCACATAACTTTTATAAGTGATGGGTTTTACCCCATTAATGGACAATGTTCAGAGCACAATATATTTTAGTCAATATCAATAACTTGATTATTCATTTAAAAAAATTACATATATAGAGAAACACTCTCCTAGAAAATAAGAGATAAAACTAATCCCACAAAACACTCATTATAACTATCTCAAATCTCTACCCTAACTCTACATGATCTAAACAAATTATTTACATTTATTCAATATTTGTCAAATGTATTATTTTATTTACACACTAATAACTAATGTTAGTACTAACTCCTCACATTCCCCCCACACCCGCCCCCACGCCCCCCCCCCCCCGCCCCCCCCCTCTCTGAAATTTATTTTCTAGACATTGGCTTCAATAGATAATGCATTTGTTTTACATTGATTTTAGAAATTTTCTTACAAAAAGAGGAGATTTACATTGTATATGCTTTATTGAGATGTGTAAGTTTTCTTTACAAAATGTCTTTTCTACATAGGCTTATTTACTCCTTTGCCATAAATCGATTGACACCAAAAAAAAGGACACTAACAAAACATAAAACTATCAACTATAAAAACTCTGACACAAATAAACTTAAAAAAAAAACCCTAAATAAAAAATCTAAATATAAATTAAATTAACAATATTACATCTTAGAAAAATCTATTAAAATCTAAAATTTAAAAAACAATAATGTAAAACAAAATAAAAATTTAAAAAAATTTAGAAATCTAAAAATACTAAACAAAAGGTAACAATATAAAAAGACTTAAAAGAATAAAATATCAACAAATGAAATTTAATAAAAAAAATACGTGACTTTATACCTAGACCATTAAAATAGACTCGATCAATATAAATTTAAATCTAAACATATAAAATATAAACAAAATTTAAAAAAGAATAAATATAAAATAATAATGCATCTCTTTTTACATTGATTTGGAAAGTTTCTTTTAAAAAAAAGAAGATTTACATTGTATATACTTTATTGAGATGTGTACATTTTATTACAAAATGTCTTTTTTACATATGCTTATTTACTCCTTCGCCATAAATTAATTGACACTAAAAGAAAAAGACAATAACAAAACATAAAACTATCAACTATAAAAACTCTGACACAAATAAACATAAAAAAAACCCTAAATAAAAATTTAAATATAAATTAAATTAACAAAATTACATCTTAAAAAGATCTAGTAAAATTTAAAATTTAAAAAACAATAATGTAAAACAAAATAATAATTTTAAAAAATCTAAAAATACTAAACAAAAGGTAACAATATAAAATGACTTTAAAGAATAAAGTATCAACAAATAACATTTAATAAAATTTACGTGACTTTATACCTGGACCATTAAAATAGTCTCGATCAATATAAATCCAAATCTAAACATATAAAATATAAACAAAATTAAAAAACGAATAAATATAAAATAAACTAATTAAAATTTAAATTTAAACATAACTTAGAATATGACACGTAACATGGCTCATAATTTCACTATATAAAAATTTAAATATTAAAACAAACTTAAAAAAATAAATATAACAAAATATAAATAGACCTAAAATTAAATGAAATTTTTTAAAACTATAACAATAACAGATTTAACAATCTTAATTTAGAATACTTAATCCACATAAAGGTAAACTCCTAAGAGATAACAATAATCCAAAAAAATTCTCTTTCACGCTAAATAGAGATTGACGGTGAAGAAAGAGTAGATTTGGATATATGTAGAGCTCACCGTTTGTGAAGGAGTATGAGACGTGCTGGAGTCCCCAAACTTTGTACAGGCTTAAGCTAAACAGTGTTGTTGGGGACACCGATCTGAGGTGATCTTAGATGAATATCCACATCTTATGCACTGGTTATTAGAGTCGATGCAATGATCGATGCCGTGAAGAGGCTTGATGTGTATGCCATTGTTGGTCAGGACCGAGATAAAGTATTCTACCACCGCCAAAAAGGAATTAAAGGTTGTCGTTGTGTATTTGATGATGGAAGACAACAAACGGTGTAGGCTTTATTCAAGTGATGTTAGATGAGCTGACAGGGATTGTAATAGGCCCACATATCAATCATACTGCCAAACTTCTTCAGCATGTAGAGCTCAGGTGGAGTCAAAAACTCAGTTGTTTCAAAAATAAACTCGAAGCTATGTCAGTCCATGATTGAAAACACCCTGATACAAACTCAGAAGAGAGTACGCTCATAACAATATAATCTCTAAGAAGCCAGGGGTCTTAATATTTTTGTATTTTCTGATTTTTTAGAATTCACACATAGTGGATAGAGTGGGTGAAAACAAACTACGGACAGAGGTGAACAGAGTGGAAGCCCAAGATGAATACACGTAGTCTACACTGCTAAACCAGTAGCGATATGTAATAAGATTGAACAAACATGGTGATGGCATTTGCTCATGGTCTGCATAGTATAACCATAATGTTGTGCGGAAAAATGATGAGTGGACGAAGCACTATGCTCAAAGAGGCTGGATACCAGCTATCATACCACTGATGAGTTTTACCCTATTAATGGACAATGTGCAGGGCACAATATATTTCAATCGATCTCAATAACTTAATTATTCATTAAAAAAAAACAATTAAATGTATAGAGTAACACTCTCCTAAAAAATAAAAGATAAAACTAATCCCACAAAACACTCATTATAACTGTCTCAAATCCCTATCCTAACTCTACATGATTTAAACAAATCACGTACATTTATTCAATATTTATCTAATATATTATTTTATTTACACACTAATAATTAATGTTAAGACTAATTCCTAATAATAAGGTTCCATTTTTTTACATAATTTTTTCTTCCGCACTTTGTCATCAATAGCGTAGGTTCACTAATACTCCGTTACATCAAACAATTGGATAGCATTGTTTCAAAATCTTTTTGCATAGATTTATTTTAATATTTTCTTTAAACTAACAAATAATTGACATGTTTTTTTTTTTAATAATCTCAAACTTCCCCTAGATTTTATTAAGGGTTTTTGTTAAATATATGTCTGGGCCTAATTTATGATTTCATAAGTTAGATTTGAACATTTACTCAAATAGCTCACTTTCTTTATATTTGATTCCACATATTATATTCTTGTCTAAAATAATTTGCATCCCTATTGTATGGTCAACAATGATTCATTTGGTCAAAGATTTTGATACTCTAGTTTTAAAATCCTATTTATGCATGTCCTACTATCATACAACTACACACGCACAACTAATATGTCATCCACCTATACACACAACCATCCAATTTAATATTTTTTCAAGTACATGGTTTATTCAACACTAAGTTGTATGGTGCAACATCTCACATGCACAAGGTTTGACACCAATGGATAAGCTCAGCTTGTGTAAGGTAGTACCTACTAAAAACATGACCAGAAATATGACAAATATCTTATTTTGTAATTAGTATCTAATCCAAATGGAGTGACTATTAATTATCTTCATTCAAACACTATATGCGTGACTACATAAAACAATATTAATATTCTTTTAATTCTACTTAAAATAATAACCATTTCAGGCTACTTAAAGATACAGAATCCATGTCAACCCTTCAAAGTAATCCGTTTAGAGCAAATTCTAAAGTTTTTACCATTATAATTCAATATGTATGACATATCTCATTAAACATGTTGAATTTACCTATTTTGAAAATCCGAACAAAAGACAATATAGAATGTAAAAATCATTGTACATTCATGATCCCATTAAAGGAGTTAGAATCTTCATGTACATGAATTAACCATGACCGCCTTTGAAGTTTACATTAACAATAGGCTTCATACCCTATAAATTCATTATGAAACATCTATTCATGATAACTACTGGAGATAATATATGAGATCAACAAGAATCTAAGGTATTTATTAGAATTTGTTTTAACTAAATCAATGATCTAAAATTCATCTACCTTAGATAGATTCATTCCCATAAAAAACTTATTTGAATTTTTCCATTCATATAGAGGTTTCGTCTCCATTATGGTTAACCTTAAAATGGATTTCAAAAAAATTCATTATGTTCTTAGCTCTATAAAGAGTCATTGTTGGATTAATGATAGTACTTGTTTATAAGTAAGTATTTCTATGTTGTTGTTTATCAAGCTACAATTTTTTCATGTCTTTGTTCTCATATTTGGACTATAATAATGAGCACAAATATTAGTGAAAGGAATAGGGAGTGAAGGATTGTAAATACAAGGTTTAATAAACACCATTATTTTATTTAGAATGAGATTTTATTCAATATCTAAGGTAACTTTTACCACCGCTTCTAGGATTCTAGTACAATCATATCTTTTTCACCACCATTCAATATTTGTATTTTAGATTCTTAACATTTTAATTCTGTAAACAATTAATATTATTCTACCCCATTCTTAACTATTGCATAAATTCAATCCTTCGATAAATAAGTAAACATACATAGGAATAGTAAATAATTATAACAATTTTTTTCAATTACATATCAAAAATAAAACATTGAATAAATTACAAAAATAATTCACAATATTTATTCGTAAGATTTTTCTAAGCACAAACCAAAGTAATCTTAGAGGAATCCTAACATAGATTATAAATCTATCAATCACAAGATGAAATCCTAATCAACATGACCTACATTTTTAATATATCCCTTATTTAAATATCTAACTTATGTGAATATCTCATGCAAAAATAGTGCATAAGCTTACCAATAAGACCCATTACTATGAACTCCATCCTAATGCAAATCCAGAAAGGATAGTACTTAAGTTAAATAAAGAGAAAAATAAAAAGGGAGTTAAAGACTTCTCAAGTCCAAAAATATACTCCAAGGAAGGAAACACATCTTCACTATACTACTAAATAGTTAAGAATGTTGTTACCTAATTAAAGTCACAATTAAACATGATTTAATAGTAGTTAAGAATTTTGTTACCTAATTATAGTCACAATTAAACATGATTTAATAGTAGTTAAGAGTTTTGTTACCTAATTATAGTCACAATTAAACATGATTTAACAATTGATTTGATAACTATCCCAAACTTAATGATATCACTACCTCCCAATTTTGATAGTGTTACATTAACTCTTTAAGATGTCTAAGGTTTATAAGTCATAAGGTTATTATACCCTTAATAATATTATTAAGTTAAACAACACAACACAAATGAAATTCTCTTCCCAACTTATATAATCTTAAAAACTATCAAGGCTTAAACATCGACCAAGAGTTGCAAAATTATTATATAAAGTTTTGAAAGTTAAACATGTAAGAGTATAATATTATTGAACACACAACTTTAACCTCCCTTTCAATAATACACCTTCAAGTTTCCACTAAATCATTCTAGTACTAAACCATTATCTCTTCCTTTGATTATCCTAACAAGTTGTAGTTTTGTTCATTTGAGTACAAGCTCGTGTCTACTATTTTTTAAATATGATATTTTTTCTTCTTAAAAGTGCATTAACACAAAATTTTAGATGAGGCACACAAATTAATCAATGTAAGGGATATAAGTGGCTATAAATACAACTATATGTAATTTAAAAAGTTGAGAATCGATCGTACATCCTCTTATATATTTTTGAAGCGTTCATATAAATTTAATTAGTTACAGCTTTAAGATAAATTTCTAATTAAATTAAAGATATTGACATTTCACATAAAGGAACCATTTGTCCAACAAATAGTTTTATTTATTATGAACAATTTGTTTTTTATATGAAATATTTGTTAAGGCCTTATGATATTTTAAGATCGTATGTAAGAATAGAAGATTATTATAAATATTCCTCTTAAATATGCCACACATTTTAGCATAGAAGATTATTATTATAGACAATTGTGGGTGGAGAATTTTTTTGCTAAAATGGATAAGTTTCAATCTTTCTAACCATTTATCTTCCGTGTGTCTCTAATGTACACAGTCATAGGTGGAAGAAATTGTTGTCAAAATGAATGAGTTATCATTATAATCGGAATTTGGACAATTAATTTACTAACTAGAAACAAACAATAGTATAAACAATCTTTGGTGGAGGAAAATTTTACTTAAATGAATAAGTTCTCATTATCATTTGGATTTGGACAATTATTTTATTGTAAGTAAGCAAACAATACCACAGACGTAGAAATTAATCAATCGTATCCATTAAACATGGATTCAGGAAATTATTTTTTGGTTATGTAAACTAAATCCCAAAATTGAAAATTATTTCATTTTATTTTTATAATTTTAAAAATTATATCATTTTATCCCAATAATTCATGCATTCGAACAATAAAATTCAACCCAGGCTTGTAAATTTGTTATTATTTTTACTCAATATTTTTTTCTTACAAACTGGCCAAAAAATCTAAGAATAAGAAAATGCCATGGCTGGAAACTTTAATTCATTTTTTTACCCACTAATACTTATTTGAACAAGTAAAATTATAAATGTAAATAAGATTCTCTTTTATGGGATTTTAATATCATAAATATCAATAAACCTAGACAACAAGCTGGAACACCTTAATGAGGATTTTGAAATCGTTAAATATCAAGTAAAACTTAGCTAGCAAGATGGACTGCCCTTACTAGGGATTTGAATCAATTTTACTCATTGTATTAATCTATTCAATAAATAAAATTTTGAGTCAAAACACAAAACGCCCTGGATGAAGAATAAAACCAAGTTTTTACTTAAAGAATTTCTTGCTAAAATAAACACATCTATGAATAGCTATTTTTGAAGGCAAAATAAAACACCCTAACTGAAGAACAAAACCGATTTCTTACTCATATAAATATATTTATGAACAATATTATTTTATTATTTTATTTATTTATTTTTATTTTTATTTATTTTTGGTTTTGTTATGTTTGGAGGGGAATACCTTAGCTAAGATATTAAACAAATTTATTGCTTAAAAATATATATATATATATATCTTTGGAAACTAAGCATTTTTAGGCAAAACAAAATGCTTTAAATGAAATGATAAAACAAATTTATTACTTGAATAAACACCCTAGGTGAAGGATAGAAGTTTTTCTAGAAAGAATGTCGCAAGTGAAGGATAAAACCAATTTATTACTCAAATAAACACATGTAAAATAATTTGGAGGAAAAAATAAACACCTTAATAAGGATTATAAAATAAATAAATACCAAAATAACTCAGGGAAGTAGCTAGAGCACCCTTATGATGGTTTGAATATCATTTATATAAGCTACAATGTATTAAGGTGGCGAGTTTCCTTTCTAACATTTTCTTCCTACTTAGCCTAGGGATCTTGCTAATGCCAAATATATTTTCAGTGTCTCCCAAAGGTGCCTCGCAAACATCTAAAAGATCATAGTAATATTGTTTTTGGGAATGCCAAAGATTGAAGACACATGAGTAGCACCTCACTTAGTTGAGGAGCTTCTTTTACTAGGATCATTGTCATTTCACCAAGAATAAGAGTAAAAATAAGATGGACTTACTTCCTCCCCATTCAACTAGCATTGTTATTGATGCATCACAAGGATATATGACATAAAATATTAAATAGTATTAAGGAACGTGTTTCTTATTTTCCATCTAGATCCAAGAGAAGTTCCATTTCCACTTATATTACTATTTAAAAAATGAAGTAGATATCATTTTTTCCTCCCAAAATTAAGTGCATAAATATTACTTAGGAAGATTGAAATAAATGTTTAAGAAATCATTTCTAGAAAAAAAACAATGTTCCCATTAGATAGAGTTGTTCTTACTATTTTCAATCTAAGAATTTTCCACAAAAAGCACACCATTACGTCAAAACAGGTGTTACTAGATCCAACTTTAAGCTTCTAATACATAATTTAGGGTATAATTCTTACGTGAACACACCAATTCATTCCATATTTACATTCAATTCAAGATTAGTTATAGACACAGAAGAGGACTTTGTTTTCTAACCCCCATACAAGATATCTCCTGAGGGAGCCATAATTATTATTAAATCCTCTCATAATTGGTAAGAGAACACTACAACATAGAAATGTGAAACAACACATCCATCACAACATGAAAAATAATTTTCAACATGGTGGTATATCAAATTACACCATAATTATAAAATTAAGTATATTCAAGGTGCCAAATCAACACACCATACCACCATAGGATCATATATGAGCACAGGGAATAAATAATATATCACAAGTAGGAGATCAACATGATGTTTCAATAAATATTATGGAATTTCATTGAATCCATCATGAATATAAGAATGATATCAACATGCATATATATGCCCATATGGCCATCATCACACATTCAATCCATGATTATTTCTACTATGTGTAGATAATATGACATAGTTTTATATACAATTAGCGAATGCTATCCTATTCTACCATAATAAAAAATTTCAAGCACGCATTTATTGATGAATTATTTTATAAATCAGAATTGATTAAGAAATATTTTTATTTTACATGATAAATTTTCCCTTGTCATTCTCCATTTAAACTCTAGTCACCTACACATCCATTGGGCAAGTCAACATATTCATGTGCTATATAAAATTCAATCATGAAATGAATGCATCCCAATAAATTATTACCACCACTGAGCCCTATAATTTTCATGTGATCCAATATATTCACATCCTATTTCCATTTCATGATTGTCATATCCAATCTTGAATCTAAGAAATATGTATCAAAATAACTCTAGAAACAAGGCCAACAAACATACCATAGTGTCCCAAGTTCCTCTTTTTATCCATAAATCCATGAATCAATAAATATATATCATAATGTATTATAGGAAGGGAACTATAAATCATCCCCCAGGGTACCAAGCTTCTCTTTCAATCCATCTAATATGATATAAAATAAGGGAAACCAAATAGCATCCCATAGGGTCCAAAGCTCTTCCTTAACATGTTCATCATTAGAAATGTTTTCTTATAGGTACAATGTGCATATTTATTTTATTAAATAATACCCAAGGAGATTAACCATTACCCCCATCCCCATTTACTTCCTAAGAGAACCAAAAAAAAATCCATACATGTTATAATAACAACCAATAACATATATGGATCTGATAGTGTAGTCTACCAT
>JARHVA010001114.1:2570000-2575000 GCA_037957365.1 Torreya grandis | reverse complement strand
CCATGACTATGCTATAAGTAAATGATGTCCCCATTCTAATTGAATCTCATCACTAAAAACTACATGTTTGTCTTCAATGTTATCAAATATCATAATAAAAATGCCTTTGGCATAGGGTCAGATTTAAATCTTACTAGTAATAATATCCTACCATTCCTTTAAAACCCATTCATGGATTTGGTACAAGTTTGGCTAAAATCTTGTGAACTAACAGATCATGCCAAAGGTAGATAGGTGGTATTTCTTATTCTCAATGACTACCAATTCCTCATCTACAAAGACAAGAGTGGGAAAAGCTTTAGCAGGGGCTAAACGTTGATGTATAGTCTTCTTGGATAACATGTTGGCAAAGGTAGGGCACAAGTCATCTTTGGACAGGGTCTCCCCTCCAGCAACAATATCCTTAACAACATTGATACCTTCAATTCTAGCCATCTTTGTATACTTTGGATGCCTCCCTGCCATGTCCATAGGAGACCCATATACCACTACCACAGTAATAAATGGAGGAGGAAAATTTTTTAGAGTATGTTGACTCATAATTTTTAATAGAATTTTGCCTATAATGGTAGGTCAAATCCCCTATGACCCCTTTGATCCCAATCTACCAGATATGTCTACATCTGAGATTATTTTCATAGTAGAACCAGACATCTTCATCATAAAGTTTATATTATGATTAGGGTTTGGTATCAAAATTTCCTTTACCAATGTGCTCCCTCCTTTTTCAATATTTTCTTACTTAATTTATGCTTGTTCATTTTTTAATTTTACTTATTTGCCATGAAATTAACCCATTCATTTTGAGTTTTACAAACTTGGAACTAGTTTTTATTATTGACACTCTACAAATTCTATAAAGTATCCATTTACTTTATCTCAATAGTTATAAATTATTCATTTTTTATTCTAGCCTTGAACTTATTTTTACAGATAAATAATGGGGTCATGTAGTTACTACAAAACACCAATTCAGGGGATAAAAAATGAGAAAACTGAAGTCAAGAGGGAAAAACAAAGAAAAAGACAAGTAGATATGAGAACATCCATAACAACGTCTATACCAAGTCTAGGTACTTCACACAATGTAATATTTAAAAGAAAAATAATATGACTAATTCCATGCAATTTATTTTATATATATCTTCAAAAGAGATTATATAACTTAATCAATCCTTTTTCAATGATGAAATTCAAAATATAAAACATCTAACTAGTGAATTTACATTGAGTGATGAAACACATGGAGAAACACAATATAATAAATCATCCATCCATAAATTTTTTTTTGAGCATGATGATAATAAACATCACTTAATGATCCCAATTAATCTATTTCCTAATGAAGAGGAATTTACTTCGTTTGTAGAGTCTAATGTACCTATAAAACACTCTAATATCCCTTTTAGAGTTGAAGTGCTAACATTATCCAATTTAACAAAAAATTAAAACTCTTGGACCCAAACTTCCAAGGAGAATAGATGAAAACCAATGCATTTGATTCAAATATATAGGAAAATAATATAACTTATGGAAGATAAAATGTCAAAAATATCAAATCAAAATCATGCTCAACATGTATAGAACTATGCATTTGAGAAAAGCCATTCAAAATAATGAAAACTATTTGTTCAATTAATGAAAATACAAAAAACAATTCTGGATATGATGAATTATTTAGGGTTAAAAACAAGAAATATAAAGGGAAGAAATAATGAAATAATAAATAATATATTTAATGCATTTAACTTAACATAGCTAAAAAATTCAAATGGAAAGTGTACAAAAATAATTTTCTGAACTTAACTTCAGGAAAATCATTTATTTAGAGCATATCTAACATTATGTAGATTGTTTATATATAATTTTTCTAGACTTTTGATTAGTAGTTAGAAAGTTACAATGATATTTTTAATGATATGCATATAGTCCATAATGAGGTATGTTGTGTAGAACTTAATTAATAACTAAAACTAATAGTTTAACATTAAAATTTTATATATTAAAAAACCAAGATTTACCCTCGATAAACTCATATAATTTTTATTTAAATAAAAAAATATCCTTGATTAGATGTATCAATAAAGTTGGAAAAGACACATGAATTTCCTAAAAATTGCATCAATTTTTTAGATAAAGTGGAAAATTCAAATCATTGAATTTTTAAAAGGGTGTATTCCTTTTATATAAGGGTGAATAATGTTTGAAAAATGTGTACTTACTTTGGAGAAGATTGAGGTCTATGATAGGTTTTATATTAGGTTTGTATCTACCTCATACAAAAGGAATTTTGGAGGAAAAACAGAAAAATCAAACCATTAATATTTTAAAATGGTTTACATCATTTATATAAGAGTTAACACCCTTTGAAATGCATTTGCATCCTATTATAAAGGGTGTATTCCATTTTGAGGACAAAAACGTTCATTAAATGAAATTACCCATTTGAAACTACCACCACATAAGTTGTGCATAGTTTTTAAAATGGTTTATGTCATTTGTACTTCTTCAATTCTAATTTTTGTTTTGATAAATATGAGGTTTTGTTTGGCCCCTAGCCATATATTAAAACTAAAAAAAACAAAAAACCAAGCAAAAAATGCCATGGCCCAAAATAAAATAAGTACAATGAATATCCCAAGGCTAAAAACACCCAAAAAAACAAACATATGTTCAAAGTTAGGAAGATAAAACATTGTCCAAAACAATAAACAAACAACAATAACCACTAAAATTCTAAAGACCATAGAAACAATAAAAACTATGACCCATGCTAAAATTGTTATTTTTGGGATCTAAGGGTCATTTTCAAAGGATGCATTTATTTTTTGCCTTTATTTCCTTTTTAATTACACACAATAGTCCAATCTCTACCTCCCCCAGAGAGTAGATGAATTAGAATGGGAATTTCAAGGGAGTCATTTGACAAAAAAAAAATTTGAAAAGGTGGATTAAAATTTCATTGAAGGGGTATGAGCCAAAAGATTGTTCTTTGTTTCAAAATTTTATGAATATGGGTTCTACCCATTCTTTAATTGTACACTTGGATCCTCAACCGAAACCAAGATAGGAGTTATGTTACCTTATTCTCTTTCACCTAGAGGTTGCATAGTAATATTTTCAGTGCCATCCTCCTTCCACCAAGAATTTTTATTTTTATATTTAAGGGAAGAACAAGCATTTACCAAATGGCTAGTTTCGAAGCATCTATGAAATCTAAAGGGAATACCTTCATAGTCAAGGGGCTACATCCATATTCTATTTCTAAATTTTAGTTCTATATATGTAGGTAAATCTTTAGTAATATCCACATTAACTAAAATCCTTGCATAGGGTGATCGAAAATCTTCCATGGTTTTGGGGTCAACAATCCAAATTTTTCCAATAGATTTTGCTATATTTTCTAAAATGTCATACTCATAAAATTGAAGATGAAGATCAGTAAGCCTAATCCAAATTAGTTTTAAATTAAAAAAATTAGTATAGGGTTAAAATCAGGGTGCCATGGCTATGCTATAAGTAAATGATGTCCCTATTCTAGTTGAAGCTCATCATTAAAAACTGCATGTTTGTCTTCAATGTTATCAAATATCATAATAAAAATTCCTTTGGCATAGAGTCAGATTTAAATTTTACTAGTAATCATATCCTACCATTCCTTTAAAACCCATTCATGGATTTGGCACAAGTTTGGCTAAAATCTTGTGAACTAACAGATCATGCCAAAGGTAGATAGGTGGTATTTCTTATTCTCAATGACTACCAATTCCTCACCTACATAGACAAGAGTGGGAAAAGCTTTAGTAGGGGCTAAAGGCTGATGTATAATCTTCTTGGATAACATGTTGGCAAAGGTAGGGCATAGATCATCTCTGGACAGGGTCTCCCATGCAGCAACATTATCCTTAGCAACATTGATACCTTCAATTCTAGCCATCTTTGTATACTTTGGATGCCTCCCTGCCATGTCCATAGGAGACCCATATACCACTACCATAGTAATAAATGGAGGAGGGAAAAAAAATTAGAGTATTTTGACTCATGCTTTTCAATAGAATTTCCCCTATAGTGGTAGGTCAAATCCCCTATGATCCCTTTGATCCAAATCTACCAGATATGTCTACATCTGAGATTGTTTTCATAGTAGAACTAGACATCTTCATCGTAAAGTTTATGTTATGATTAGGGTTTGGTATCAAAATTTCCTTTACCAATGTGCTCCCTCCTTTTTCAATATTTTATTACTTAATTTATGCTTGTTCATTTTTGAATTTTACTTATTTTCCATGAAATTAACCCATTCATTTTGAGTTTTACAAACTTGGAACTAGTTTTTATTATTGACACTTTACAAATTCTATAAATTATCCATTTACTTTATCTCAATAGCTATAAATTATTCATTTTTTATTCTGGCGTTGAACTTATTTTTATAGATAAATAATGGGGTCATGTAGTTACTACAAAACACCAATTCACGGGATAAAAAATGAAAAAATTAAAGTCAAGAGGTTAAAATAAAGAAAAAGACAAGTAGATATGAGAGCATCCATAACAACTTCTATACCAAGTGTAGGTACTTCAGACCAGGTAATATTTAAAGGAAAAATAACATGCCTAATTCCATGTAATTTATTTTATATATATCTTCAAAAGAGATTATATAACTTAATCAATCCTTTTTCAATGATGAAATTCAAAATATAAAGCATCTAACTAATGAATTTACATTGAGTGATGAAACACATGGAGAAACACAATATAATAAAACATCCATCCATAATATTTTTCTTGAGCATAATGATAATAAACATCACTTAATGATCCCAATTAATCTATTTCCTAATGAAGAGGAATTTACTTCGTCTGTAGAGTGTAATGTACCTATAAAACACTCTAATATCCCTTTTATAGTTGAAGTGCTAACATTATCCAATTTAATAAAAATTAAAACTCTTGGACCCAAACATCCAAGGATAATAAATGAAAACCAAGGCATT
>JARHVA010001114.1:2562500-2565000 GCA_037957365.1 Torreya grandis | reverse complement strand
GACATGTCAATGGATATGGTTCAATGATTGGAATATTAATTCAAATGATATGCTACCCAATGACCAGATTTTGGTCTTTTAAAAGAGATTTGTCCATGAGAGAAAATGTGTCTTATTGTCTCCCTAATATTTAGTGGTGTACATTCTTCCAATGGAATATTATAGGACTCTCCATGCAACTATAGGTGTTGATGTATTGTATCTACCCCTCATAGTTATCCTATAATAAATGTTAGAACTTTGATCCATTTTTCCACTAAAGAATGAGACCTTTCTCTTCAGGGATGTGTCCAACAACCTAAAAAATGTTAACCATAGATTTTGATAGAGATTATATGAAGGACATTCTATAATTTATACATCCATCTAGATGCATTCATAAATATGGTTCATCAATTTTGCTAGAAATTTAGAAGATATACCTCACACTAACCAACATTTGGTCCCTTAAGAGAGATTTAATTATGATAGAAAACTCATTACCATGTCTTCATATTTATGAGTGGGAGATAATCCCATAGTGGGTTATTAGAGGACCTATTTGTCAAAATGTAGGATTTTATGGCTTGTATCTACCTCTCATATTTATCTTACATTGTGTGCTAGTTTTTTACTCTATTTGCACACCTAGGGATGAGAAGATTCTCTTAATGGATTCATTTGGTCAACTATAAATTTTAACACCATCATGCAATGGAGAGAATATATAGGACATTATGGTGTTTATACACCCATCTAGATGTGTCCACATATAAGGTTTGTTGATTGGGCTAGCAAGTAGAAAAAATACCTCCTACTAAACAAATTTTTTATCACTTAAGAGACATTTAGATATGAGATAAAACATGAATTCATGTTTTTATCATTTTGATTTTCACATAATCCTTTTGGGTAGACTATATGAATCACTATGTAACTTTAGGCACTGAAGGATCATCTCTACCACTCACAGATCTTATGCAATGAATGTTGGAGGTTCACTCTATTTTCACACTCAAGGACAAGAACATTATCTTAAGGGATTTAACTAAAAAATTGAAAATTTTCAACCTAAGACCTAAAGGAGAGAAAAGGGAGGCTATTCTAAAATTTATACACCCATCCAAAATTATCCACACAAATAGTTCATCAATTGGGATATCAAGTATAAAGATTCATATTATGCACTAAATTACTTTCTCCCTTAGGAGACATTTAGATGTGAGAGAAAACACATTAATTTATCTCCATCATCCTAAGTGGAATAATATACTTGAATGGGTGTTTAGAGGACTCACCCATGAAAATTTTGGATTTGACCTCTCATCTCTACCCCTCATGATTCTCTCATAACTCATGCTTAAATTTCACTCACTAAATGAAATCTTCTCCTTAGGGACTCATCTGACCAACTACAAGTTTATACCCTTAAAAATAAAAAATAAGTATATGGGGGACAGTATATAATTTATATATCCACATAGATGTGTTTTCATAGAGAGTTCATCAATTGCTTAGCAAGTCAAAGATATGCCTCCCACTTACCAAATTTTGGTCCCTCAAAAGATATTTGGCTATGAGAGAAAACATGACACTATGTATCCCTCATTATTAGTGGAATGTAATATTATAAAGGGTTATAATATTTATTTCCCATGTATTTTTAGGTGATGAGGGATCATCTCTACCGTTCATGGCTCTCATATAATGCATGCATTAATTTCATTATATTTTCCCACTCATGAAAGAGAAGTTTATCTTAATGGGTTCATCTAAATGACTAAAAATATCAATCCTAAGGCATTAAAAATAGTACAAGATAATTATAAAATTTATATGCCAATCCATATGCATATGTTCAATCAATTTTTCAATTGGACTAGTTAGTCAAAATATATGCCTCTTAGTGACCAACTTTTGTTCCCTTAAGAGACATTTCTCTACAAGATAAAATGCATTATCATGTTTCCCTCATCCCAAATGGTATGATATACTCTAGAGGGTGTTAAAAGTACTTTCCCATGAAACTTTATTAATTGATGGCTTGTCTCTACCCCTCATGACTCTCTTACAACACATGCCCATATTTTGGTTTGTTTTAACAATCAGGGACAAGAAGATTCTCTTAAGGGATTCATATGGATGACTGTAACTTATGACCCTAAAGCCTAATATAGAAAATATTAAGGCTATTATATTGGTTATATTCCCATACAAATTCATCTCTATATATGGTTCTAATATTATGCTAGTGAGTACAAAGATATACCTCCCACTAAGTAACTTTGGGTCCCTTAGGAGATAGTTTGATGCAAGAGAAAACTTTATATTATGTCTCACTCATCTTAATTAGTATAAAATAATATTAGGTATTAGGGGTAACAATAATACTTTTTCACACAACTCTAGACACTAATGGCTTATCTCTAACCTTCATGGCTATCCTACAACATGCACTAGAAGTTTTCTCTATTTGCACACTCAAGGATGAGAATATTCTCTTAAGGAGTTCATCTAACTA